>JAEAOA010001700.1:1680000-2131834 GCA_016746295.1 Potamilus streckersoni
AATCCTGCATTCAGTCGATTAATGAATTGTATTGTCACGTTTGTATGGAATATAACCTCTGAGAAATATATCTGAATACCATTTAATCATATGCAATTCCTTTCAAGCGAACATTTAGTTCTCTATCAACACGCCAAACAAATAGTACTCATCCATGATGACTAGGTTCTGTTTTAGGTTTGCTATCAAGCAATGAAAACAACAAGAGGTGATAATAAGGCAATTTGTGAAAAACAGTCATCTTTTTTAACATTACTGCAAATACGCTAAAAGAAATGCAACCACATATTATATGAAAATTGACACCGCAATATTAATTCATTATTCAATGCAAATCATTTTGAAATTGATGACTACGAGTTCAGACGTGCAAATGTTTTTAATCCAGCCATTTGTAGTTCTGGATTCTACCGGACTACGGGTGGTAGTTGCCAAGTATGTCCGATTGGTACCTACCAGCCGAGTACTGAACAGACCTCGTGTATTTCTTGTCCCAGTGGAACCTCAACCAACCAAATCGCATCCACATCTCAAGCACAGTGTGTTGGTGAGTAAAACACGCTGGAAGATATACCATAACAGACGACCAAACCTATTTCTATTTAACCTGCATGATCTTGTACACCAAATAATTTGTTTTATTTTCTCACATCTGTTCGCTCTTTTCCAGTATTCTCTAATATGTGTTTGTGATTTGGTAAATTTATCTTTGTTTAAGTTGGCAAGTAATGTATACTGAAACCGTTTTCCATTTAATACCGTACTCTCCACTCTCCTTATCCAAAAAAAAGTGAGGAATATTTATCGCAAATACTCATGCAACATGTGTACATATGAATGATCTATATATATATATATATATATATATATATATATATATATATATATATATATATATATATATATATATATATATATATATATATATATAATGTCCTTCACTTTTTAAATGTAGTGGAATGAATAAGATGGTTTGACCCTTAACAAAGCTTCTGCTTACATAACCATTCAGTAGTTGCGTTACTCATTTGCATATTCAGTCATTAGTAGCATTGTATGCAGTATCCTTGTAAGAAAACGTGAGTTTATGTATGCAATAGTGTTGAATAATGCAATAGTGTTGAATATATGTTGAATGGCGTAATGTTTTCTTTGAATGTATTGTTGGGGTTCCTTGTGTGACATTGCCTTGGAGCAACTTTTCCATCCATGTCTTCTCTTCTCGAATGTTGTTCACTACCATAATTCTTTCTTAATTTTCTATTACATTATGTTCAAAAGAAATATGTTTTCTCCCTAATGATTTAGTTCCTGAACGTTTTCAATTCCCAGTGTTGGAGCAATTCTGAAATATTTTGAAAAATTCAAAACCAGCAGTCTGTCATTAAAACGTTTCCGCTTTCTGAATATGATTTCGATTGCGATCCAAGGTGGCCAGTCTTAGCACAACTTTATTTAGAAAATGTTCAAGAAAATTTAAGCAAAACTAAAAGAAAGCTTAATGTACTAAAGGCCATTCTTTTTTATTTTATCCGTAATATCTCCATGAAATACAATGTAGATAAATATTTCATACAGGTTACTTGATTGGAAATGAGATATTGTGAGAGCCAAAATAAACGGTGTGCCTATGAATGGAATGATACATACATACATACATACATACATACATACATACATACATACATACATACATACATACATACATACATACATACATATGATATTTCCATGAATGCCGATGTTCTGGAGAGTGGGTTAGTATCTAACATTTGATAATTCTTTGTTGCGTTATACAAATAATATATGTAAATTTAATCTCAAATATGGTTACACAGTGATACTGTTATTCACTTGTAGCCATTTGCTCAGCGGGATTTTTCATCAACACCCTGGGGAATTGTCAGGCCTGTTTAATAGGATCTTACCAGCCGTCCTCGGGACAAACCTCTTGTATATCATGCCAGAGTGGTACAACCACGCTTCAGACTGGTTCCTCTTTCTCTTCACAGTGTGTTGGTAAGGAATTTCATTCACAATGTTCCAAAAGGTATTCCTTTTCCAACGCTATGACAAAAAGAAAACATATCCGGCAACCGTTGAATGATTAATATTTCTGAAACTAGCCGATATTGTTATCTTCTGTATGGTGTAATTATTTAAAATGTATAGAAAGGTTATCGCTTTGCTCGTTTGGACGTCCATCCAAATCTAGTATTTTATGGCATACAATGTTTATCAATGCTAAAACATATGGTTTGTTAGTGATTTTATCAAACCTTAAAACGTCCTTCTGCATTGGTCAAGAAAGATAATTGACATCTTTAACTCAAATAATTGTCTCATTAAAAGATTCATTTGTTGTTGAATGTTACACATTCCTCTCCACCACATACACACGCACACACAAACACTTATTGCACTGAGAAATAGAGAAAATGAAAATTTAAATTTATCGTTAATGCACAATACGAGGTGCATTTATGTTTGATTTAATTATATCTATATAATTAGTTAATATAACATAAATTCCGAGGTGTAATATTTTTTATTCACAAATAGAAAAACAATTTTAAAAATTCAAAATCGATACAAAAAAAATTTGAAATATTTTTATCTTAACATTATTCTATATAAGCATCAATAATCAGGTTAAAGGTAATGACTAAAAATGGATGAAAATAATTTAGAAAACATTCAGCAGTCAATACTTATAAACTAGTCTCAGTTCTAGAGTGAAATTGAATATAATATGTTCTATTAATACCAATTTAATATCTTCTGTTCTTCGTTTTCGAATGAAACTATTGGTTACATGGGTTGAAATTAATATGCCTAAATAGCGTTTTTCATGGACTAATGTTTGGAAATAAAATTATAAAAATTCCAAGATTGTCTCTTTGTGAAAAAAATGAAGAAACTGTATTTCTTTTTTCGAGGAAGGTTGGAGAGTATACTTACCCTAAAATAACTTTAAATATGAGTAACGGTCAATTGCGGGAGCAGGTGTAATGTAATATATTGTCCAAAAAGTAAACATTTTTTCTAGGTATAATAGAGACAAAACAGCTGAGATGTTTAATGTACTAATATTACAGTTCAGTTATACTTTTAGACATGTAGATTTAATAATGAAGCTCCATATATATATATATATATATATATATATATATATATATATATATATATATATATATATATATATATATATATATAATTTATGAATAAATAGAGATCAACAATGATATTAATATTTTTTTTATGTCTATTGCATTACTTTTTGGACGTAGAGTTTTGTGAAAAATGAAAGTAATGACATCACTACTATAGTTCCTGTAAAAAACAAGAATATTAATCACTATGTTGACATGATGTATCAATTTAAAGCGTATTTGAATTATTTTCATAACATATTGGTAGTTGAATTAGAAACAATTTAGTTCGTTATGTGCTACTTTTAATCCGATGTAAAGGATATATGTCAGTTAAAGCAGTGGCTTGAAATACTATGTCCCAGAAATAATTTGAAAGTTGGTGACGGTGAAATAGCATCTGAAAAAGTGTTGCATATTTTTTTCAATACAGCAATATGTAATTCTGGCTTCTTCCGGACTACGAGTGGTAATTGCCAAGCTTGCCCTGTTGGTACCTACCAGCCAAATACGGAGCAGACCTCCTGCATCTCGTGTCCCAGTGGAACCACAACCAACCAAGTTGCATCCACATCACAAACACAGTGTGTCGGTGAGTATATACATGCAGCAGTTGAAAGATAAACGCTATCCGTCTGGCAAATAAATTCTAGCTTTTCAAGTTACCAAATAAATGTTGGGTTTTTTTTTTTGCTTTTCCTTGTTTAATTTCATTGTAATATTATTGAGTGACGTCGATTTCGAAAAATAATTGCCTTACTTCTGTAACCAATATTTATGTTATAAATTCTGTATCGCATACGTTTTTATTGTTTTATTTAAAGTATGGCATTTTATTATGGATTATTCATCGCAGAATGGAGAGCCAAGATTATGCTGATCTGTACTTGATATATTCTTAAGTAGTTCGTTTTATTGACACAGATGTTCTTTTTTCCTTCGCTAATTCTTTTATTGGGTGAGCGTTCCAGTGTTCACGATTGGTACAAATTCTTCATGGTCTAAAGTGTCTGAATGGCTGGTATTGCATAGGTCTTCATTTGTTTTGCAGTCGATGAACCAGATCCTTTAGATGTATATATTGCATTCTGTTTTAAGAAATCTTATTCTTTTTTCAGTCCTGTCATTTAAAGTCATTGTTTACGGACGTTTGAAAATATGTTTATGACAAGTGTCTTAATTAGTTTTACTCTGACCTTCGTAATCACACTTTAATTTTAGAGAGGGTACTATTGCCAAGGCGATTGTGGTAGTTGGTTCAATTATGGAAACTCCATCGTTTATCATGTATATACAAATTATTTTGAAGAGCGTATAAAACTTCCAATATCTAGTCTTTTTCTGAGATGTTTTTCTTTAAGATGGCTTAATCTTCTGTCATTACGTTTGTTTCTTCAGCACTTGTCTTCATCTCAATGTTTGAAACTTCTGTTTGATTTTGTTGTGATATCTACTAGCATGTTCTCTCTAAGCATGCATGTGTTCTGATGTCATCTAAAATTAGAGGTCTGTGATGACGCGTTCTCAAAGCAGTGAGAATTTATTTATTGTATTCTGTGTAATGTGATATAAGATGCTTAAAAAATATTAAGCACCATATTTGATATTAAGAAACGTTAAAGCACGCGCAATGATGATAACAACTCCCCATGTGTACCATTTTAAAGAACTCATCAGTAATGGTAGTGGTGCCATGAGTGACTTGCTAACAGCTTGTATTAAATCGTATATAATTTCCTAACATTCTCAGATTACACAAATACAACTATGAAAAATATGGTCAGTAACATGTCACCCATTACATCTCAAGATTCAAAAGCTATCCCTGTCTAGAGAAAAAAGGAAATAAATTAAATCATACAATTCAATGAATTCTGAACAATGTGTAAAAATTATATACTTCGAATGATTACAGAGTTGTTTCTTGTTGATTTTAGTATTGATGTTAATCAGAAAAGAGGATAAAATATTATATGAATTGAGTTGTTATTTAAATTACCTTAAATTTCGTCACAAATGCCAAAGACACGTGACTGAAATCAATTGATTTACATGATAATTGCAATCTTTTTTTTTGCAAAGTAAGTGCTTAAAGATTATTTTTATCATAAAATTAAAGGTTCTTCTGCCATAGCAATTTGTTTGTTAAATCCTGGACACCTAATAGAAAAATATGTAGATTAATTACTGAGTGGTTTTACACGTTTCGACAATTATAGTAGGTTCTGATTTTGAACTCATCTATAATAATCTGAACCTTTGAGGTATTACTAGACCTATCCAATAATAGTCAACAAAGATTATGGAAGCAAACAGGTCACGCTACAGAGCACCTGTTTATCATTGGAATAATTTTTTTCGGGGGTATTTGGTAGCTGGATGTTGCCAAAGGTGAATTGAAAGTTAGCAGGTGCTAACGAAGACGGAATAGTTTACATTAAAAGCTGATGACATATTGAATACTTACGTTTAGGTGAGAGTGTTATGAGAGAGAGAGAGAGAGAGAGAGAGAGAGAGAGAGAGAGAGAGAGAGAGAGAGAGAGAGAGAGAGAGAGAGAGAGAGAGAGAGAGAGATATTCCTTAGTGAACGAAATGAATTTGAGAAAAAGGCGCTTCATGTTGCATTCTTTAGGACAATAATAGTATAATGTTTTGATTTTCTACCGGAAAATGTATTGTCAGCCGATATCCACTCAGGATGTATAACATATGTGTGTGTGTGTGTGTGTGTGTGTGTGTGTGTGTGTGAGAGAGATTGAGACAGAGACATAGAGAGAGAGCTTCTTAATATAGTTTTTTGATAACTTTGCTATAAACTCCTCAAATAACAAAGAGAATTGCAAATTTTTATAATTCGACTCTCATCTTTATTCATTCCTTTAGAGTTATTGTATGCAATTTTTTCACTTTCAACGCATGGATTAGTCTTCTCTTACCTTCAGTTTCCACATTCTAACAGTGTGAGAGTTTGTTATGGTGTGGGTGGGGATGCTCCCAACATTTTGTTAAGCTATTATAGAGTTCCCACCTAGTATAGATCCTAGTTGGAAGTTAAATTAGTGAAATTAGATGCTATTAATAATTTTGATACCGTAATATTCTGCAAAAATCAAGCAAATAACTTTCTCACCTTTTCGATGGTTTGTCTTTTTTTAGAATCTATCTCTAAGTTGTACCGCCAAATTAAGTATGGCTTCTCTCGGCGTAACACTAATGATCAGGAATATGTCATAACGAAAGTACATTTCGTTTACGAGTTATGAAAGTTATCATTCGGATCTAAATTGAAATCACGCATTCTTCCTCAATTCCGATTGGATGTCGCTGTGAACCGATCAAACCAAACTTAGTGGACAATGTCCCTCTCACTGTCTGTCAACGTTGGGACGGATAAGAGCACGCCGTGCTCATCGCGCAGGCTCCACTATGACCTTAGTACTAAGCTGTAACACATAGGTTTGAAGTGGTGGGATTTATTGCTTGCTTAATCAAAATTCGAGTTTCCGACTTTGATAAAAAAAAAAAACATTAACATTAAAACTCGCCAGCAGCAACCGTTAGACATAAAACGCGATAATTTTCCCAAGATAGTACATTAAAGCTTGCTTACGCGTGACTTTCTAGTTAGCAAACATGACAACAGGTGATAAAGTTGTTTGGTGTATATCATTTTCAGACTCTTTATTGCATTCTACAAGAAATATAAATATATTTCAAATCAGATTTAAAGAAACCGTAATAATTTCATTGATTTGTAGCCGTGTGCTCAACGGGATTTTTCCTCAACACCCTGGGCAATTGTCAGACCTGTCCTGTTGGAACTTACCAGCCATCCTTGGGACAGACTTCTTGTATTTCATGCCCGACTGGTACAATCACACTTCAAACTGGCTCCATCTCCTCTTCACAGTGTGTCGGTAAGGAATTTATTCACTACATCACAATATCATTTCCATAATCAGCTGTATTAAATAATTCATTCGTACAGTTTCACAAAACTATATTAATTTCCCAATGCCACAACAAAATGAACGACTTATTCGTAGATCGTTTCAGAAAAGTCGAGTAATTAATTTAAAACGCGCATTTTTACTAAAGAATAGCCTGTTGCTTTACAATATTCAGAACATGTATATCATTCTTTCATTGGATTTTCATCTGAATTTACTTTTCTGTAATATAATATTCCCCGGATCTCATTGGTATTATATATATATATATATATATATATATATATATATATATATATATATATATATATATATATATATATATATATATATATATATATGTCACGTATTTAGGGTTAAACACGAGAACATTAATCAAGATTTTTTTTATTTTCTGTACAGGAATCCACGTAGTCTTTCCGTCTCCTAGATATAGTTAAAAACAAAGTGTTCAGTCTTCTTGAATCTCTTAATCCATCTGATGCACGATTGTGACTACCTTACATATGTATAAAATTATAAACTGTTAAATATTTATTTAGTGCTTCAGCTTTGGAATGCAATCTATTCTAGTGCAATAGAATTGTCAAGACTGGTTTACAAACAATTAAATCACGTCCAGAATTATGTCTTTATATCCCAATATGCAAATGGGACACAATTCAAGAGAAATTAGTATCATAATTTTTTATCACCCGACGAAGTATTAAAACTGGGCGTATGATATTGACAAAATATATTAGTGAAAAGAATATTGATATTATATTAATGGGAAAGAGGCCATTAATCAGATTTCGAAGACTAACAATTTGGTTCTTTATTTTCTATTACTAATTCACTATCATTGGTATCTTTGAATTAAGTCTCTGATTTGTTATGCTATGCACTCGATCTTTTTCAAAATTTATGATATTCAATAGATAATGTTTTGTACTAATGTTTTCAATACAGCAACATGTAATTCGGGTTTCTTCCGCAATACGAGTGGTATTTGTCAATCTTGCCCTGTTGGTACGTACCAGCCAAGTACGGAGCAGACTTCCTGCATCTCGTGTCCCACTGGAACCACAACCAACCAAGTTGCATCTACATCGCAAACACAGTGTGTTGGTGAGTAAACACATTTTCTTAATTTTAAGTCCATTTTTACGTGTTTTTGGATATACTGTTATGATCATTCTCCTACGGAGTCTCACACAGATCTTCGAATAGACACATTTTCATTTTTAAAAGGGGATCTATGGCCATGGCGATTCTGGATGTTTCTTATATTATTTAAACTCCTTCATTTACCCTGGTAGATCTGAGTTATTTTGTGGAGTGTAGACGCTCCAGTATCTTATTCTTCACTGATATTGTATCCTTAAAGTTGACTGAACGATCTGACATTTTTTGGGTTCTTCGGCACATGTCTCCTTCCCGAACGTTGAAACTTAACTAATTCGGGTGTGACCTCGGCTAAGTATATTCTTTCTGATTGTGCAAATCCATTGATGCCATATGGAAATATAAAATTTGTGATGTCACGTTCTTTAAAAATGAGAATTTATTTATGGTATTCTCAGGCGTTTGATATACCTTGGTCACCAAGTTATTAAGCAGCATAATCGAAATTAAGCAACTTTATTGCACTGCTACTGTGCTGTGAAACATTCCACATATGTAGCATTAATGAGAATTGCACAAGACAGATCAGCAAAACTTGGTTGACAGATATTCCACATAAAGGAAAATGTAACAAGAAAACAAGGTGACACAAGTAAACATCAGTGCCTAGAGCGTACTCCACATATGGATATCACATCAGCAGTTAGACAAGAGAGTATAACTGCTATAGTTGGTACATGAACAGATCCAATATCTAGATATCATTCCTAAGTGGAACTGACTTATATGAGAAAGGACAACTCAAGGAGGGAGGGAACGGCGACACTTTCTACTGTTGTGAACGAGGTAAGGAACAGCGAATCTGACGGTGCGGTTGCATTTACATCACAGCTACCGAGTGTTAATGGTATGAAGAACGTCTATGAAGACAATTTCAGCATATCGTTTACCGAGTGTAGCTGAAAGATCCAGACTGCCATCAGACAAAGAACATATACTTTTAGTTATTGGGAGAACACTTCACCAACATCCTCAATCAACAGTCAAATATCAATCAGGAGGGAAATTATAGTCACAAATTGAAATCAACATAATACGTACTGTTACCACAACGATGAGTGAGACTGAGAGAAATTAAAATGCTTACAAATGAAAAATCACATAGAGCAGATATTATACCAACATAAATATCATACGACATAGTAACTAACTGAACTTACTTAGTCACTTTAAGCTCAGGGTAACTAATCACAAAGACGCCGAAATAGTCCACTTGTACAAGCGGAAAGACATTCAATAGTCATTTGACAACCATCGGGTTATCCTTTTGCTGTCAATAACTTTCGAAATCTTGCCGAATCATCAACGTGGCTTCAGTTAAGGACGAAATACCACATGTATGGTGTTTGCAGCTCGTCAGCTCCAGCAGAACCGCCAGTAACAAAACACTACACGACAAAAGAAAACAACAAAACAATAACATATTTGAAAGAGATTCATCGCAATGGTTAGGAAATTCCATGACAATATGCTTGCTCGTGACGTGAAAGATGACAAGTCATCTGTACCATTCCCGTCACCAATGAAGTGGTGCAAGGTTCTGTGAGAGTCCCAGTCCATCTTATGATAATTGTTGCTGCCACGCTGACCGATGCCTTCCGTGACTTTTACATGGAGATCTGCATATGATACCAGACTGACGGGAAGTCTGAGGGCATTTCAATTTTCAAGTGAATACGACGTTACTAGACGTGACTGGTCATTAAGTTATCTACTGACAACTCCATGGAAAATGTACTATTTCTATTCAGCTTGTGAGATTTAGGGTCTCACAGTTAGTATTAAGAAGACAGAGGTGATGCACCAACCTGCACAAGGAACGCCTTACGTGGAGCCCGCCATCACAGTAATGGCCACAAATTCATGGCAGTGGACAAGGTCACTTATCTCGACAGCACATTGTCCAATGCCATCAACATCGATGATGAAACCAACGTCAGTGTTGCTAAAACAAGCGCGACAATCAGTAAATTACAAGGAAGTATTTGGAAGCGCAGAGGCATCAGTCTAGAAATTAAACTTAAGTTCTACAAACTCAGCTGAAGCAATATCACGTGGACTGCCTGTTGAAGCTGATAGGATAAAATTTAGGAGATTGTTCCAGACACGGAGGTTCTTTAATAAGTATGCAATCCAGGCATCCACACTCTTCTAATAATATTACAGTTGAGATGGGTAGGCCACATCATCAAGATATCAGAAGACGAAGTGGAAAAGAACTTATGCTTTAATTAAAGGAGGGAAAGCCATTTCAGGGTGGTTAAAATGATCTTTCAAAGACTACCTCAAGTTACCATTGAAACACCTCAATATTAAACCAAGGGCAATGAAATTCTCGCACATAATCCCTCTACCTGGCCCAGTCTCTTTCCTCAGTCTTACAGATTTTGAACTGATGAGACTTGCAGAGATAGTGGAAACGGTCGAGCAGCATAACTCTCAGAAGTGCAACATGTCTGCGATTGATCAAGCAAAAGCAAACTACATACATACATACATACATACATACATACATACATACATACATACATACATACATACATACATACATACATAGTCAAGTAGTCAAAAGTAAAGTACCTAATACATACGAATTGTTTTTGAAAGATTTGCAGTCTACTGTCACTGGATTTATTAATTTCATGATAAGGAAAGAGCCAGTGGGTACTTTTTGTAAAAACTGATAAAAAATATTTTCATTGTATCTATTTATAGGCCTCTGCCCAGCGGGCTTTTTCCTCCACGCCCTGGGCTTCTGTCAGGCCTGTGCTTTAGGAACTTATCAGCCGTCCTCTGGACAAACGTCTTGTATTTCATGCCAGACCGGTACTATTACGCTTCAGACTGCTTCAGTTTCCTCTGCACAGTGTGTCGGTAAGACATTTGTACCCGAGATTACAAAAATTATTACTTCCTATCAAACTGTTTTAAATGCATCTTTGACATAATAGCGTCATTGCTTTTATTCTGCATGATCTCGATACAAGAAAGAGGGATAAACAGTAAATCCTGCAATCAATCGATTAACGATATCGAAACGCTGTTATAGTGTCACGTTTGTATGTAACATAACCTCTGAGAAATATATCTGAATTCCATTTAATCCTGTGAAATTTCTTTCAAGTGAATATTTAGTTCTCTATCAACATGAAAACCAGATGTGACTCAAATGTGATGACTAGGTTCTGATTTAGGTCTGCTATCGGTCTACCAACAGTGAAAACAACCAGAGGTGATCAAAGGGCAATTTTTGAACAATATCAATCTTTTTAATATGAATAAGCAATCAAATGGAGGTTAAACAAATGATTATTTTGTGAGTAGCTTTTACTGCAAATACGCTAAAGAAAATGCAACCATATATTATATCAAAATTGACACCGCAATAGTAATTCATTATTCAATGCAAATCATTTTGAAATTGATGACTACGAGTTCAAATTTGCAAATGTTTTTAATCCAGCCATATGTAGTTCTGGATTCTACCGAACTACGGGTGGTAGTTGCCAAGTATGTCCAATTGGTACCTACCAGCCGAGTACTGAACAGACCTCGTGTATTTCTTGTCCCAGTGGAACCTCAACCAACCAAATCGCATCCACATCTCAATCACAGTGTGTTGGTGAGTAAAACAGACGCTGGAAGATATACACTAACAGACGACCAAACCTATTTCTATTCTAACCTGTACTATCTGGTACACTAACAAATTTATTTTATTTTCCCACAATTGTATAATCGTTTGCAGTATTCTGTAATGTGTGTTGTCTATTTGGTAAATTTGTCTTCGTCTAAGGTGGCAAGTAATGTATACTAAAACCGTTTTCCATTTATTACCGTACTCTTCTCATCCATGAATTGTGGAATATATATCGTAAACACCAATACAACAATTGTATATCTGAATGATCTATCTTTATTTATTCTCAGTCTTACATAAATCCTATAGACATATTGTTCTTCACGTTAGGAGTAGACATGTATTGGAATGAATAAAAAGATTTGTCCCGTAGAATAGCTTCTGTTTTTATTACCATTTAATAGTTGTATACTGCGTTAATTATTTGCATACAGAGTCATTTGCAGCATTATATGAATTATCCTTGTTAGAAATCGTGAGTTTATTTACGATTAATTTTTGACATAATACAATTAACAAGTACTACTGATGTATGTAATATTATTGAATATCTGTTGTATGACATAATTTTTTTCTTTGAATGTATTGTTGGGGTTCCTTATGTGACATTGCCTTGGAGCAACTTTTCCATCCATGTCTTGTCTTCTCGAATGTTTCTCACTACCATAATTCTTTCTTAATTTTTATTACATCATGTCCAAATAAATTATGTTTTGTCCTTAATTATTTTGTTTCTGAACGTTTTTAATTGCCAGTGTTCGAGCAATTTTGAAATATTTTGAAAATTTCAAAACCAGCAATCTATCATTAAAACGTTTCCGCTTTCTACATATGATTTCGAGTGCAATCCAAGATGGCCACTCTTAGCACAACTTTATATAGAAAATGTTCAAGCGAATTTAAACAAAACTAAAAGAAAGCTTAATGTACTAAAGGCCTTTCTTTTTTGATTTTATACGTAATATCTCCATGAAATACAATTTAGCTAAATATTTCATAGAGGTTACTTGATTGAAAATGACATATTGTGAGAGCCCAAAAAAACGGTGAGCATATGAATGGAATAATACATACATGCACACATGCATACATACATACATACATACATACATACATACATACATACATACATACATACATACTTACATACTTACATACATACATACACACACACACACACACATACATACATACATACATACATACATACATACATACATACATACATACATACATACATACATACATACATACATACATACATACATATGATATCTCCATGAATGCCGATGTTCTGGAGAGCGGGTTAGTATCTAACATTTGATAATTCTTTGTTGCGTTATACAAATAATATATGTAAATTTAATCTCAAATCTGGTTACAGAGTTATGCTTTTATTCACTTGTAGCCATTTGCTCAGCGGGATTTTTCATCAACACCCTGGGGAATTGTCAGGCCTGTTTAATAGGATCTTACCAGCCGTCCTCGGGACAAACCTCTTGTATATCATGCCAGAGTGGTACAACCACGCTTCAGACTGGTTCCTCTTTCTCTTCACAGTGTGTTGGTAAGGAATTTCATTCACAATGTTCCAAAAGGTATTCCTTTTCCAACGCTATGACAAAAGGAAAACATATCCGGCAACCGTTGAATGATTAATATTTCTGAAACTAGCCGATATTGTTATCTTCTGTATGGTGTAATTATTTAAAATGTATAGAAAGGTTATCGCTTTGCTCGTTTGGACGTCCATCCAAATCTAGTATTTTATGGCATACAGTGTTTATCAATGCTAAAACATATGGTTTGTTAGTGATTTTATCGAACTTTAAAACGTCCTTCTGCATTGGTCAAGAAAGATAATTGACATCTTTAACTCAAATAATTGTCTCATTTAAAGATTCATTTGTTGTTGAATGTTACATATTGCTCTCCACCACATACACACGCACACACAAACACTTATTGCACTGAGACAGAGAAAATTAAAATTTAAATTTATCAATAAAGCACAATATGAGGTGCATTTATGTTTGATATAATTATATTTATATAATTAGTTAATATAACCTAAATTCTGAGGTGTAATATTTTTTATTCAAAAATAGAAAAACAATTTTAAAAAATCAAAATCGATACAAAAATTTTTTGAAATATTTTTTATCTTAACATTAGTCTATATAAGCATCAATAATCAGGTTAAAGGTAATGACTAAAAATGGATGAAAATAATTTAGAAAACATTCATCTGTCAATACTTATAAATTAGTCTCAGTTCTAGAGTAAAATTGAATATAATATGTTCTATTAATACCAATTTAATATGTTCTGTTCTTCGTTTTCGAATGAAACTATTGGTTACATGGGTTGAAATTAATATGCCTTAATAGCGTTTTTCATGGACTAATGTTTGGAAGTGAAATTATTAAAATCCCAAGATTGTCTCTTTGTGAAAAAAAACTGAAGAAACTGTATTTCTTTTTTCTAGCAAGGTCAGAGAGGATACTTACCCTTTATATATGGGTAGTTGTCAATTACAGGAGCAGATGTAATATATTGTCCAAAGAGATAACATTTATTCTAGATATAATAGAGACAAAACAGCTGAGATGTTTAACATACTTATATTACAGTTCAATTATACTTTTAGAAATGTAGATTTATTATTGAAGATTATGTATATATATATATATATATATATATATATATATATATATATATATATATATATATATATATATATATACATAATTTATGAATAAATAGAGATCAACACTGATATTAATATGTTTTTATGTCTACTATATTACTTTTTGGAGGTATAGTTTTGTGGAAAAAGAAAGTAATGACATCACAACTATAGTTCCTGTAAAAACCAAAAATATTCATCACTATATTGATATGATGTATTAATTTAAAGCGTATTTGAATTATTTTCATAACATATTGGTAGTTAAAGAAAAATTGAATTAGAAAGTATTTATTTCGTTATGTGCTACTTTTAATCCGCTGTAAAGGATATATATCAGTTAAAGCAGTGGCTTGAAATACTGTGCCCTAGAAATGATTTAAAAGTTGGTGACGGTGAAATAGCAGTTGAAAAAGTGTTGCATATTTTTTTTTTCAATACAGCAATATGTAATTCTGGTTTCTTCCGGACTACGAATGGTAATTGCCAAGCTTGCCCTGTTGGTACCTACCAGCCAAGTACGGAGCAGACGTCCTGCATCTCATGTCCCAGTGGAACCACAACCAACCAAGTTGCATCCACATCACAAACACAGTGTGTCGGTGAGTATATACATGCAGCAGTTGAAAGATATACGCTAACAGTCAGCCAAATCAAATATAGCTCTTCAAGTTACCAAATAAATGTTTTTTTTTTTCTTTTATTTTTGCCTTTTCTTGTTCAAATTCATTGTAATATTATTGAGTGATGTAAATTTCGAAAAATAATTGTCTTTCTTCTGTAACCAATGGTTTTGTTATAAATTCTGTATCGCATACGTTTTTATTGTTTTTTTTAAAGTATGGCATCTTATTATGGAGTATTTATCACAGAATGGAGAGCAAGGTTATGCTGATCTGTACTTGATATATTCTCATGTAGTTCGTTCTATTGACACTGATATTCCTTTTTCCTGAGCTAATTCTTTTATTGGCTGAGCTTTCCGGTCTTCACGATTGGTATCAATTCTTCATGGTCTAAAGTGTCTGAATGGCTGGTATTGCATTCTTCTTCATTTGTTTGCAGTCGATGAACCAGATCCTTAAGATGTATATATCGCATTCTGTTTTAAGAACTCTTATTGTTATTTCGGTACCAGATCCTTAAGATGTATATATCGCATTCTGTTTTAAGAACTCTTATTGTTATTTCGGTCCTTTTATTTAAAGTCATTGCTTTACAGACGCTTGAAAATACATTTATGACCAGTGCCTTAATTAATTTCACTCTGACCTTCGTAATTACATTTATTATTTTAGAGAGGGTATAATTGCCAAGGCGATTATGGATGTTAGTTCTATTATGGAAACTCCATCGTTTATCATGGTATATAAAAATTATTTTGACGAGCGTTCAACTTCCAATCTCTGGTCCTTTTCTGAGATGTTATTTTTAAGATGGTTTAATCTCCTGTCATCACGTTTGTTTCTTCAGACTTGTCTTCATCTCAAAGTTTGAAACTTCTGTTTGATTTTGTTGTGATATCTACTAGTATGTTCTCTCTGAGCGTGTAAGTGTTCTGATGTCGTCTATAATTAGAGGTTTGTGATGACGCGTTCTCAAAGCAGTGAGAATTTATTTATTGTATTCTGTGGCATGTGATATATTTGATATGAAGAAACGTTAAAGCACGCGCATTGTTGATGAAAACCACTCCCCATGTGTACCATTTTAAAGAACTCATCAGAAATGGTAGTGGTGTCATGGGTGACTTGCTAACAGCGTGTATTATATACGTATATAATTTCCTAATATAATCACAGATTCATCAATTGCAACTCTGAAAAATATGGTCAGTAACATGTCACCCATTACATCTCAAGATTCAAAAGCTATCCCTGTCTAGAGAAAAAAGGAAACAAATTAAATCATACAATTCAGTGAATACTGAAAAATGTGTAAAAATCATATACTGCGTACGATTGCCGAGTTGTTTCTTGTTGATTTTATTATTGACGTTAATCAGAAAAGAGGATAAAATATTACCTCAAAATGAAACACAGTGGTTATTTAAATTAACTTAAATTTCGTCACAAATAACAAAGACACGAGACTGAAATAAATTGATTTACATGTTAATTTCAATCTTATTTTGCCAAATATGTGCTTGAAGTATATTTTTTATCAAAAAAGTAAAGGTTCCTCTGCCATAGTAATTTTTTGTTAAATCCTGGAACCTAATAGCACAATATGTAGATTAATTACTGAGTCTGGCTTTACACGTCTCGACAATTATAGTACGTTCTGATTTTGAACTCATCTATAATAATCTAAAACTTTGAGGTATTACTAGACCTATCCTATAATAGTCAACAACGATTATGGAAGCAAACAGGGTGACGTTACAGAGCACCCGTTTATCATAGTAATATATTTGTTCTGTGGTGTTTGGGAGCTAGATGTCACCAAAGGTCAATGAAAAGTTAACACGTGCTGATATACAAAGACGTACTAATTTAAATTAAAAGCTGATGACATTTTTGAATACTCACGTTTAGGTGATAGTGTTATGGGAGAGAGAAAAAGCGATTCCTTATTATACGAATTGACATTTAGTAAAAGACGGTTTAGGTTGCATTCTTTAGGACAATAATAGTATTATGTTTTAATTTTCTACAAGAAAAATTATTATCAGCCGATATTCACTCTGGGTGTATGACATGTGTGTGTGTGTTTGTGTGTGTGAGGGAGAGAGCTTCTTAATATAGTTATTTGATTACTTTGCTATAAACCTCTCAAATAACAAACATAATTGAAATTTTTTATAAGTCTACACTCATCTTTATTCATTCCATTAGAGTTATCATATGCAATTTTTTTTTCACTTTCAACGCATGGATTAGTCTTCTCCTATCTTCAATTTCAACATTCTAACGGTGTGAGAGTTTGTTATGGTTGGGGCGGGGATGCTCCCAACATTTTGTTATGCTATATTAGAATTCCCATCCAGGATAGATTCTGGTTGGAAGTTAAATTAGTGAAAGATAGATGCTATTTACAATATTGATACCGTACTAGCAGGTGCTAACGAAGACGGAATAATTTACATTAAAAGCTGATGACATTAATGAATAATCACGTGTAGGTGAGAGTGTTTTGGGAGAGAGAAAAAGAGATTCCTTAGTGAACGAAACAAATTTGAGAAAAAGGCTGTTCTTGTTGCATTCTTAAGGACAATAATAGTATAATGTTTTGATTTTCTACCGGAAAAAATTTTGGCAGCCTATATCCACTCAGGATGTATAACATGTGTGTGTGTGTGTGTGTGTGTGTGTGTGTGTGTGTGTGTGTGTGAGAGAGAGAGAGAGAGATTCTTAATATAGTTATATGATTACTTTGCTATAAACCTCTCAAATAACAAACAGAATTGCAAATTTGTATACGTCTACTCTCATCTTTTTTCATTTTCTTAGAGTTTTTGTATTAGTCTTCTCCTACCTTCAATTTCGATATTCTAACTGTATGAGAGTTTGTTATGGTTTGGGTGGGGATGCTCCCAACATTTTGTTAAGCTATTATAGCAAACCCAACTAGGATAGATTCTGGTTGGAAGTTAAATAGTGAAAGATAGATGCTATTTACAATTTTGATACCGTACTATTCTGCAAAAATTAAGCAAATAACTTTCTCACCTTTTCGATGCTTTGTCTTTTTATAAGAATCTACCTCTAAGTTGTACCGCCAAATTCATTGTGGCTTCTCTCGGCGTAACCCTAATGATCAGCAATATGTCATGGCGAAAGTAAATTTCGTTTGCGAGTTATGAAAGTTATCATTCGAATCTAAATTGAAATCACGCCCTCTATCTCAAGTCCGATTGGATGTCTCTGTGAACCGATCAAACCAAACTTAGTGGACAATATCCCTCTTGCAGTCTGTCAACGTTGGGACGGATAAGAGCAGGCCGTGCTCACCACGCGGGCTCCACTCTGACCTTCGGACTAAGCTGTAACACATAGGTGTGAAGTGGTGCGATTTATTGCTTGACAAAAATTTGCGTCTCCCACCTATTTAAAAAAATAAGAGTTTATCACTCGCCAGCGGCAATTTTTACACATAAAACACCTGGCCTTGAAACTTTCTCCACGATATTAGATTAAAGATTGCGTACGCGTGACTTTCTAGTTGGCCTTAGCAAACATTATAAAGGGTGATATATAAAGTTGTTTGATGTATATCATTTCAGACTCTTTATTGCATTGTACAATAAATATAAATATATTTCAAATCAGATTTGAAGAAACTGTAATAATTTTATTCATTTGTAGCCGTGTGCTCAACGGGATTTTTCCTCAACACCTTGGGCAATTGTCAGACCTGTCCTATTGGAACTTACCAGCCGTCCTCGGGACAGAGTTCTTGTATTTCATGCCCTACTGGTACAATCACACTTCAAACTGGCTCCATTTCCTCTTCACAGTGTGTTGGTAAGGAATTTATTCACTACATCACAATACCATTTCCATAATCATCTGTATTAAATAATTCATTCATACAGTTTCACAAAATTATATTAACTTCCCAATGCCACAACAAAACGAACGACTTATTCGTAGAACGTTTCAGTAAAGTCGAATAAATAATTTAAAACGCGCATTTTTTTCTAAAGAATAGCCTGTTGCTTTACAACTTTCCAGAACATGTATATCATTCTTTCATTGGATTTCCATCCGAATTTACTTTTCTGTAATATAATATTCCCCGGATCTCATTGGCCATTATTAAATTAAAATTATATATACCTTCATGTATTTAGGGTTGAACACGAGAACAATGAATCAGATTTTATATTTTCTGTACAGTAATCCACGTAGTCTTACCGTCTCCTATATATAGTTAGAAACAAAGTGTTCAGTCTTCTTGAATCTCAGTCTTCTTGAATCTCTTAATCCAGCTGATCCACGATTATGACTACCTTACATCTATATTAAATTATAAATTGCTAAGTATGTATTTAGTGCTTCAGCTTTGGAATGTAATCTATTCTAGTGCAATAGAATTGTCAAAAATCATTTACAAACAATTAAATCACGTCCAGAATTATGTCTTTATATCCCAATATGCAAATGGGACACAATTCAAGAGAAATTATTATCATAACTTCTTTATCACCCAGCGACGTATTAAAACTAGAAGTATGACATTAACAAAATATATTAGTGAAAAGAATATTGATATAATATTAATGGGAAAGAGGTCATTAATCAGATTTTGAAGACTAACAATTTGGTTCTTTATTTTATATTACTAATTCACTATCATTGGTATCTTTGAATTAAGTCTCTGATTTGTTATGCTATGCACTCGATCTTTTCAAATTTTCTGATATTCAATAGATAATGTTTTGTACTCATTTTTCAATACAGCATCATGTAATTCTGGCTTTTTCCGGAATGCGAGTGGTATTTGTCAATCTTGCCCTGTTGGTACCTACCAGCCAAGTACGGAGCAGACTTCCTGCATCTCGTGTCCCACTGGAACCACAACCAACCAAGTCGCATCCATATCGCAAACACAGTGTGTTGGTGAGTAGACACATTTTCTTAATTATAAGTCCATTTTTACATGCTTTTGGAAATACTGTTATGATCATTCTCCTACGGAGTGTCACACAGATCTTCGAATAGACACATTGTCATTTTTAAAAGGGGATCTATGACAATGGCGATTGTGGATGTTTCTTATATTATTTAAACTCCTTCATTTACCCTGGTAGATCTGGGTTATTTTGTGAGTGTAGACTCTCCAGTATCTTGTATTTCACTGATATTGTATCCTTTAAGTTGACTGAATGGTCTGACATTATTTTGGTTTCATCGGCACATCTCTCCTTCTCAAACGTTGCAACTTAACTAATTCGGGTGTGATCTCGGCTAAGTATGTTTTTTTCTGATTGTGCAAATCCATTGATGCCATCTGGAAATATAAGATTTGTGATGTCACATTCTTTAAAAATGAGAATTTATTTATGGTATTCTGAGGCATTTGATATACGATGTTTACCAGAGATATTAAGCATCATAATCGAGATTAAGCAACTTTAATGCACTGCTACCGTGTTGTGAAACAGTCCACATATGTAGCATTAATGAGAATTGCACAAGACAGATCAGAAAAACTTGGTTGACAGATATTTCACATAAATGAAAATGTAACAAGAAAACAAGGTGACACAAGTAATCATCAGTGCCTAGAGCGTACTCCACATATGGATATCACATCAGCAGTTAGACAAGAGAGTATAACTGCTATAGTTGGTACATGAACAAATATAATATCCAGATATCATTCCTAAGTGGAATTGACTTAGATGAGAAAGGACAACTCAACGATGCAGGGAACGGCGACACTTTCTACTGTTGTGAACGATGTAAAGAACAGCGAAACTGACGCTGCGGTTGCATTTACATGACAGCTATCGAGTGTTAATGGTATGAAGAACGTCTATGAAGACAATTTCAACATATCTTTTACCGAGTATAGCTGACAGACCCAGACTGTTATTAGACAAAGAACATGTACTTTTAGTTAAAGGGAGAACACTTCTCAAACATCCTTAATCAACAGTCAAATATCATTCAGGAGGGAAATTATAGTCACAAATTGAAATCAACATAACACGTAAGGTTACCACAATGATGAGTGAGACTGAAAGAAATTAAAATGCTGACAAATGAAAAACTCACATAGAGCAGATGTTATACCAACATAAATAGTATACGACATAGTAACTAAATGAACTTATGTAGTCACTTTAAGCTCAGGGTAACTAATCACAAAGACGCCGAAGTAGTCCACTTGTAAAGCGGAAAGACATTCATCAGTCATTTGACAACCGTCGGAGTATCCTTTTGCTGTCAATAACTTTCGAAATCTTGCCGAATCATCAACGTGGTTTCAGTTAAGGACGAAATACCATATGTGTTTGCATTTCGTCAGCTCCAGCAGAATCGCCAGTAACAGAACACCTCACGACAAAAAAGACAACAAAACAATAACGCATTCAGCCAGGCTTGTTGCTTTTGGAAGATAATAGAAAAATGTTGTTTCTGAAAGAGATTTATCGTGATGGTTAGGAAATTTCATGACGATCTGTTCACTCGTGACGTGAAAGACGACAAGTCATTTGTACCATTCCCGTCACCAATGAAGTGAAGCAAGGTTCTGTGAGAGCCCCAGCCCATCTCAAGATGATCTTCGCTGCCACGCTGACCGATGCCTTCCATGATTTTAACATGGAGATCTGCATCTGATACCAGACTGATGGGTAGATCTTCAGTCTGAGGGCATTTCAATTTTCAAGTGAAGACGACGTTACTATACTTGACTGGTCATGAAGTGATCTACTGAGAACTCCATGGAAAATGTACTATTTCTATTCAGCTTGTGAGAATTGGGGTCTCACAGTTAGTATTAAGAAGGCAGAGGTGATTCACCAACCCGCACAAGGAACGCCTTACGTAGAACCCGCATTCACAGTAATGGCCAAACATTCCAGGCAATGGACAATGTCACTTATCTCGACAACACACTGTCCAATGCCATTCACATCGATGATGAAACCAACGTCAGTGTTGCTAAAACAAGCGTGACAATCAGTAAATTACGCGCAAGTGTTTGGAAGCGCAGAGGCATCAGTCTAGAAATTAAACTTAAGTTCTACAAACTCAGCTGAAGCAATATCACGTGGACTGCCTGTTGAAGCTGATAGGATAAAATTTAGGAGATTGTTCCAGACACGGAGGTTCTCTAATAAGTATGCATTCCAGGCATCCACACTCTTCTAATGATATTACAGTTGAGATGGGTAGGCCACATCATCAAGATATCAGAAGACGAAGTGGAAAAGAACTTCTGCGTTAATTAAAGAAGGGAAAGATAAACCAAGGGCAATGAAATTCTCGCACATAATCCCTCTACCTGGCCCAGTCTCCTTCCTCAGTCTTACAGATTTTGAACGGATGCGACTTGCAGAGATAGTGGAAAAGGTCGGGCAGCATAAATCTCATAAGTGCAACATGTCTGCGATTGATCAAGCAAAAGCAAACTACATACATACATACATACATACATACATACATACATACATACATACATACATACATACATACATACATACATACGTAGTCAAGAGTAAAGTACCTAATACATACAAATTGTGTTTGAAAGATTTGCATACATACATACATACATACATACATACATACATACATACATACATACATACATACATACATAGTCAAGAGTAAAGTACCTAATACATACAAATTGTGTCTGAATGTTTGCCGTCTACTATCACCGGATTTATTGGTTTCATGATAAGTAAAGGGCCAGTGGGTACTTTATCTAAAATCTGATAAAAAAATCTTTTAATTGCATCTATTTATAGGCCTCTGCCCAGCGGGCTTTTTCCTCCACGCCCTGGGCTTCTGTCAGGCCTGTGCTTTAGGAACTTATCAGCCGTCCTCTGGACAAACGTCTTGTATTTCATGCCAGACCGGTACTATTACGCTTCAGACTGCTTCAGTTTCCTCTGCACAGTGTGTCGGTAAGACATTTGTACACAAGATTACAAAAATTATTACTTCCCATCAAACTGTTTTAAATGCATCTTTGACATAATAGCGTCATTGCTTTTATTCTGCATGATCTCGATACAAGAAAGAGGGATAAACAGTAAATCCTGCAATCAATCGATTAGCGATATCGAAACGCTGTTATAGTGTCACGTTTGTATGGAACATAACCTCTGAGAAATATATCTGAATTCCATTTAATCCTGTGAAATTTCTTTCAAGTGAATATTTAGTTCTCTATCAACATGAAAAACAGATGTGACTCAACTGTGATGACTAGGTTCTGATTTAGGTCTGCTATCTGTCTACCAACAGTGAAAACAACGAGAGGTGATCAAAAGGCAAGTTTTGAACAATATCAGTCTTTTTAATATGAATAAGCATTCAAATGGAGGTTAAACAAATGATTATTTTGTGAGTAGCTTTTACTGCACATACGCTAAAGAAAATGCAACCATATATTATATCAAATTAACACCGCAATATTAATTCATTATTCCATGCAAATCATTTTGAAATTGATGACTACGAGTTCAAATTTGCAAATGTTTTTAATCCAGCCATATGTAGTTCTGGATTCTTCCGGACTACGGGTGGTAGTTGCCAAGTATGTCCAATTGGTACCTACCAGCCGAGTACTGAACAGACCTCGTGTATATCTTGTCCCAGTGGAACCTCAACCAACCAAATCGCATCCACATCTCAATCACAGTGTGTTGGTGAGTAAAACAGACGCTGGAAGATATACACTAACAGACGACCAAACCTATTTCTATTCTAACCTGTATCATCTGGTACACCAACAAATTTATTTTATTTTCCCACAATTGTATAATCGTTTGCAGTATTCTGTAATGTGTGTTGTCTATTTGGTAAATTTGTCTTCGTCTAAGGTGGCAAGTAATGTATACTAAAACCGTTTTCCATTTATTACCGTACTCTTCTCATCCATGAATTGTGGAATATATATCGCAAACACCAATACAACAATTGTATATCTGAATGATCTATCTTTATTTATTCTCAGTCTTACATAAATCCTATAGATATATTGTTCTTCACGTTAGGAGTAGACATGTATTAGAATGAATAAAGAGATTTGTCCCGTAGAATAGCTTCTGTTTTCATTATCATTCAATCGTTGTATACTGCGTTAATTATTTGCATACAGTGTCATTTGCAGCATTATATGAATTATCCTTGTTAGAAATCGGGAGTTTATTTACGATTAATTTTTGATATATTACAATTAACAAGTACTACTGATGTATGTAATATTATTGAATATCTGTTGTATGACATAATTATTTTCTTTGAATGTATTGTTGGGGTTCCTTGTGTGACATTGCCTTGGAGCAACTTTTCCATCCATGTCTTGTCTTCTCGAATGTTTTTCACTACCATAATTCTTTCTTAATTTTTATTACAATATGTCCAAATAAATTATGTTTTGTCCTTAATTATTTTGTTTCTGAACGTTTTTAATTGCCAGTGTTGGAGCAATTTTGAAATATTTTGAAAATTTCAAAAACAGCAATCTATCATTAAAACGTTTCCGCTTTCTACATATGATTTCGAGTGCAATCCAAGATGGCCAGTCTTAGCACAACTTTATATAGAAAAATGTTCAAGCGAATTTAAACAAAACTAAAAGAAAGCTTAATGTACTAAAGGCCTTTCTGTTTTGATTTTATACGTAATATCTCCATGAAATACAATTTAGCTAAATATTTCATAGAGGTTACTTGATTGAAAATGACATATTGTGAGAGCCCAAAAAAACGGTGAGCATATGAATGGAATAATACATACATGCACACATGCATGCATACATACATACATACATACATACATACATACATACATACATACATACATACATACATGCATGCATGCATGCATGCATGCATGCATGCATGCATACATACATACATACATACATACATACATACATACTTACATACATACATACACATACACACACCCACATACATACATACATACATACATACATACATACATACATACATACATACATACATACATACATACATACATACATACATACACACATACATATGATAACTCCATGAATGCTGATGTTCTGGAGAGCGGGTTAGTATCTAACATTTGAAAATTCTTTGTTCCGTTATACAAATAATATATGTAAATTTAATCTCAAATCTGTTTACAGAGTTATGCTTTTATTCACTTGTAGCCATTTGCTCAGCGGGATTTTTCATCAACACCCTGGGGAATTGTCAGGCCTGTTTAATAGGATCTTACCAGCCGTCCTCGGGACAATCCTCTTGTATATCATGCCAGAGTGGTACAACCACGCTTCAGACTGGTTCCTCTTTCTCTTCACAGTGTGTTGGTAAGGAATTTCATTCACAATGTTCCAAAAGGTATTCCTTTTTCAACGCTATGACAAAAGGAAAACATATCCGGCAACCGTTGAATGATTAATATTTCTGAAACTAGCCGATATTGTTATCTTCTGTATGGTGTAATTATTTAAAATTATAGAAAGGTTATCGCTTTGCTCGTTTGGACGTCCATCCAAATCTAGTATTTTATGGCATACAATGTTTATCAATGCTAAAACATATGGTTTGTTAGTGATTTTATCAAAATTTAAAACGTCCTTCTGCATTGGTCAAGAAAGATAATTGACATCTATAACTCAAATAATTGTCTCATTTAAAGATTCATTTGTTGTTGAATATTACATATTGCTCTCCACCACATACACACGCACAAACACTTATTGCACTGAGACAGAGAAAATTAAAATTTAAATTTATCAATAATGCACAATATGAGGTGCATTTATGTTTGATATAATTATATTTATATAATTAGTTAATATAACCTAAATTCTGAAGTGCAAAATTTTTTATTCAAAAATAAAAAAAAATTTAAAAAATCAAAATCGATACAAAAATGTTTTGAAATATTTTTTTATCTTAACATTAGTCTATATAAGCATCAATAATCAGGTTAAAGGTAATGACTAAAAATGGATGAAAATAATTTAGAAAACATTCATCTGTCAATACATATAAACTAGTCTCAGTTCTAGAGTAAAATTGAATATAATATGTTCTACTAATACCAATTTAATATGTTCTGTTCTTCGTTTTCGAATGTAACTATTGGGTACATGGGTTGAAATTAATATGCCTAAATAGCGTTTTTCATGGACTAATGCTTAGAAATAAAATTATAAAAATCCCAAGATTGTCTTTTTGTGAAAAAAAACCCCTGAAGAAACTGTATTTCTTTTTTCGAGCAAGGTCAGAGAGGATACTTACCCTTTATATATGGGTAATTGTCAATTAGAGGAGCAGGTGTAATTTATTGTCCAAAGAGATAACATTTATTCTAGATATAATAGAGACAAAACAGCTGAGATGTTTAACTTATATTACAGTTCAGTTATGCTTTTAGAAATGTAGATTTATTATTTTGAAGATATATATATATATATATATATATATATATATATATATATATATATATATATATATATATATATATATATATATATATATCTTTCTCTTTCCAAAAAACTATACCTCCAAAAAGTAATGCAGTAGACATAAAAAATATTAATATCAGTGTTGATCTCTATTTATTCATATATATATAAATATATATATATATATATATATATATATATATATATATATATATATATATATATATATATATATATATATATATAATTTATGAATAAATAGAGATCAACACTGATATTAATATTTTTTATGTCTACTGCATTACCTTTTGGAGGTATAGTTTTTTGGAAAAAGAAAGTAATGACATCACAACTATAGTTCCTGTAAAAACCAAAAATATTCATCACTATATTGATATGATGTATTAATTTAAAGCGTATTTGAATTATTTTCATAACATATTGGTAGTTAAAGAAAAATTGAATTAGAAAGTATTTATTTCGTTATGTGCTACTTTTAATCCGCTGTAAAGGATATATATCAGTTAAAGCAGTGGCTTGAAATACTGTGCCCTAGAAATGATTTAAAAGTTGGTGACGGTGAAATAGCAGTTGAAAAAGTGTTGCATATTTTTTTTTTCAATACAGCAATATGTAATTCTGGTTTCTTCCGGACTACGAATGGTAATTGCCAAGCTTGCCCTGTTGGTACCTACCAGCCAAGTACGGAGCAGACGTCCTGCATCTCATGTCCCAGTGGAACCACAACCAACCAAGTTGCATCCACATCACAAACACAGTGTGTCGGTGAGTATATACATGCAGCAGTTGAAAGATATACGCTAACAGTCAGCCAAATCAAATATAGGTCTTCAAGTTACCAAATAAATGTGTTTTTTCTTTTTTTTTTTTTTGCCTTTTCTTGTTCAATTTCATTGTAATATTATTGAGTGATGTAAATTTCGAAAAATAATTGTCTTTCTTCTGTAACCAATAGTTTTGTTATAAATTCTGTATCGCATACGTTTTTATTGTTTTATTTAAAGTATGGCATTTTATTATGGAGTATTCAATGCAGAATGGAGATCAAGGTTATGCTGATCTGTACTTGATATATTCTCAACTAATTCGTTCGATTGACACAGATGTTCCTTTTTCCTGCGCTAAGTCTTTTATTGGCTGAGCTTTCCGGTCTTCACGATTGGTACGAATTCTTCATGGTCTAAAGTGTCTGAATGGCTGGTATTGCATTCTTCTTCATTTGTTTGCATTGCAGTCGATGAACCAGATCCTTAAGATGTATATGTCGCATTCTGTTTTAAGAACTCTTATTGTTATTTAGGTCCTTTTATTTAAAGTCATTGCTTTACAGATGCTTGAAAATACATTTATGACCAGTGCCTTAATTAATTTCACTCTGACCTTCGTAATTACATTTTTATTTTAGAGAGGGTATAATTGCCAAGGCGATTATGGATGTTAGTTCTATTATGGAAAATCCATCATTTATCATGGTATTTAAAAATTATTTTGAGGAGCGTTTAACTTTTAATTTCTGGTCTTTTTCTGAGATGTTATTTTTAAGATGGTTTAATCTCCTGTCATCACGTTTGTTTCTTCAGACTTGTCTTCATCTCAAAGTTTGAAACTTCTGTTTGATTTTGTTGTGATATCTACTAGTATGTTCTCTTTGTGAGTGCAAGTGTTCTGATGTCTAAAATTAGAGGCTTGTGATGACGCTTTCTCAATGCTGTGAGAATTTATTTATTGTATTCTGTGGCATGTGATATATTATGATTAAAAAGATTATTTATATAATTTACCTGTTTATCATTGGAATAAATTTGTTCAGGGGTGATTGGGAACAAGATGACACCAAATGTCAATGAAAAATTATCATGTGCTGATATATGAAGACGGAATAGTTTATATTAAAATCTGATAACATTATTGAAAACTCACGTATAAGTAGAGTTTTATGAGAGTGAGAGAAAGATTGGTGTTTGTGTGTGTGTGTGTGTGTGTGTGTGTGTGTGTGTGAGAGAGAGATAGCTTCTTAATATAGTAATTTGAATACTTTGCTATAAACCTCTCAAATAACAAACGGAATTGCAAATTTTTATAAGTCTATTCTCATTTTTATTCATCCTCTTAGAGTTATTATATGCATTTTTTTCAATTTCAACGCACCAATTAGTCTTCTACCTTCAATTTCCACATTCTAATGGTGTGAGTCTTGTTATGGTTGGGGTGGGGATGCTCCCAATATTTTGTTAAACTATTATAGAATTCCCACCTAGGATAGATTCTGCTTGGAAGTTAAATTAGAGAAAGATAGATGCTATTTACAATTTTGATACCGTACTATTCTGCAAAAATCAAGCAAATAACTTTCTCACCTTTTTGATGCTTTGTCCTTTCTTAGAATCTACCTCTAAGTTGTACCGCCAAATTAAGAGTGGATTCTCACGGTGTAATCTTAAAGATCAGCAATATGTCATGGCGAAACTAAATTTTTGTTTACGAGTTATGAAAGTTATCATTTTGATCTAAATTGAAATCACATAATCTATCTCAATTCCAATTGGATGTCGCTGTGAACTGATCAAACCAAACTTAGTGGACAATGTCCCTCTCACTGTCTGTCAACGTTGGGACGGATAAGAGCACGCCGTGCTCACTACGCGGGCTCCACTCTAATCTTAGGACTAAGCTGTAAAACATAGGTGTGAGGTGGTGCGATCTACTTCTTGTCTATTCAAAATTCGCATCTCCCGTCTATATGAAAACATTGAGTTTAATACTTGCCAGCGGCAACATTTACACATAAAACACATGGCCACGATACTCTTCCCAAGATATTAGATTAAAGAATGTGTATGTGTGACTTTCTTGTTAGCCTTAGCACAATGACAAAAGGTGATAGAAGGTGATAGATAAATTTGTTTGTTATATGGCATTTTTAGACTCTTTATTGTGTTGTACAACGAATATAAATATATTTCAAATCAGATTTTAAGAAACCGTAAAATAATTATTCCTTTGTAGCCGTGTGCTCAACGGGATTTTTCCTCAACACCCTGGGCAATTGTCAGACCTGTCCTATTGGAACTTACCAGCCGTCCTCGGGACAGAGTTCTTGTATTTCATGCCCTACTGGTACAATCACACTTCAAACTGGCTCCATTTCCTCTTCACAGTGTGTCGGTAAGGAATTTATTCACTACATCACAATATCATTTCTATAATCAGCTGTATTAAATAATTCATTCGTACAGTTTCACAAAACTATATTAACTTCCCAATGCCACAACAAAACGAACGACTTATTCGTAGAACATTTCAGTAAAATCGAGTAATTAATTTAAAACGCGCATTTTTTTTCTAAAGAATAACCTGTTGCTTTAGAAATGTGTAGAACATGTATATCATTCTTTCATTGGGTTTCCATCTTAATTTACTTTTCTGTTATATAATGTCCCCCGATCTCATTGGCATTGTTAAATTAAAATTATATATATCTTCACATATTTAGGGTTGAACACGCGAAGAATGAATCAAGATTTTATATTTTCTGTACAGGAATCCATGTAGCCTTACCATATCCTAGATTTAGTTTAATGCAAAGTGTTCAGTTCTCTTTAATCTCTTATTCTATCTAATGCATGATTATGAATTCTTAGCATCCATTTTATATTATAAACTGTTAAGTATTTATTTAGTGCTTTAGATTTGGAATGTAATCTATTTTAGTGCAATATAATTGTTAAAAATGGTTTATAAATAATTAAATCATATCCAGAGTTATAGGTCTTTTTATCCCAATATGAAAATAGGATATATTTTAAGAAAAATCATTATCATAACTTCTTTATCACCCAGCGACGTATTAAAACTGGAAGTATGACATTGATAAAATATGTTACTTAAAAGTATGTTGCAAATATATTACGGGAATGAGGGAATTAATCAGATTTTCAAGTCGAACAATTTGGTTAATTGTATTCTATTACTAATTCACTATCAAACGTATCTTTTAATTAAGTCTCCGATTTGATATATTATGCATTGCAAATGATTTTAAAATTTGTGATATTTAACGGATGAATTTTTGTACACATTTTTCAATGCAGCAATATGTAATCCTGGTTTCTTTCGGAATACAAGTGGTATTTGCCTATCTTGCCCTGTTGGTACCTACCAGCCAAGTACGGAGCAGACTTCCTGCATCTCGTGTCCCAGTGGAACCACAACTAACCAAGTCGCATCCATATCGCAAACACAGTGTGTTGGTGAGTAGACACATTTTCTTAATTTTAAGTCCATTTTTGCCCTATTGGTACGTATCAGCCAAGTACGGAGCAGACTTCCTGCATCTCGTGTCCCAGTGGAACCACAACCAACCAAGCCGCATCCATATTGCAAATACAGTGTGTTGGTGAGTAAATACGTGCACAATTTTGAATGATAAACTCTAGCATATTCCCAAATAAGTTCAAGTTTTTCACTGCTCTGGATAATAAAGTATACGTAAGAAAGTTTTCTGCTTTTTCTTGTTCTCCTTTACTGAACAATATCTTTGGTGTTGTTGATTTATGAAATGTAAATGCCTTCCTTACCAAGGCAATTGTTATGTTTTTCATACAGGAACGCGTTCTATCTTAATATTTTATTTTGCGTATTGGGTTATATTATGGAGTGTATGGTTATGTTGATCTGTAATGGATATATTCTCCAGGTTCTGGGTCTCTCGAACAGGATACAACTCATAATGGGTTTTAATGGGTGATATTATTTGTTACTGGTACGTTATGTGTACTTGGGTTTTTAAGTGCTCATTGTGTTACAACAAAATAACATGGTCACCACTTGCAACGTTACTAGAGAAGATATAATTGGAAATGAACTTGGAGAGTGGTGGTGGTGGTAAATTTTATAAGGTAATGATAAATTAGCCGGTGTTGGTAAACAAAGTCTGAATAATTTATTTACAAAGGATTATTGACATGTTCGATCATACACTTTATAGTGAGATGATAGATCGAGTATGAGATTTTTTAATGGATGGTTTAATTTTTAGAATAAGCCAGTTAAGGCTGCTTTCTTCAAGAAAATATTAAATTATTATTTTTTTCTTTTTAATTGGAAAAAGACTATTCACATCCACACTGGATTCACGTGACTAGAATGATGCATTGAATATGTCCTAATAGTGGAGATCCTGAATTACGTTATGATAATTATTTCAAAAGATAAAAAATGATTGCAAATATTTTTAAATCAGCTCTTATCTAGTCAGATTAATTGCATGCATTCTATTATCACCCTCATCGTGCCTTTCTTTCTTCTGCGCTGATTTTCCTCATTGCCATATGTTAAAGATGTGACAAAACTATTATTGAAATGTAACAGAAATATGTTTCTATGGTGAGGCAGCTAATTGTCATCTGATGGCAGATCGCAAGGGCAGCATAGACAGTGTCAGGGTAATGGCTCATGTAGAGTAGAAACTGGTGCCTAGACTCTGCATTGAATTTGTCTCAAGATGTTTCAATATTGTCTTACCACTGGACTTCTTCATGTCTGGACAAGAGAATCATAACTATTGTGCAACATTCACTCATTTAAATCCATATCACTCGCAATCCATTTCACATTTCCTCTCCTCTCACTAGATGCATTCAAGCCAAAATGCACTTTGCAAGAAGTAACGCTTCATGGTTCCCATAGACTAGGACCTATATTTACAGATAAGTGAAAAACGGTTTAGGTCATAGGGTCGCTTTTCACTGGACCTAAGTAGCAGTAGAACTCAGCAGGCCTCTCAGGGATGAAACCGCTTTTTGTAGGATCAATTTACTGACCTCCGTAGCATGAAGATGCTGAAATCTTTTCCTAAACATTTCCTTCTTCATTTTATCACTGTTCAGCATATTGCAGATGAGAGGGATTGCATCATGCAAGTTGAAAACCTAACATTAAAACTAGACGAGGCTACTGATTCTAATTGCCTGAAAAGTAGTAACACTTAATGACAGCACATCAGCAAATAGACCAGATAGAAGACAGCTATAGTTGGTAACTGATCAGATTAAACATCCACATAGGAATCAAGAATTTAGAGAAAATTTCGCAGAGTTGATCTCCTCGGAGTGAAAGACTTTTTACGGATTAGAACCACATTCAGTGCAGAACAAAAGTAGTCTCATCAGACAATCATGTTCTTATAGGAACCAGGCAGTGATTTCATGGTCATCTTCGAATTCAAATGACCAAGTAAATACATACTTGGATACATACATACATACATACATACATACATACATACATACATACATACATACATACATACATACATACATACATACATACATACATACATACATACATACATACATACATACATACATACATATATATACATGCATACATACATATGCATGCATACATACATACCTACAGACATACATACACACATACATACATACATACATACATACATACATACATACATACATACATACATACATACATACATACATACATACATACATACATACATACATACATATATACACACATTAATACATACATACATACATACATACATACATACATACATACATACATACATACATACATACATACATACATACATACATACATACACATACATACATACATACATACATACATACATACATACATACATACATACATACATACTCAATTACACATGCATACATGCATACATACACACATACATACATACACACATACACACATACATACATACACACACATACACACATACATACATACATACATACATACATACATACATACATACATACATACATACATACATACATACATACACACATACATACATGCACACATACACACATATACATACAGGGGCCCCGAGTGGCCGAGTGGTCTAAAGCTCTGTCTGTTACGGATCACTGCCATCTCACCTCTATCTGGGTGGGTTCGAATCTAAGATTCAGCGAATGTGGATATGTGAGAGAGCTTGCCAGTAGCTTCTCGTGGGTAGGTGGTTCTTTCCGGTGATTTCCCGGTTTCTACCTCCACCATTAATACTGGCCGCCATGTATAGCCTTTCCTGTGCTGAAAAATGGCGTTAAACCCCACAACAACAACAACAACAACAACATATACATACAAACATACATACATACATACACATACATACATACATACATGCATACATGCATACATACATACATACATACATACATACATACATACATACATACATACATACATACATACATACATACATATACACACACACATACATACATACATACATACATACATACATACATACATACATACATACATACATACATACATACATACATACATACATACATACATACATACATACATAGATACATACATAGAATCATGCATACTGAGATATATAGTCAAAAGGAAAGTATTTAATTCATACATATGTTTTTGAAAGTTCAGTTTTATTGGATTTATCGCTTTCATGTTTTGGAAAGTTCACACCAGTACTTTATGTAAAATCTAATTTTAAAAGTTGTCCTTATATCCATTTATAGGCGTTTGCGGTGCTGGCTTTTTTCTCCATGCCCTAGGTTTCTGTCAGGCCTGTTCTTTAGGAACTTATCAGCCGTCCTCCGGACAAATGTCTTGTATTTCATGTCAGAGTGGTACAACCACTCTTCAGACTGCTTCAACTTCCTCTACACAGTGTGTGGGTAAGACATTTGAACATTAGATTACAATAACTGTTGCTTATTATCAAACTATATCAATGCTTCTTTTACATAGTTTACCGACATTGTTTTATTTGTTTAATACCTCAACAACATGAGAGAGTCTTACACAGTAAATCCGCAATGAGCCGATTAATAAAATTGGTATATTTAAATTAAAGTATGATAGTAAAACTATGGAAATTGAAAAACATACTTACCCGCTAACACACACACACACACACACACACACACACACACACACACACACACACAGGCATAATGCTCCAAGAGTTACATCCTTCATTAGAGGGTATAACAAGAGAAAAGATATTGAAAAAAGTTTTTAATATGTGGAAGAATTAAAACCTTTGATATTAAAATATTTGAGTATTCCATTAATCTATTTGTGCATTCTATGAATTTATTTGTGTATTCCATTAATTTATTTGCATGTTCCATCAATCTAACCTAAATTGAAAGTATAGCACTACCTTAGTAAAAAAAAATTAAAAAAAATTATCTATTTTCTAAAGTATTTATGAATTTGCTATTTTCTATGGACTTAATTGCCTTAAAATAATCAATAAATATATGGGAAAGCTTTGGATGTTTTTTCAATATCACTTGAAATGTATCGTATGCCTACAAGAGGAAGAAGTCAACATATTTTACGCATATGGATACAACCTAATGCAAAAATTAAAAATTGCAGTGTAAGTTACTAAAACTGGGTTGAAAATAGAATATTTTATTTAGACCATTTTGTAAATGAAAATGGTTTTTTTATCAATTAGAATATTTTTTTTAATAATGTTAAGATCAATGTAAACATTTTATAATGCCAGGCACATTAAAATACTGCCAAACTAATTAGGGATAAATTTGATATAGGAATATCAAGTTAAATGTACAAGATAAATTGATGCAATAAATAACCATACATATCATAAAGATTTATAAGGACTGTAAAATACTTCTCAAAACATGTCTTTGTAATACCTATGAGCTAGATAGTGTTAAAATGAAATTTTGACTGTGATAATTGTATTGAGAATAAGCTCTTTTTACTACTTTTGATGAAGAATTTTAGATTTTTTCCATGTGCAATGTTAACACAAAAGGTTTCAAAGGAATTATTCTTTTGAATAAAATTGTATCAATTCCAAATGATTTTTACTCTCTTTGTAAAAACTTTGAAATAAACAACATTATTGTGTCTTTTGGTGATGATTAAAAAAACACACCCATTTGTAGAATCTGTATTGACCAAAGTAGAATTCCTTACATGTGTTATAGCTAAAAGAAAAGCAGATTATATGATTAATTTATTTATATTAGTGATATATATATATATATATATATATATATATATATATATATATATATATATATATATATATATATATATATGCACAATTGTTGATTTAAGAATTGAATCTCAAAATTTTCTTCATTTGAAAAGCAAAATTACATTTTGTATTTGAAAAGTATTCTGTGAATATGAATTATAGTTACTATATATCTATAATGCAATGTGGTTTTATTGAATGCCCCTGCCCCCACTCCTTTCTTACAATTGTACATATATTTTGTTATCAAAGTATCCATTGGAAGACAAACCTCCCATGTCCAACCCACCACTAGCCACATATCCTTGGCTAGTCCATTCTCCCATCAGTACTGATCACTCAGCATTTAAATATCTGAATATATGTGCATGCTTATTTGTTTCAGTGTTTGAAATCACACATATTAAGTATGTACAGTATGCATAAATGTGCAAATATGTTTGTATGTGGGTTGGTGAGTGGGTAGATAAATAGATACAGATGAACACGTATATCTATATTCATGTATTTGTTGCTGACCATGCAAAAAAAGATGAGTTTTCATTGTTCTTGGATGTTGTAAACTTTTCTATGCACTATTATGAACACCTAATATTTCTATTAAGATGTAAGGACATCAGCCTTGGTATATAATGTCTAGGAATAAAATATATTTTGAAAAATATTTTTAAAATCATAGGCTCGTATTAGACATCTAATGTTGACATATCACTTGAAAGAAAGGTTCACAGAATGTATTGTTTAAAAAAGTATTTCAGTTATTTGCATAACTCAGAAGCAAGCAGTCAAAGTGATTTTGAATGCAAGTGAATTAAATCATAATTTTCGCATGTAACCCACTAAAGAAAATATAATAAAGTTGGAATTAAATGTTAGTTTTAAAATAATATAAACTACAGATGCATTTAAAATTGCTGACTGAAATAGCAGGTAAAAATTTTGAAAATTTTCTTGCTCCAGCTCTATGTAATCCTGGCTTTTTCCGGATTGCCAACGGTACTTGCCAAGCTTGCCCACTTGGTACCTACCAGTCTAGTACAGAGCAGTCTTCCTGTATTTCATGTCCCAGTGGAACCACAACCAATCAAATCGCATCCACATCTCTAGCACAGTGTGTTGGTGAGTAAATTCAAGTTGAAAGATGAACCCTTTTGCATCACCAAATCAAACTTTTCCTTCTCTACTCCGCATCATGTAGTGTTCCAAGAAATATTTTTCTTGTTTTGCGTATCTCCTTCTCCTTCTACTGCCTATATATTGAGAATTTCCAACAGTACTTGTCTATACAGTCATATAAATCATTATATTTTGTATTTTGAATCATATAAAACTTTAATGCAAAGAGTATAAGCAAACTTTTTATCTGAAATCTGTCAAAAGTCTTATGATTTTATCAATTTATAGGCATTTGCTCAGCGGGATTTTTCATCAACACCGTGGGGAATTGTCAGGCCTGTCCGGTTGGAACTTATCAGTCGTCCTCGGGACAGTCTTCTTGTGTTTCATGCCAGAGTGGTACAACCACGCTTCAGACTGGCTCCACTTCCTTTACACAGTGTGTTGGTAAGGAATTTATTATATATATATATCTTAATATCTTTTGCCTAATAAACTGCATAAAATATTTTATTCACATAGTTTGGGAAACATATTTGTATTGCATTGCTACCATAAAATGAAACACTTATTCACAGAACATTTCACAATAAGTTCATTAATAAATGTGAAATGCTTCTATATTCATGCTATTTAAATGGATCTATTGCTTTACAAATATACTGAAATATTATTTTTGTTTAAATTGGAGATTCATCTGTTTCAGTCATCTTGGCATCAAATATTTCAACAACATTGTTAAAATTATGATATAATAACAAAATTAGGAAAAATTTTAAAATTATTGCTGAAAAGGTCATAAACATAATTCAACCATAAAATGTTATTATGAAACCATATTCAATTTTCACTGAGGGTAACATGCTCCCTATTCTTTGGATACATACACACATACATGCAGTGCTCTAAGATTTAGGTCCTCTGTTTTCTCAGTTTTATCTGTAAAGTGCAAGCCACAAAATTAAAATAAAACTTATTATGAATCATTGCTAAGAGTTAGCCTTATTATGTTTTTTATGGCTATATTAATGTATTTCTTCATATGGTTATATTTGTGCATTCCATCATCAGGGAATATTGATGTATTCCTTATAAGGCTATATCTGTGTATTCCATCATTGGACAATATTTGTGTATTCCTTGATATATCTGTGTATTCCATCATTGGACAATATTTGTGTATTCCTTGATATATCTGTGTATTCCATCATTGGACAATATTTGTGTATTCCTTGATATATCTGTGTATTCCATCATTGGACAATATTTGTGTATTCCTTGATATATCTGTGTATTCCATCATTGGACAATATTTGTGTATTCCTTGATATATCTGTGTATTCCATCATTGGACAATATTTGTGTATTCCTTGATATATCTGTGTATTCCATCATTGGACAATATTTGTTTATTCCTTGATATATCTGTGTATTCCATCATTGGACAATATTTGTGTATTCCTTGATATATCTGTGTATTCCATCATTGGACAATATTTGTGTATTCCTTGATATGGTTATATTTTTGTATCCCATCATTTGGCCATCTTTCTGAATTCCTTCATATGTCTATATTTGTGTATTCCATTAACCTGACCTAAAATAAAATAAAAGATAAAGGAAATAACACTTAGCTACTTGTTTTCATCATTTGCAAAATAATCATTTTTGTTTTTGGGAATAGGTTTTCCTTAAAGAATGAATTTCTACCTAAGATTTAGGTAGATAGCATTTTCAGGTTTATCAGGAATTATTTGTTTATTAGAATTAAAAAAGTGCTCATTGATTTCGAGACTAATATCGACTACTTTGGGATTAGTGTGAAGACATTCTAGATTGCACTTTTGTGTTTTATCAGGATTGTTAAGATTACTGTTATATATATATATATATATATATATATATATATATATATATATATATATATATATATGTTTTGTCCAAAATATTTTACAACTATCAATGTAATCATTCTTCTTCCAGAGACACTTAGATAGGCAATGGCATCATTCACATGTTCTTTGTTATAGTTCCAATTCTCTTTATCATTTTAAACATCTGTCTTGTTCATACATTAGCACTATATATATGTACAGACAGACAGACAGGCATTCATGCATACATGTGTGCCTGTCTGTTTGCAACATACATACATACATACATACATACATACATACATACATACATACATACATACATACATACATACATACATACATACATACATACATACATACATACATACATACATACATGCATACATACATACATACATACAGTTATTTTTGTACTCTTGAAAGTGTTATCATGTAATGTCAGGAAATAATTATTGAATTTTTGCTTTGATAAAGCAATAGCATACATGTGCAGTATCTTATATAAGTGAGAGTTAGGTTTTTAAATGACTTTTTTATTTTAAAATCTGGAAGGTTCATTTTACTTTCTTAGAACCTATTTTAATGTATTCCAAACAGAAGTATATAATCTTTTCAAGAGAGATATATAGAGAGAGAGAGAGAATTTTGTCATACTACAGATATTTCATATATAAACATGTCAAAAGGACAACAAAATAAGTGTCATGGTTTCAAAAGTCTCTCTCTCTCTCTCTCTCTCTCTCTCTCTCTCTCTCTCTCTCTCTCTCTCTCTCTCTCTCTCTCTCTCTCTGTCTCTCTCTCTCTCATTATTCTTTTAAATTGTGAATTATCATACATATCTTTAATACTAATGAATTCAAATATTTGGAAATTGTGAAACAGGGACTTAAATATTGCAAATTTTCTAAATCCAGCCACATGTGCTTCTGGTTTCTTCCGAGCCACAAGTGGTAACTGCCAGGTTTGCCCAGTTGGTACCTACCAGCCAAATATAGAGCAGTCTTTCTGTCTATCCTGTCCCAGTGGAACCACAACCAACCAAGTCTCATCTGTGTCTCAGACTCAATGTGTTGGTGAGTAAAAAAGATAGGAACAGATAACTAAATTAATACTTCATCCAGTCTACTGTGTGCCATCTAATCTGCAAAATAAATGCATTTCAGACTTTTTGCTATTGTCCTCTACGGTCCTTTGTACTGGTATTAGTTTTTTTTTTAAAGTTTGCCTTTGCTGATATTGAAATAATTATTTTCTTTTATATATTTTGTATCTTTACATTGTAAATTATGAAGAGTTTCTAACATCTCGGTTTAATTTTTATAGAGCCTTTATTTATGTATTTAAGTCACACTTTCACTATGGAGTTACCGGCTGTGACAGTTGGCAAGTTTTGGAATTGCATATAAAATAGATTGTGTCTTTTATAATGTGCTTTCTTGTGTTAATTATTGGCACATTATCCTTAAAAGCATTATTTGTCTTTTTTATTTCACAAACTTTATTAATTTTTTATTATTGACTGTATGTTGTAGCAACAGAATTGAAACTGAGTTTTTTTTTTTGGATTAATTGAACAACACAAACACAATGTGATGGCTGATGGGAATTTATAAAATGAGTTACTAATATCATGTGATTGATCCAATCACTCTACACATTCACAAAATGAAAACGAAAAAATAATATTCCTATACCTCTAGCATGAAAAAGTGAGGTTCAGATAACCTCATGGACTGCAAAAATGTTTCCACTAATATCACTCAGTGTAAACGAGATTCACATCATCTCACATATGTAAATACATTAAGTTTCAAAAAAACAATGAATGTTATGAGAGCTATATTCACATATCTCATGTAATGCAATACTGAAAGAGCGAGTCACATAATCTGATGTAATGTAACAATGAAAGCGAAATTCACATAATCTCATGTAATGTAAACAGTATCATACTCAGTTAAAACCACAATCAATTGAAACAAAAATATCACTGTAAAACTTGAACTGTCATATAATTCACAAACTGTTACACCACACAGTTTCACTGGATCCTTGGTTTAGCTGACATTTATTGAACACTTTCACACTTCATGGATCCACCACAAGTACTTATCGATACATATGGTACCCAGCACCCTTGTATTGGTTATGTCTATATTCATGATTCCACCACATGTATAATCTTATGTATGGACAGCACACTGCACTCTGGACAGCTACTCCCACCCTTAAACAGCTACAATAAAACCAAACTGGTTACTGTATAATAATGGGTTAAGAATTTAATTGCTATATACATTCTCATAAATTAAACTGTAATAGCAAAGTTTGCAATGTTATAGGCTTCAATTACCTGATATAACATTAAAATGAGAATAGGTTTCATAAATTAAATGAAATATAAATTTAACACTTACCCATATGACTGGAGAACATAATAGAGAAATGCTCACTTTCTGACAAAATCCAAATGACATTATGCCACAGTTTGAAATGAAACAAGCTTGAATCCATAGGAGTGAATAATAGTCATGGTCAAATGCTCATGTATACCATGCTTTTCATGACTCACATTGCAAGCAGTTATAGAATCATCTGGAGAACAAAGAACAATGATTCACCACAGGTAACAGGTAACAAAGAATAAAGGTGAAAAGTATAACTAAGGCAAAACCAAGTTATTTCTTGCCTTATTTTGTGTCAGTTGTCAAACAATATATTAAGTGTGTATTTCTATTAAAGAATCTTGCTGTATTGCAAGTCTCAGAACTACTACCATATGATGCACTCTAAGTGAATTTCTGCAGTCATGTTATTCTCTTTAATTTGCATATGTTATCTTTTAAAGGTATCAAACTCTTTGAAAATTCTTTCTTCCTCTTTTGTCTTTTCTTTCTTAGTAGTGTTTGGTTTCAATTTCTGTCATCATTATTTCATACCCTTTTTATACTTATTTTCATATTTAGTTCAAAAAATTCTAAAAGTTTTTATGAATGCAAATATAAATATTTTTTATGTTCAAATTCCTTTACAAACTGCTCCCTTATCTGATTATTAGCCAAATGTCAGCTTCAATTTCATAATGTTTAGGTGAAAGCAATTAATTTGAATATGTGTAATTTCAGTGTAGCTGATAAGATACTGCTATGAATTTAGTTTAAAGATGAATGTATGAATATATTCAGAAAGTATCCTGGTCCTCAAAGTGCATTATATAATCCTAATTCCAATCATATCTCTATTTTCTTCTCTCCAGATCAATCCATACATACATAAACATATTGGCCATGGCCATGATTGCAAATATTGATAAAATTGTTTATATATATATATATATATATATATATATATATATATATATATATATATATATATATATAATCGCAAGTATATTTTATCTGAAATGTGGCAAAAATCTTTTTCATTTTATCTATTAACAGCCATTTGCACAGCGGGTTTTTACATCAGCAGCATAGGGAATTGTCAGGCCTGTGCTTTAGGAACATACCAGCCATCCTCGGGACAAACCTCTTGTATTTCATGCCAGACTGGTACAACCACACTTCAGATTGGTTCCTCTAACTCTGCACAGTGTTTGGGTAATGGATTTATATGCCTAGGATTGCAATATTATGTTCTTATTATCAAACATTTTAAATTTGTATTCACTAAGTATTGAGAATTTTTTTTTTATATTCCAGTAAAATTGGACTAGTGAAAGAATTGTTCTAAGACTCAAAGCATGAAATGATCGATGAATATGAAATGCTCTGTAATAATCATTAATTTGCATATTCTGTTGCCTTTTAAAATCTACATTATTTTTAATGATTTTCTTCAGGCAAATATTTGTTTAGATAACAATATACAAACCATCATTAGAGTCTTTTGTTTTTTAATTTGAATGCATTATTTTGGAAGAAATGATTTCCATATTCATAAACATGAAATTAAATAGTAAAATGTTACACATTTTCTCCATGCAGCTATATGTAGTTCAGGTTTCTACCGAAACACAAGTAACAGTTGCCAATCCTGTCCAGTTGGTACTTATCAGCCAAATACTGAACAGACCTCATGTATTTCGTGTCCCACTGGAACCACAACCAATCAAGTTGCATCCTCATCTCAAACACAGTGTATTGGTGAGTAGAAATGAATATAGAAGACAAACTGTAGCAGTTAATCAAATCAAGCTTTTGTCTAATTTACTCTGAATTAGCTAGAAGCTAACTGATTTGCTTGCACAATTACTCACAATTACTACTATTCAGTGCTGTGGGTGTAGCTGGTGATACTGAAATTTATTTTCATTAATTTGCATTAGAACATTTTGTAATTTTTAATGCTCTTGTGAAGCTGGGTTGGGATTGGATTACACTCATATGGCAGTATTGAATAATATGAATCAAAATTAGAATAATGAATCTCATTGCACTCAGTGGACATTTATGACATAATTCCAGTAATACAGCTTTTCAAATGGTCAAGGTTCTACCATGGCCCACCCCTCCAAGTGTGCAGAATTATCCAGTTGGTCTGGAATGTTTAGTCTCTCACTGCAAATGAACCAACACCATTGTCAGAACCAACTTCACCTTGATAGTAGTATAAGAGATACACTAAACCCAACATGTTTGTTTGTGTGTGTGTGTATGTGTGTGTGTGTGTGTACAGACATGCCTACCATCCCACATTTTGTGTATTAGTTCTGCAAAATGCCAAAATTTGCATTTTGTCTCACAAATATATATTTTTTAAAAATCTGCAAAAGTGGGGATAAAAAAATCTGCATTTCATAAAATATGCTTTCACCGATTAGAACAGGAAATGATCAAATGTTCGCATACACAATGGTTTAAAATAGCCTTTGTAAATATGTGTGTTCTGAGGTGGTTCTGATACAAAAATCTACATTCACAGATTCTTTTACATTCTGTTTAAAATTAGTTGTTTTGATTCAGGACAAAATATTCATAGCTTCTAAAATGCAATTGGATGTCAATGAAAGTGATTGAAAATGTACATTAAAATACACTCACAATGTTTTCACAAAGAATACAATTTAGGAGTATGAATCCATAAAGCCAGAACAAATGCAGACACAAATGCTTTCTGCAGCACCTGTAATTATGAATTTTCAATATAGTCTGGATGAATGTTTGATATATGCAGACACATTTCAGGAAAAAGGCATTCCAGCCTTGAAAAAGAAGTTAATGCTCTATTAAAATCAGCTGGATCTAGTACAACTTCATCTTCTATGTCTAAGTCTGATGCAATTAGAGCTGAAGTTATGTTAGTAGATATTATTACTGAACTCAATCAACCTATGAGCAGACATAATATATTTTTAAATGGCTTAAAAATTATGTTTAGTGACTCTGACATTGCTAGATAATTTCATTGTGTTATTGATAAAGAAATAGCAGCCACTAGTACATTAAAATTAGCTGAAAGAATGTAGAATTGCCCATTAACTGTTTCTGCAGATGGAAGCAAAGATCAAGGAAACTTTAAGATCTTTGTGCTTGTTATCAGAACTTTTGACACAGTATCATCATCAGTAACATCAGTCATTCTCTCAATCCTTGTTTGTGAAGGCTTTGCAACAGGGGAAGAAAGACACAATCTGATACATAATGAATTAAAAGTTCATGACATTCCTTGGAAGAATTGCTGGGCTTTTGGGTCTTAAAATGTCCATGTGATGGTTAGGAAGGACAGAGGAGTCTATGGGTTCATGATTGAAGAACAACCCTGATACATATAGCATCAGAAAAGGGTGCTGCATGTCTGTCACTTGATGTTAACCAGCTTTTGATTGATGTATATTATTATTTGGACAAAGGCAGTAAACGACAAGAAAGGTTCAAAGATATGCAGATTCTACATGATGCAAAAACAAATAAATTCTAAAACATGTTTCAGCAATATGGCTAAGCATCAACAGGTGCTTACAAAGATTTCTGGACAACTGGGACCCTCTTCAGGAATTTTTGAAATAGCAGAAGTCTGCAATATCGAAATCTTTATAAGAAAGAGTAAGCTGAGACATTCTCCTCACCAACAAATAGCTTTAAATGTCTTTTCTTGGTAGATGCTCAAAAACCATTTGATGATGTGAATACAAAGCTACAGTGCCATGCGCCATTAATACATGTGCTAAAAAGACACCTTAATAAGCTTCTTAAAACCATTCTTTTAAAATTTTATGAAGCCTTCAACTATACTTTATCAGTCTTTTACAGAAATTCAGTTTGATGTTAGGCACCATCAAAAGGAGGACAAAGATATTTTGATTGGACAACCTGCAACAGACTTAATTGCTAGAAAAAAACAGGTCCGTGTAAAAAAAACAGGTCCGTGTAAAAAAACACATCCGTGTAAGAAAACTGGCTGCCTGATTATTATGATGGGGCAAGAAAGTTTTTTGAAACATCAGCAAAATACAATAGAGACAAGTTGCCCTTTAAACATGATTAGTTAAAACATGCTGAACTTTTGGACCCACCATTGCAATTAGAAGGTAAACTGGCATCTTTGGATTATTTTTTTGAAAGATTTTCAGTATTATTACCTGAGGAAGTTACTGCAGCAGATGTGAAATTGGAAATGGCACAATATCAGTCCACAGATATTCAGTCATGTCTGACAAATAGAATTGATGAAACTTGGTCTGCTGTCAGAAAGTTGAAGGAAGATGGAACAGTGGTCTTCAAAATATTGCAAAAAAAATGCTTTCATTAATGACAATGTCTCATTCTTCTGCAAACTGTGAGCAAGTTTTTTCTCCTTACTGAGGGAAAAATCAAAGAGAAGAGTTCAAGAGTAAATTAATTGAATGCAGAGACTGTAGAGGCCTTTTAATTTCAAAGAATTGTGTATATTTTTTTTTCTATTGTAAATAGGTGGGTACTGGGTTTTATACATAAATATTTAATATAAAAATGTATTACTGGTATTTAATGATGTTTTGAGAGACTTTTCTGTGTTTATTCATGCTAACATACTTATGTTCCTCATTTTCATGCTTTGTCCTTCATTTTTGGTGGTGGCATCCCTCAAAAACATTTTCTGGGGTAGGTGTGTCTGGTGTGTGTGTGGGCATGCATGTGTGTGTGTTTGTGTGTGTGTGTGTGTGCATGTTTATGTGGGCATGTGTGTGTGTGTGAGAGAAAGAGATGACTCCATGGTCTGTCACTACCTGCAGAGACTTAGGTCCAGAGCAAGTCAAGAAATATTAATATTCCTACCTATATAACCATTACTATGCTTTCTTTATAAAACTGAAAGTAATATATGCAAATAATACCGGTCTATAGTTGCATGCTTGCCCTCTAGTCAAGTTAGTTTTAGGTTGTAAGTGAAAGTAATAGAGGCCATCACCATATATACCTTGTCTGTACTTACCAGGGACCTCCCCCCAACAATTGCAAACAATGTGACTAACATTTTTCATGGGGCTGTTGTCACCCTGTGAGATCTACCCAAGAGGTACAAACATAATCTCATGGTGTTCAGAACCAGAAAATGCATGAATTTGAATTTTACACAAGATTCTATTTATCTCATGCTATAACCACTTCAGTCTTCTTATCCCACTTTATTTTTGAAGCATTTAATGATTCTTCTGATGGTGGCAAATATAATGTAAACTGTGGTCAAATTTCCCACAGAATTGTGATATTAATACTTAACCATTTAATACAGTATCTCTAACTAAATTGCATTCACATTTTAGCGACTTCTACAAAATCCACTCACAGGATTTAAACAAATTTGACAGAAAGCACACTGAAAGAAAGGCCTTGAATTATTTACAAAGTATTTTAAGATTTCATTAAATATGGACAAACACATGAAAAAGTGAGTAGTCTCAAAAGGAACTTTTTCATTAATACAAACATAATTTGAATACATTGATGAATGGCATTACTGATCAAGATTTCTTGACATGTTGCTATTGTATTTTGTTTTACACAGATGTCAACCTCCATAACATGGTATGCATCTGGGTGTATTGAATGGACAAAAGATTCTAGTTAGTTGAATCGAAAGAGGAGCATGTGGTTGTAATCAATCACTATCCCAATCATCATGGATATCAAACATTATTTCTGAACCCCAACCTTTCACTCTCTCTTTCTCTCTCACACACACACACATGCACAAGCACATTCACATGCACACACAATCAACCTATTTATCTGTCCCCCACCTAAATTAATGTATACAAAGTTATAATGAGAAGTACCCTATGACTACAAGTGTTATTGAGTGTGTTGCAGTTTATTCTTCCTAAATATGTTGTATTTCATTGTCAACTGACATTTTCTGACATTTTCTTTATTTTCAGAACAGGATAAATGCACATTAACTAAACATTTGGTCAATTGTTTTACAATCTCCATTTATAGCTATCTGCATAGCTGGCTTTTTCACCAGTTCCCCAGGAAACTGCCAGGTCTGTCCAATAGGGACTTACCAGCCACTTTCTGGACAGACATCTTGTATTTCATGCCAGAGTGGTACAATTACACTTCAGACTGGTTCCACTTCCTTTACACAGTGTGTCGGTAAGAAATGTTGTATTCTAGATTAAAATATTGCTTACTTATTACCAAACTTTATTTCTGTTATTTGCTTAGAGATATTTTTATTATGGAATGCCTCAACAAAATGAAAGGACTATTCACAGAAATCTCACAATTAGCAAAATAATCAATTTGAAATGTACTCTAAAACTAGTCTGTGGAATATATTGTTTTCAAAATCTATTTCTGAAGGTTTAATATTTAATGTAATTTTTTAAGTAAATATTTAACTCTCAATACAGATTTTATTATGAAATAACAATTGTAATTAACTCTAACTTTAATAATGATTTTTGTTTGAAATTTTTGTTGTGCATTTCATATTCCTTTCTGTGTGTATTTTAATTATGATTGTCTACTGGTGCAGCAACAGTTACAGGATGGGTCTGTTAAAAATGTATTTAAAAAAATTCATGTAAGATATTCTCATAACTCTGAAGACATCAGAGAGTTTTAAATAAAACTTCTATTTTTATTTTTGTACATGAAAATATATGAAAGAAAGTATGAAGGTGAAATATCTGGGAGTTCAATCCTCAGTTTGAACTTATTATTTTCAAAATCATTGTTTGAGAAATAAATGTTTAAATTGGTGTAAATTTTCTCCATATAGCTACATGCAGTTCTGGCTACTTCCGTGCAACAAGTGGTAATTGCCAAGCATGCCCAATTGGTACCTACCAGCCAAATTCTGAGCAGTACTCATGCATTTCGTGTACCAATGGAACCTCAACTAATCAGGTTGCATCCGTATCTCAAACACAGTGTTTTGGTAAGTTAAATTGAAGAAAACAGCACTATATATGATCTACATCTTTTCTTCTCTGCATTATCAATTGTATCAAATAAAAGTGTTTCCCTATTTTGTCAAGTTTGATGTTTTAACTTTTAAAGATTCCTGAAATTTATTTTTTCTAACTCAATATAGTAATATTTTCATCATACATGTTAATAACTTAAAATCACAATAATATGAAATATTTCAAAGGGAAGGAGGAGAAACCATTTTCTACAATGTTTATAGAATCTTCACATTTTGATCAGTTTTTATACAATATCTGTGAAGTAGTTCAATCTAAACTTTTTGAAATTTTTAGTGCACCAAAGGATTTAATGTTTAATACCTTTTTCAACTCCCCTAATCTTGCTAAAGTATTTCCATAACTACTTATTTGCATGACATACCATTGTTAATATTATTTAATTTTCTTATCTTGAAATCTTGGTTTGGTTTGGTTTTGGTGGTTTATGGCACACTAACACAGACAGGTTATTTTGTGTCATGGAAATTGGAATAAAGTGCCTTGCCCAACAACACACCATGATAGCCGACTCTTTATTTGATAGTATACTGACAATGGTAACATTTGACAGATATTTTCATTTATTTACCATTATAAAAGTCTTTCAACTGCTAATTATACAATTTTATCAATCCATGCATATATCCATACATACAGAGAAGGGCCTTTTGAATGCTACTAATGTTTTGTAGTTCATTGTTAGGATATCATCATTAATATTTGTGCTTTGTTAGAAGATAGACATTTACCTTATGTAAAACCTGACAACATTCTGTTGTTTGTATCCTTTTACAGCCATTTGTGCAACTGGCTTTTTCATCAATGCCTTGGGGAATTGTCAGGCTTGTCCAGTTGGAACTTACCAGCCATCTTCGGGTCAATCATCTTGTATTGCTTGTCAGACTGGTACACTCACACTTCAGACTGGTTCCACTTCATCTACACAATGTGTCGGTAAGGAGATTGCTCCAATTATTTTATAGCATTTTCCTAATTATAAAACTTTATTAAATATTTCATTTGTAATGTTAATTGTATTGTTTTCTAATGTCCCAACAAATTGGTAGAAAATTCTCACAGACAATCACCGAATTAATTTATAAATTCTGAATGCAACAACCTTGTAAATTTAATGCAGAATCTTTTCCTTTCAAAATATACATTTTATATAGACATCTAATTGTATTTAATATAAACTCTTTTATGTCAATAATTATAATCTATCAATAAGCAAGTCAGAATGAGAGCTATCCATTAAATTCATCTTGTATTCTGCATCTACTCCTGTGTATCAACACCCATGAAAAGATGTTAATTATTTAAGACAGCTTCTTTAAAAAATATGCTGACTTTGAAAAAAGAGCTGAAAATGTTGCAAATTTTCTTCACATCTAGCAACATGTAGTCCTGGTTTCTTCCGCTCTACAAATAATACATGTCAGGCATGTCCAGGTGGTACCTACCAGCCAAATTCTGAGCAGTCTTCCTGTATTTCCTGTCCCAGTGGAACCTCAACCAACCAAATCGCATCCACATCTCAAGCACAGTGTATTGGTGAGTATAAATGACGACAAAGTCCAGCCGACCAATGAATTAAATCAATTTTTATGTTACTTTGTATTAGTTTGAAACTACTTTTTTGTCCTCTTCTGCTTTTATCTATATTACCATAAAATCTTGGATAAAATACACAGTTGTTAATGAAAATTTTCTTTCTAAACTCGGGGTGCACATTATACCTACATGTAACTTTATTGAAGTTTTATTGTAGGGCATTATATTCGTTATGAAATAAGTAATATATTAAACATATGAATGAAGTTTAAATTATGATTAATATTTAACCAAAAGATCATTAAAATGATTTTGAGGAATGTTCTGTAGGCTATAGCACTGACTTTGATCAATTTATGTGCCTATTAACCACTGGCATTCTCAAGTATCTACACAAGCAAAACCAAGAAATCCAGGTGCATATTATACATGGGTGTTAAGATTTTTGCATTACAGTTAAAGGAGAAAGTCTGGATGCATATTATACATGTGTGTGTATTATAAACAAGATTTCATGGTATAAGTTAAAGATTTCTGACATTTAATTTTGCTTAAATTATTATAGGAATGTTTAGATTGTACATTTTGAATGATACAGTCTCTTTATAGTAACCTTAAATGAGAGAACATTTGTGTAAAAATTTTATCTACTGTAATGTTTATAGAATGTGCATATTTTTATCAGTTATCATATATTGTAGGATGATTGGGAATCATGGCACATGCCTAATATTTTAATTGTTTTCAGCCAAATTAAAATTTCACAACAACAAAACTAAACAATGCAGCACCCTTGAAGCTCTTGGTCATTTTAAATATTGTTTCTTAATTTGTGGGGTACCTACTTTCTTTCTTCTTCAGTGTCTTGTCTTGCTCATTTATTTTCAGCATTAATGCCAGATTCATATTCTCACTACCCCATGCTCACAACACCTTTGTCTTCGTTATCTCCTTTTGATAAGGAATGTAGTGACTTTACTAAAATTACATGTAATAGTAGTCTGACACCAGTAGTCCTGGCCAAATGCTATTGCCCATTGGTTATTAAGATATCACTGCCCAGTTCACAGTGCATATTTGAATTCTATTGTTGGACCATAGAAAGTTACCAGTAAACTTTTTAAAAAAAACTGAGTACATAATAGTATTCAGTCACTATCATACTCCTCATTGGAATCAAAACTTGCATATTTGTGTGTCCTCTCCACACCCTGTCTCTCAACACATACATGCTTGCATAAATATCTATCTACCAACATACCAACCTACCTATGTACATACATTGATACATACATACATGGTCACACAAAGAAAAGCATTCTTGAAACTTGATGTTTATTATCTAAACAAAATTATTGACTTCTCTTTTGTTATACAAAGAAAAAAACATTATCTGTTTTTTTTAAATATGGTAAATTTAACTAATTTATATTTACTTATAGCCATTTGCATAGCGGGCTTTTTCATCAACTCTCTGGGAAATTGCCAGTCTTGTCCAACTGGTACTTTCCAGCCCTCCTCAGGTCAGTCGAATTGTATTTCATGCCAGACTGGTACAATCACACTTCAGGCAGGTTCCATTTCTTCCCAACAGTGTGTTGGTATGTACCTAAATTATGTAATTTTTTACTTATTTTCAGCCATTATTAAATATTTTATTCACAAAATTAATTGACATTTACTTAGCTATTCAATGGCCCATCAGGATGAAACAATCAATTGCATAAAATAACATGAAGAAACTGTCAATGAATTTGTGTGTTATCTATTGCTTCTTAAATATGTACATGTACATGATTACTTTTAACACAATGCCTCTGCTAAATGCAAAATTTATTTGTGTTATAATACAAATCATGAATGAACGATTATGATTTACTTTCACCTGTATATTTATTATTATTTGTTAGTATAATTCTTTGCATTGTACTTAACATGTCAGTTATGTTTCTTCTGCATCAACACTTAAAAGTCAGATGTTTAAAAAAAAAATTTGTTTTAAAAATGTATTTACTTTGAAATATGAATTGAAAATATAATTTTAAACATTTTCATATCATAGAAGCAGGCATAGATATCTGAAATGAAACTATGCTTTTTAAGTACATATTTTCTCCAGAGTCCTAGAGAAAATAGTAGAACATATGATGAGGCAATTAAATCTTTGATTTCAACACATTATGTTTTGCACGTCATTTCAAAATTTGGGACTGAAAGATTTTAAAATGTTGCAAATTTCCAGCAATGTGTGCTTCTGGCTTTTACCGAGATACAATTGGAAATTGCCAATCTTGTCCACTGGGTTCCTACCAGCCGAATAATGAGCAGTACTTCTGTTTATCTTGTCCCACTGGGACCTCAACCAATCAAGTTGCATCTGTGTCTCAGACTCAATGTATTTGTGAGTACTCTGCAGCCTTATTTACACGAAATACATTATTTTTTCACTATTTGATCTTTTCTAGGCTAAGCGTAGCTGATATTGAGCATTGCTGATTCCTATTTTTCCCTTAAGTCACTGATAAAGTGTTCATGTTATGGGTTTTAAATCTTTCAGGCCCTTAATATTTTAAATTATGGAATGTTTATCTGCAGCATCAAAGTAAATCAATATCATTTTCATGTCCATTTTATGGAATGTGCATATATTCTTTATATGTTATATACACAGGCTGTGTGTTCTTTGTTATTGTTTAAAAGTTATGCCCTGTGATAATTTTTTTATATTTCATAATTAATTTTGTTTGGATTTGTCCATTTTTCTGGTGTCAAACTTCTGAAGCTTCTTTCTTCATCTTTTTCTTTTCTTTTTCAAATACCTTTTTAAATACTTTTCAAATACATTTCAAAAAGAACAAGATCTTTTATAGCTAGGAATGATACATGTGCAAAAAGAATAAGAAACAGATCCAAATGTTTTCTTTCTGAATGCAGATATGAAATCAATTGAAGCAAGAACTATATGCAGCCTTTGTGTTTCAATATATAAATGTGTGTCTGTGAAATTGACAACAAGATACAGTTTCCATTTAATTAGATAATTACATTTAAGGAACTAAATTACAAATACAAAATTGTTTATCTATTTTGAAAATATTGATAATTTATAATGCCATTATTTTTTCATCATGTCAACAGCAACAGGATGTGCTGCGGGTTCATATCTTCCACCTGGAGGAACTGTCTGTCAGACCTGTCAGGTGGGTACATACCAACCCATCGCCAATGCCACATCATGTATTTTGTGCAGTGTTGGAACATTCTCAGCATCACAAGGGCAGATAAGTTGTACCCAGTGTTCTGCTGGTTCCTACCAATCCAATCCTGGATCAACATTCTGTCTGCCATGTGCGGTTGGACAGTATCAGAACTCTGCAGGACAGTCTTTCTGCACTCCGTGTCCAATTGGCACCTATAAAAGTCAAACAGGACAGGGCACATGCACTCCATGCCCAATAGGTCAAACCACAAATGCAATAGGATCAGCCTCTAGTTCGGACTGTTTCCAAGGTAATGAACTATGTCAGGATAAAACTTTGCAAACACCTGTGTAGAAATATACGACATTTGTTGTCAAAATTACTTAAATGTCTTGTAATTAAATTGTTAAAAAATATGTTTTCCAGTGTAACTTCACTTTCAATTTTTTTCCTCATACTTAAATTGAGTTGCTCATGTATATGCCTATCTGTAGGTACTGGTACCAGTGTTTGTACTCCTAGCTGTGTATTAGTTCATGAATGATTTTAGACCTGTTACAGCTAGCTTTGATGAATTAAAAGATTCTTTATTGGAAATACTTTATACACATACATGCATCAGTCTTTATATGAGTACTGTCTATACCTTACACAATTGTTTTATTTATTTTTAGTTACTGTATGTAATGCTGGAACATACTTGGATGTCACAAATAACATATGCAGGCAATGCGAAATAGGATTCTACCAGGATCAAAGCAATTCAACATCATGCAAGTTGTGTGGATCTGGAAGGATTACTCTTATCAGGGGTGCACCTTCTGATTTGTATTGTCTAGGTAATTAGAAAGATATTAAATATACTTTCAACAACTATAGACAAATGATGTTGATAATGTTGATGATGTAGATAGTGTTGATGATGTTGATAATGTTGATGATTTTGATATTGTTAATCTTGATAATGTTGATGATCTTAATAATAATGAAATAATAATACTATTGAGATGAATATTAAATTTCTGAGATGGTAAATACTTGCATGAACCAAAAATAATTAGAATTGTCATTAAGTGAATTTTAACATTCTGCACTTTCTACTTTAATATAATATGATTGTCAATGAAGTTTCAAATGTATACTAACTCAATTAAATAAGTGATCGTTAGTTCCATCATTATGATGCTAATATGGATCGAATCAGAAAAGAAAATTAAGATGAACAGCAAATCTTTGTGAAATTATATATTTCTCCATGATAGTTTCAATGCCAACATATTTATTTGAAACATGGTAAAACAGATAAAATGAGAAACCAAAACAAAAACAAATGCATGGACAAACATGCAAACAATTTGAAAATAATCCTTTTGTCACTTTAAATAATGCATAATGTATGGTTAAGAACTATTGCAAATGCTGAAGAGAGATCTGAAAGTCTGAGTTTTTGATGTCACTCACATCTATGTCATCATAAGGCAAAGTGACATCAAAGATTTGGACTAAACTTTCAAATCTCATATCATCCTCACTTCAAAATGAGAGGGCAATATGTTTTACCAAAAATTACATGTGTTGATATAACCAATCAAAGCACAGCAATATCAGATGTGATATAATAATAATAATAATAATAATAATAATAATAATAATAATAATAATAATAATAATAATAATAATAATAACTATTATTATTATTATTATTATTATTATTATTATTATTATTATTATTATTATTATTATTATTATTATTATTATTATTATCTCATTTATTAACTTGATATGATCCAGATTGAACTTTTCAAATATGAAAAATTGTGTTGTTATTTAATAATCCAAGCCGATAGTGTTTGGAATATTTTCCAACATTTAATAAATCTGCTACAAAGTGTAAAGTAACATAAGCAGACTAAAAAGTAGCATGGGAATACTAATGTAGCTATTTCCTCATATAGTTATTGTGGACAAAAATTATCAATGTAATCTGTATAATTAAACATAATTGAATGTAATTTGGTGCAATTCTAAATGCTATAAAATCTTAAGACATATTTGTCACTTGGAAAACTCAATAGACATTTTTGTAACTATGGCTTTATTTTTCTTTTAGTACCATGTTTACCAGGCAAATACCACACAGGTAATATAAATACAGCAATTTGTGCAGATTGTCCACTTGGTCAGTATCAGCCTACTTCTGGTCAACAGACTTGCTTGAACTGTGCATCAAATAAAACCACCTACTTCACCGGTTCTGCTGTATGCTATGGTAAGTTCTTGATAAGAAAGAAAACAAAAGATTAGTGAGAAAGCAAAGGAAGATATTGCAATATGTGCAAGTTTGTTGTGTCTTTAATAAATTTGTTGTAATCTGTTTATCTTGGCTTGGAATACTTTCCCTGAGCATATTAACTTATAATATAAGCCTGCTACTTCTTGAATCCACACTACTTCAGAGATGAAAATTCATATTTTTTTGGTCAATCTTATAGTGGGAAAGTTTGACAACTCTTGCTTATTACCTCCTCTTGCCACCATTGGGTATATATAGTTTTTAGCTTCACTTCTGTATGGTAAACTTTGTATAGATACACTGCATCAATCCATCACAATATGTGAAGAGTTTTAGTAATCCACCTCAGAATTTGGATTTATGGTGTGTAAGAATCATTCTTCTATAGGTTATTCACAGTATTTTGATATTGTTTCCAAAGTGAGGGTGAATTTGTCACTTTGTAACACTCGTCTAATTTTGGCCACGTGAAAAACATGTCATCTCACTAACAGTTTAGAGCAACACTATTTTTGCTCACTTTGTTAGTAATGGGAGTTGTATTAGAAACTTCTGAACCCTTTACTTTGTAGAGTGTATATGGCTTTTTGCCCTTTGATATGCATGTAGTCAAGTTACCCAGTTCAGTGCACTATAAATAGAACACCTTGTTACCTTGTCTACTCCATACACATAGGCCTGTTAATCAATGAAGTGCATGTTACGTTTAACAGCAATTTTAACCATTTTTCGTTTTTGGTACACATATAGTATTTATGGAAAGATTTAAGAGTAAAATCTGATCGTTATAGCTGTATATTTATTTTAGACAGTAGAACTTTTTTTATGTGCTTTAAATTTTTGAGAGAACTTATTCACCATCAAGTAAGTGAAATTGCATGACTAAGAGTAGCTGCCATTTCTCATACTTCAAATTTACAAGGTCGTTGTTTGCATGGCATCTACATCACTAAATCAGTTAAATTGGATAATTTATAAAAACTAATGACTTCCTACATCTGTATCAGAGCCTTTATTTAAGTTTTCATAGCTGTGATTCTAATCATGAAAAATCGAGTAAGAACTGAATGAAATCCACAATCTCCATTTTGAAGAGCACAGAATATCACCCAGTTACTTTAAATAGCAGATTTTGACCAGAGCTTAAACAGTGACCACATGACCTGACTAAATGGTTATTCACACTATGAATGTAGTATCTAATAGTCTAATAGGGGTTTCCCCCAAGGTGGTGCTATGAAAACACGTTCAAAATGGTTGATATTTACAGAAGGTGTCAAAAGACGCTTCTATGAGAATGGTACAGAGGCATCAAAGGAAAGGTACTTGTATGAGGTAAAGAGTTATGCTGAATTGCTAATTTATGCTTTTCTCTCCTCTTGTGTCATGCGAGTATAAATGTCAACCTGATGCATAAAATGCAAGAAATTTAAGAAAAGGGAAGATTGCCTTATCTAGTATGTACAAAATGTATGTCATCTCTTCCCAGCAGCAGGAGTACTATGTGGCCAGAAGAGATTTGAAAAAAACAGCATCTCTAACTGGCTTTGCTGGGGACTATGCTAGTACTCCACCCTACCCCATCTAAACCTTGACTTTTACAACTATAAGTTATTGCTACTTTATCAGAAATGCGTGATCAAAATGTTGACTTTGCAGAAACTGCAATTGTCTTTGAACAGATTGAGAAGACCCAATTATTTAAATCAAGCCAAGCTTTTACCTATGTTACCTTATCTTGCAATTACAGGTTTTCCAGATTCAATGGAGATTTCCTCAAATTTAGGAAGCCCAGTGGGCATGTTTTTTTTTTTTTATTGGATACATTCAATCCATCATTTACTAATATTTGGCCATCTAGAACTGACTCAGATGTCCAGCCAGCCTAGATTGTGGACTTTATTCATACTTCCATCTGGCCAGCAATGTTTAACTTCAGGGATCTTATTGATAGATCTGCCGGTCTTGCCTCATGCTTTTGGCAATATATCCATATTATGAAGGGGATTTTATTGAAAATTTTTTACCAAGGTTTGCCAGTGGCATGGCTAGTATAGGCAAAGGCCAGACCAACTTCCATAACAGTGGCTGGCAACCATGACTACCCTACTCCCAGCAAATCAACCTGTTGTTGTGCCACAACAAATTCATCCATCAGCTCAGATTTAACATAGGTTTACGGCTTCATCAGATGGGAGGGATTGTTACTTGCATAGAGATGATAACACATCAAGCTGGGGAATTGACTGCCCTGATTGCATTGCTTGGTTTTTTAATTGGGAAGTCACCATTCCATGGCCAACACACTGAATGCAATGATGCAGATGTCCTTCATTTTGACACATAACACTGTTTAAGTCATATCATACAATAGTATTATGGGTGATCATGTTTGGTTCATCCTAACTCTTAGTAACTTAATTGAAGACATTCAGGGGCAGGCAGCTCAGGAACAAACCATCACAACTGCTCAGGCTTTCAGGTCACAATAAGCCCCTGCCACAGTGGAAGGATGATTGGAGGGCCATGGACAAGTAATCTTTGCAGTTAAACATTCAGTCCAGATCCCAGTGGAGGTGTACAAGGCTTTCTGGAGGCATTCCACAATGTACTTACTAATCAGCATCTGGAGGAGGAGATTCCAGACAACCTCCATGATGCATCAGTTGTGGCCCTCTATAATAATAAAGGCACAAATGTGGATTTTAGTGACCATAGAGGTGTGTCCTTGCTCTCCATAGCTGGCAAAATAACTGCATTATTCTCTGTTGTGGCAGTGTCAGAAGATAACCTCCCCAAGTCTCAGTGTGGTTTTTGCCAAGACCCCAGCAATGTTGACATGATCTTTGCAGTGAGACAAGTTCAAGCAAAGTGTTTTGGGCAGAACCTGAATCTGTATGCTGTCTACATGGACCTGACATAAGCAATTTGATACAGTCAACAGAGACACACTGTGGGTAGTACTCAAGAAGCTTGGTTGTCCTCAAAAGTTTACCAACCTTATCTTGTTCTTCCATGATGACATGACTTGAGAGATTCTCTCAGATGGTGAACTCTCTGAGAAATTCCCCATATCTAATGGTGTCAAACAGGGCTGCATACTTGCTCAGGTACTCATAAACCTCTTCTTCATGCAGGTACTGCTACACACCATCTGTGATCTTGACCTTGGTATCTAAATTAGATATTGTCTGGATGGATTAGTGTTTGATCTCCATTACCTAGGTAAAAAAACAAAGATACTAGAAAGATTCATTTTTGAAGCACTCTTTGCAGATGACTGCCCTCATAGCCCATGAAGAGACTCACCTATGGGCAATTGTGGACAAGTTCTCTGAAGCCTCCAATCAGTTTGGACTCACAATTAGCCTAGGAAAGACAGAAGTCCTCTTCCAGCCTGCCTCAAACACTGTCTCTTCACAAACCTGCATCACTATCAGTGATATGCAACTGAAAAATGTGGACAGTTTAAAATGCTTAGGTAGCACAATGTCCAGTGAAGGCCTGCTGGTTAAAATGATTATTGTGAGGATCTAAAAAGCCAGCCAAGCACTTGGATGACTCCTGACCAAGGTCTTGCAGCACAAGGATGCACGCTGTCAACAAAACGTAAGGTGTACAATGCAGTTGTCCTCACATGTATCTTATATTGCTGTGAAACATGGACTGTCTACCAAAGGCACATCAGTCAGTTGTAACAATTCCAGCAGCACTCACTGAGATCCATCATGCGGATCAATTGGCAGGACCAAATCCCCAACTGGCAAGTCCTTGATAGAGCCAACACAACAAGCATCAAAGTGAAGCTATTCTAGGCCCAGCTTTGCTGGACAAGCCATGTCATCTGCATGGATCAATACAGAAACCCAAAGCAGCTGTTCTGTGGTGAGCTAGTCCAGGGCAACTGAAACCAAAGACACCCTTGCAAGAGCTACAAAGACAACCTTAAGACAGTCATCAAATGGGCAGTCCTTCATCCCCACTAACTTGAGCTCACTGCTTCAGACAGAAGTCACTGGCAAGCCATGGCCAGAAAAGCCAGTTCCACCATCGAGGCTGACCACCATCAGTGTCTTGCTGCAGCTTATGAGAGACATCACAGAGCTTCATCCCACCCACCTCCAATCACCGGTGTCCCATGCCCCACCTGCAATCACCTGTGTGCATTGGAATTCGGACTCCAGAGCCACACATGAGTCCATGGTCAATGAGACCACACAACATGTCTTCCTTGGCCCCCAAGAGATTACCAAGAAGTCCTAACATCAATGTAATCAGGAAACATATTTGAAGGAGTAAGCAAATTTGTAAGTAAATTTTATTTTTCTCTAAGAATATTGACCCAATCACATTATATAAAACCATCCCAACCACCCTGCCATGTGAGCATCCTTGTTGGTATATTGCTCAGCTTAGAAAAATAGTTATTGTCCTTTGTATGACAGAGAGATAACAAAAGAAACATTTTCATCTTGTAATTGGGATGGATTCAAGAGGTAACAGACTTATATTCCAATGTTAATTTGAATGGGTAAACTGATGAATTTGATATAGAAATATTATTCTTTTCCAAACACAATGATATTCATTAATTTGATTACATGTATTTGCATTGTATTAATTATTATTTTTTCAATGGATGATTAATGTAACACTGCAAGCAAGTATTTCTTTCATGTTTTATATATGTTCATGAGTTATTTATAACAAGTGGAAAAGAGATGATTAATGCCTTTTGTATTACATTGCTTTTACATTTGTATTACATTGCTTTTACAATGTAATATATTGCTTTTACATTTGTATCACATTGATTTTACATTTATATTACATTGCTTTTACAATTGTATTACATTGCTTTTACAATTTTATTACATTGCTTTCTTTCCTAATTGTAAATGTACTTCATCAGATAGTAATCTTCTTTGCTCAAATAGCCAATCGGAAATTATTATAGCAAACAGACTCACATTAAACAGCATGCTACTTCATTTTCAGATATATGTACTCCTGGTAATTTCTTCAGCGCAACTAGCTTGTCTTGCCAGCTTTGTCTATCAGGAACGTATCAACCTTTTGCTCAAAGAACTGAATGTTTTACCTGCCCATCTGGTTATGTGTCAACAACAGGGGCAACACAGTGTCAAGGTAGCTCTATTAAAAGTAAAGTCTCTAAAGAGAAAATTATGTAAACTTTATTTATCTATAAAGTTTTGATTGATAGCTAAAAAACACTTTGCAGCCAATTTTCTCAATGGCTTATATAGTAAACTGAATAATCTTTTAGGTAGAGCTCTAATTATGTTTTCATTGATAAAGCTGTTATAAGTAACTATGAAAGGATGTGTTATATATATATATATATATATATATATATATATATATATATATATATATATATATATATATATATATATATATACCTACCTACATACATAGCATGAATGCCAATTGTACTTTTCATAAAGCTATTCTCATATTTCCACAAGAGCTAATTAATTTATCAGAAACAGTTATTAGTCAACAATTTTGCAAAATTATACAACAATTATTTTCTATGAAACTTTGTTCAAATCTAAGCCATTTATTAAAAATACATTTTCAAAATTTGAATATAATTATATCTGCAAAAATGACATGTATATTTTGTATATTTATTATTTGTTAGTCTTGTATATAAAAAATATATCGTTTATCTGCCTTTTCACTTTGATGAGAAAGTTATATATTGTTAATGTTTATACCTAAATCATTTGCTGCGTTTAATAAATAGATTTAACATTAAACCAGCCTCTCACTGATCAGTCTTTTTTCTTCATTTGTAAATCTGCAGTATTCTGTAATGCTGGACAACGAATAGATAGTATTACCAACCAGTGTGTGCCTTGTGAGATAGGGACATACCAACCAGCAACATCACAGTCCAGCTGCATTTCTTGTGGAAGTCCTGACAACTGGATCACTAACAGAACTGGATCTACCAGTATAAGCGATTGCAGATGTACGTTCAGTAAAACAAATGGCACAAAATTAATGGGTCCAAAAAAAACATCATTTTTGTTGCATATATTTCACATTGATATGTTGATTACATGAAACAAAAGCATCAGTTTCCATTATATTCTGAAATATCATATACATTGGAACTTGTCTTGAAAGACCACCACTTCTGCCAAAGCATAATAGTCTCTCATGACAGGTCTCTCATGACAGGTCATAACACTATATAATCAATACATCTGTATGTGGAGAACATGGTCTCTCAAGACAGGTGGTCTCTCAAGACAGGTTTTACTGTATATGCATATTTTTATAATGAATACCAATGGTCAGACACAACAGCTTCTCAGAATTATGAGTTGAACTTCGCATCAACTGACTTAAAAAATTGGGTATACAGGTATTTTACATATCATAATTAAGCTACAACACTTTTGACCATGGTAAAAAAAATGTTTGAGAGTAAATTGTATTTTACATGGTAAATAGGAAGACAATGTTAAAAATTCTTTGGATTAGAATATATGCATTCTTTTGACTATTTTCCCACTTTTTCATTCTAAGAATTCTTTTGAAGGTTACATCTATTAGCAAACAAATTTTAAAAGGCATTCAGGCATTGTACAGAAGTCACTGATTTGAACAATCTGATAATGAATTAAGGAGCAGTAAATATAAAGAAAGGTGGCTAACTGAATAATCTTGTATTTTATGCTCACAGACTTTTGCCCAAGTGGATACTATAAAGTTGGTGTAAACAGTTGTGAACCATGTCCCATTGGTACCTACAAGGACAATGCAATAGACAGATTTGGAACATGCCAACAATGTCCTTCTCAAACAACCACAAGTGGAACGGGGACCACATCACTTGCTTTTTGCACTGTGTGTAAGTTATTGCCTCAGAGAAAGTAATTTTCAGTTAATTTACAGAACATTTTATTTCAAGTCATAACCGTTTCCATTTATTCTCAGATGTCATACTTTTTTCATTTCAAAAAGCAAATCATAGCTGAAAGAAACATACCAAGGTTATTCTTTAAGTAATAAATTCTTCTTTCTCAAATGACTATCACCCTGAAAAACAAAGAACCAGCAGAGCTACTTATCTCACAGTATATAAAAAGTATAAAGCCAGTTGTTTTATTCAGAACTTTGATCCGCAGGAAATACTGATTTGGTTTTCAGTAAAAATTAATAATTGGAAGATACTAAAAGCCACAACTAGCAGTAGTTAAAATTTGTGATATTGTTAAATTTTGTGTCCTAACTTCTCCATATAATGCTAGAAATCTATTCGTGTGTTTCATTTCACATAAATTTCATAGACCTTTGTCCTGCCGGGACATTTTGGAGCTTTACCCAGTTAAGTTGTCAGGTGTGTCCAATTGGAACCTACCAGCCGAGTTCAGGGACTACCAGCTGCATCAACTGTGCATCACCAAAAACTACGAGGACAACAGGATCAACAGCAGCAAGCCAGTGTCTTTGTATGTAATATCAGTATATTTTTTCTAATAATTGTTTCAGAAATCTTATTAAACAAACTTGTAATTGTGCCATTTAATAAAAACCATAATAAAATTGAGCAGACTGAAAATATAACTATTAGATAGTTTATATATATATATAAAGAAATAAATGATGGAGGATGGGTGATAATTTAATTTATTATTCTCAGTGATTTGTCAACGTGGATACTTTTACAACAACACAGCAGACAGGTGTGATCCATGTTCAGTTGGATTTTATCAGGATATTACGGATCAAACATTCTGCAAGGCCTGTAGTTTTGGATATACAACTTCAACTTTAGCATCCATTTCAATCAACGACTGCATAGGTGGGTAAATAGATGTTTCTTTTTCCATAAAAAACCTTAGTAAAATATGTACATAACAAATTTACAGTTCTGTTTTAAACAGATATTAATACCATTAAAATAGAATAGAATTGTTTCATGTCTCATTTTGTGTGTGCATAATTAATGGGATCTTTAAGTGTCAAGAACTATATTAATGAAGCTGTTGCTGTTAGCTTATCAGATATTAATGCAAACTGAAAAGAGGGATGGATAGGTGTGAATGACAGTTTTAATCATAAAGTTGAAAAGAATATCCTAAACAGTTCACAAATTTGACAGCAATAAATTTTCACGAATTTATGATACTGATAGTAGACTTGTGCATCTTTTAACAGAAATATGTCGCAGTGGACTACAGTATACTAGTAATGGACAGTGTGATGCCTGTCCAAGGGGTACCTACAGGACATCAGGAGTAGGCGTAATCACTTGCCAGAACTGTCCCAATGGTTTTATAACTTTGGGAACCAGTGCTTCTTTTATCTCGGAATGCAGTATTGGTAAGAGAACAAAAAAATTTTCTTTAGTATTTTTAAAAATTAAGATATGATTATCACTTGTTGATTGAAGTATTGTCTAACAGAAACTTGAGAAATCATATTTTTTTGTATTGGATTTGCAGCTGTAAAACTTGCTAAAGTAATATAATAATATTTATACTAATTTTAGATACTTTTGATTTCTATATGGTAATTAAATGTACAAAGTAATATAAACCTTACATTATCTATTTCCAGCTGCATGCTCACCTGGTACCTATAGGACAGTAAGCAATATTTGTGAATCCTGTTCAATAGGAACCTATCAGCCAGACTATTACCAGGATTCCTGTAGATCATGTGGACCAGCCACAAATTGGTTAACTGATCAAGTGGGATCAGTCAGGCAAGACCAATGCAGATGTGAGTTCTTTTATCTCTCTGATTCTTTTCCTTTAACTTTATGGTGATAATGTGGGTAAAATATTTGTGTTTATAAATATGCCAGATTCTATGCATCTAAAACCATAACCAATCTAAAACAAAATTAAGGGAATAAAGCAGTTTGATTTCATAGTTGAAGCTATTTATGATTTAGGTAATACATCTTTTTTGGCGACTGCAATAAAAGTTGCATATTCTCTAAACTGTTTTAAAAATTAAAACCTTATTAGTTGAAAATACAGTTTTGCTTCACAGTTTTGCCTAAAATTCAGCTACATGTTTTGCCAATATAGTTTTAGAGAAGTGAAAATGTAGTTCCATTCTGTCTCATGTCCCACGGCAATACAAGAAATTATAACATCATCAAGTTTTTAATTTGATGTACTGCTATTTAAAGACATATATAGAGTTTATTATCAATACCACCATGAAAAGATATCTACAGATCAATGATGTGCTTCTTAATTAGAGACAAGTATATTCTTCATTACTCACATAATTTTCTAATTCGCATTGTTGTGTATATGTTTTTTTTTAAAAGAGTTTGCTTCACTTATTTCAATCATGATATATTAAGTTGCTAATATTTCTATAAATGTCAAATTAGATGAAAAGTACTGAATGCCTATAGGAATAGTATTCCTTCCCAAAATCAATGCTTAACGGATATTTTTTTGGGACTTGTGATACTTTAGGAGTCTCAGTTTTTGTTTCTTTTACATATCATGATTACCTCATTGTTGTATTTCATTTTCATAATTTGTAGCAGGAATGTGCAAATCGTTTTTTTACTGAAAATTATAATGATATATACAGTATATATTTGCCTGATTTTTCTTCAGTCTTTACATCTATAACAGGAATAACATAGTATAATAGTTATTTTCTTTTAATGCAGTTTTTTGTCCATCGGGATATGTAGTCACAACCAACACCACATGTGATTCATGCCAAGTTGGTTTTTACAAGGATAACAGGATCAATAAATTTAGTTCCTGCATCCAATGTCCCAATAATACACTTACGTCTAACAGAGGATCAACGTCAATCAATGACTGCATTCTAGGTATGTGTAAATATTGTGTATGAGCAAATACTAAAAAAAAAAGCAAGCTATGATTATACAAACTTTTGCCATCAACAGTTTCGTTTTTCTTTGAGAAAAAAAAAAATTCTTTTTATCATATGAGTGAAGCAATATTTAAACTAAAGTACTTTAACCTGTGGATGGTTCACTAACCCTTGTGATTGAATTTTAGATGTTTGTCCATTTATACTTTTTAAAATACTGAATGTTTTTTTAATCATATTAGAAATCAATTCAGTAAGATACACTGTCTCAGAGAGTGTGCACATTTGATGCAGATAATATATTTAATGGAATAAATTTTAAAAAATTAATACACACAAAGCAGATAGTGAATTATGAACTCAATAAAAACAATTTTGAAGGAGAAAATAATGGTAATGTTCTCTCTCTCTCTCACTTTAGTCAATCCCCTTAGTTTTATGATGTTGTAAGCACTTAAGAACATGTAGAAAGTATTTTTAGATGGTTATAAATTAACATGTTTCCATCGTGCAGAGTGTGTGCTAGAAATAGGGCCAGATTAAACTTATGAGATACCTAAGGCTAAAGATGGGTAAGGGCCTAAGGATGTAGTATATAATGAAATGAAGGGCCTAAGGATGTAGTATATATTGAAATGAAGGGCCTAAGGATGTAGTACATATTGAAATGAAGGGCCTAAGTATGTAGTACATATTGAAATGAAGGGCCTAAGGATGTAGTACATATTGAAATAAAGGGCCTAAAAGTGGACCTACCAAATACAAATGCCAGAGCCTGTAGCCTTAGGTTAATCTGGCCCTGTGATGCTAAATGAGATATTGCAAAATATTTTATATTTGTGCCAAGGTGAATATTTGCAGTATATGACAACATTAAATATTGTATATGCAGCCCAGTGCCCAGCTGGCTATGAAAGGGACAACACATTGTCAGGATGCATTGCTTGTGCTGTCGGATACTATCAACCCAGTGTAAACCAGAATGATTGTATCCCGTGTCCATCAAGTTATAGCACGAATGGTCTTGCCTCAGTGAGCAGTGCTGACTGCCAACGTAAGTTTTCAGATATTTGTATTTAAATAACACTGTAGAAAGAACTGGGTGTGATAAAAAAAAATCTAAAAAATCACAGAGGTGCAGATGGCACTAATCAGAATGTCCTTTGCCAAGATAGCAATGTAGCCTGAAAAAAGGCATTCATTAAGGTTGTAAAACATAGGCATCATTGAGTACCTTAGAATAAATAATAAAATAATGTATTTAGAATTTTATGTGTACAAAATATGGATAAGCAGAGAAGAGTGGAAGATATGTGTATTACTGAGACCTATTCTAGCGTCTTAAGATTACATCCTTTTAAGATTATGAAAAGAAATATTCCATAGCAGTGGAGCTGTATATTGAACACTTGTTTTAAATAGTTCCTTCTTTGGATGTGGTATAATGTAATTTTTATTTCTAACAGACCTACAGTCAGCATATGGCTTATGGTAGTAATAATCATATGGATTTCCATGATCCATTCTTTTAAGTATGTTCACAGCATCTTGTAAATTATTTTCAAGTTCAGTTTTGGTTTTACTTTAACTCTAATAGTGTAATGTCATCTCCATAGAGGTCAGCAGAAGACATTAAAAATCCTATCTTAAGGGGTAAGCCATTAATAAATAAAATAAATAAAGATTTGAGGATTGAACCCTGTGTTAATCCACAGTTAATATTTTTTGCTTTCAGAAAGGTGTCCTTTTAGAGATACCTTTTTACTTCAGTTACATAATAACCTACAAGTTTAGGGAGTTTTCATTCCAGTTTTAAGTTTCTTAAGCAAAATTTTATGGCCTTTAAGGTTAAAAGCTTAATGAAAATCAACTATTATTATGTCAATCACTTCTCATTTATCTAATGCTTAAAGGCATTTATCAATCATTGATATGCATGCAATTTCACATGAATAATAACTTTGTTGAAAGCCAGACTGGTTTTCAAAATAAGATTATAAATGTTTAAGGAACAATGTACATGCATTTTGTTAGTAATTTGGAAAGGCATGGAAATATATAATGGATCTATAGTTATTTACATCTTTTTTTCTTGTTGAAAGAAAAAAAAACAATGTAACATAAAATATCTTGTTTATGTATTGTATGTTGATGGGGCGTTATATTTCTTTTGATTTAAACTAAACTAGTTTTTCATATTCTCCATTAGTTTACAAAAATAATCTAATACATTTAGTAAGATTCATTCTTTAAATCAGAGACTGGAGAGAAAATACTCTGAGTACAAGAGCTATTTTAACAATTTAATTAATGAACAATGACTTCTTTTAACTTTGAGTACATAAAATCTTTTTCAAGGAAATAGGACATAATGGAGTTATGCATACCAAAATGTTTTTTTAGAAGATTTTACTTCCTGTTGCATGCATTACTTTATGGTGTTTTATATAATAATAATAATTATTATTTTATTTAAAGATAGTAACACAATTATTTTCTTGGAAATAATTGTCCTTTTGGTCTTCTTTTATTTGCATATTGGCATAAAATAGTGTATCATTGGACACAATAAAGACACACACAGTTCTTTATAGTTACTACAGAAAAGTTTAACATACAATATTGAAATCCATAATGAAATAAAGAAACCATTAATGTACTAGCTATGTAGAAAATCATAATGGGTCTATATGGGACAAAAATACTGAGGCAACAAAGTGCAAAGTTTGAGAATTTATACTTTAACTTGTAATGTATTTGTAAAATCAGATAGGTTCCAGTTTATATTAATTAAATGTATTCTTATTTTTCAGTGTTTCAAATTTTCTTTTTGGATTTGGTTCTAACAGCATTGAAAATATTTGTTAAAGAGTTTTTTATTTGGTTCTAGAATGGTTTTACTGAAATTAATCGTAAATGTTGCATTTTCTCTAGCATTATGTAGTTCCTTGAGATATAATGGGGCCAGATTGTTTGAAATTTTGTGTATACATTCAGCCTTTCTCATTTTAATATAATTTTTTACATTTGGGATGTTTTCAACAACATATGTATAAGATGATTCTGCAATTTCTCTCTTGCCAGCGGAGTAATTTGTAAATGATCTTGTCAGAAGTATTCCCAACATAATGTTACAGAAGTCTAGGTATGGTTGTTTATAGATATTTTAAATATATTGACCTATATTTGGTTGATGGATATGGCTTTATCTTGCACAATGAACACATGCATAAATGACTTTTGGATACATGACTCGAATATATTCATCACAGTATTGTCAAAGATAAAATCAAGGAATTGGACTTGGGTAACCATTTGTAGACAAATTTCATTCAACTTCCAAATTTTAACTTCCAGTTTTGCTTTTTGGGTTGGTTAGTAATTAATAACTATTAATATATTATTTCAGGTTATTGCCCTTCAGGACAGGAGCTTCAGAATAACTTATGTGTTACCTGCCAAAGGGGATATTACAAAGATAACACCATAAGCCTCTTCATGGCATGTACTAGATGTCCTGTGAATTATGTGACTACTGGTACAGGAACATCCCTCACCGATTGTTCTGTTCGTAAGTGTTACTTTCAGATGATGAATAGAATATACTATTTGTGGGGTCTTTTTGTTTATTTTTTTTGTTCTATTATATTATTCATCCATATTACAAGGTGCTTAGTGCATGGCATACAATTTTGTAATTAATTTTTTGTATTTAATTTCTGAACATGCATTCAGAAAAGGAAAGCCTTTTGATGCCATCAGAAAAAAATATCTGGTTTGGGGGGATTTTAAAAAAAAAATTATTGATTTTTAGCTTTGATGTGGTACTCTCTGAAATAATCTTATGTGGATACGATATTGCTCTTGAATTACCCATGCAGTATTTGATCTTTTCCAACAAGCACTCTCTTTTTGATCATATCTAGGAGCAAAGTATGGTTACATTTAATGTTCTGCATACAAACTACAGTATTTACTGAATATATTGGGATGTAATAAAAATTTTTTTTTTCCAGTTCCAGAACTCATGGTGAAACTTTTTTCACCTAGGTCATGTCTCAAGACTTTGAAACAAAATAAATTTGTATTGTATTTGTGTCCCCCCCCCATCACCTTATTATAAAATAGATAAACAAAATGCTTATTTCATGATAAAAAGAAAGAAACTAATCTTGTATTGTTGTCATTTAACATGAGCATTAAAGAATAAAGAATAAAATATATCTGCAAAATCTGTATATGTAGCATAGGTTTCCATACTATTGCTATGTCCAATGACACATGCCATGTTCTTCATTGACATGAACATTGAGAAATAAATTGTGTTTGGTTGTGCTCAAATGTTTGAATATATTATCTGACTGAAAACTGGATCCATCAAAGTCACAGACAAGAGGGAAATAATGAACTAGACAACCATCACTCATGGATCCAACACAGACCTGTCAACTCTTAGGATTTTGCAATAAATCATATGAAAATTAGCCTGAAGATATGGACTTACGGCATACAAGCATAAACTATGGAAAAATGATTGCTACCTAAAAATTCAGATAATTGGTTCATCCGTGTTTGATATGGATCCAGGTTTCATATTAGAATTAGTAAAATTGAAAAGGGAACCAGACTAACTTTACAGCAGCAACCCTGATGCTTTAAGTTGCACCTATTTATTCATGCATAGTGTCTGCATGACCAAACTGTTGATTATAAAATTTTAAAAAATGGCATTCAACTTCAAAGCGATACATATTTAAGATGAAAGGGAAAATAAGCTTCTAAAAATGTGGTAATCAACACAGAAAAATAAAAAGGATTATTCAGATTCTTGTGAGTAACGGCTGGAAAAGACACAATTATGTTTATTGGACATTACCTGCCAATTCAAGTATTCTCATGGTGGGAGATATAATTGCCATCGTGTGAAATGGAAAAAGAATTTCCAAGAAGTCTGTAAAGTTATGAGATAACAACAAGCCATTGCATTGTATAGGGTTTGGAACTAAAGTTTGTGCAACTGTACTAGTGGAAAATAAAGTTAACACATACTTTACAAACCTTTCATTTGAATATATTGTGTATCGTCACTGCAGTGAATTTTTACCTACACTTGCCAGCTGTACAATAGAAGTTATTAATATTTTGTTACAACTTACTGAAAACTGGTCAATCTTATGGAGATAAATCAACTGCCCTACTGAGACGGACTCGTCAGGTTTGGCAGGACTGCCAACAAAATTGCAAACAAGAGGGAAATAGTTAACAAATACAATTGTCATTCTTGCATGACAGTGTTAGGTGCCAAATAATCAAGATTAAATTATATCCAGGCTTACTGTATCTTGCAAATAAAAATCATATTTTGAAAACACATTCACTTGAGTGCAAGTGGCAATCTTTTCACCATTACAGGTTGCAAAAGTATTATTACTATTTACCCACAGCCATCAGTGCTCCTTTGTATTAATTATTACTACAGATGCTAAGCCCATAGAAGCCCAGGTAGTGAATAAACACAACTGGCAGTGAGCAGTAAACTCATTTTTTGAACTTACTGGAGGTTATTTTTATTACAAAGCAAGCCATCCTGAGAAGCTAACTCTGGTTACATTTTGTTTATTAAAGGATATCTTGGGTTACATTGTTTTATTAAAGAATATCAATACAAAGACTATTTTGTCACTAAGCCTAATCAAGCAGACAATTAAAAAAGCCAATTATGGATTCTTTTAAGTGTGTTGATGTTTTGTTTTGTTTGTTTTTGCTGAATATACAAATATGGCAGTGATATGGAAACATACTTAGTTTCCTTTTCACCTGTATTCATGGGAATTTTGAAAATAAATTGAAACAATGGAACAAATTGGAAAGTAACACAATATAGTGCTTTGTGCATGGACGTCCATGACCCAGCATCACCCAGAATACTTGGAAAAAATAAAATTGTGATAAATTCATACAGGCCAGAAGAGAAGCAGAAGATTTCACCAACGAGAGGGAAATAATCAACCGATATATTTTTAAGACAATTGCCATTCATGCATGATACAATGTTAGGTGCAAAATAATCAAGTTTGAATGATATCCAGGTCTACTGTATTTGAAAACACATCCACTTAAGTGCAAGAGACAAACCTTTTGCCAGCTTGGGTTACAAACACATCATTACAGTTTACCTGCAGACATCAATGCTCCTTTGTATTAATTATAACTACAGATGCCAAGCATATAGAAATCCAGGTGGTAAATAAACACAACTCCTTCTTTGAACTTACCAACAGGACTTCAAAGACAAAGGCTATTTTTATTACAAAGCAAACCAACATAAGAAGCTGACTTTGTATCCTCTAAAGCAATTTTTTCCCCTTAAAAGGATAGCAATACAAAGATTATTTTATTGCAGAGATAGCTGACCTTGGAAGCTGACAATGGATTCCTTTTAAGTGTTCTGACTTTAAAATATGTTTTGAATATACAAAGAACATATGAGATATGGAAGCTAACTTTGGTTCCAATTTACTTGTTGTAACACTAATTTGGAAATAAAATGGATACAATGGAGCAATTTTTAAAGTGGCACAATATAGTGCTTCTTGTATGGACATCAATGACTCAGAAGATTTGGAGAAAATAAAATAATGTGATGAATTCATAAAGGCAAGAAGAGGAGATGATCATTTGATCAGATTTTTGGACGGCCAATAAGATGGGGTTCATAAGAGTGAGAATAGACTGGTGGTTGTTGATGGGATTAATACCATTTTTCAGCACACGATAGGCTACACATGGCGGCCAGTATTAATGGTGGAGGAAGAAACCAGGAAATCACCGGAAAGAACCACAGACCCACGAAAAGCTACTGGCAAGCTTTCTCATATTCACATTCGCTGAATCCTAGACTTGAACCCACACAGACAGAGGTGAGATGGCAGTGATCCGTAATGGACAGTGATTTAGACCACTTGGCCACTGGTGCAAATTTGGAAAAACTTTAATTCAGTCCTTGCAGTTTCCAGTTCAGGAGATGTGTTGTCTCTAACAATTTTCACAGTATGAAAAAAATATAGTCATGCACCAAAAGAATGGATTGTACATGTGCAGGAGAAGGGTTGTGTTGATGAAATCCTGCTGCAGTGGATTAAAGAGTTTGATCTCAAGTGCACAGTTTTATATTTTTTAAAATAAAATTTCAGTTGAATGCATTTATCAACATGTAATTTTCAAATGATTTAAGGTGTCCCACAACTTATGACAAAAGAAATGATGTGTCCCAGAAGATACAGTGCAGACAAAAATTACTTTTAAAATTAATTTATGGTGTCCCAACATATACCGTGTCCCAACATATAAGGTAAATATGATACTTCTGTAATTGTTCCAGTTGGTTTTTCAATGATCAGCTTCTAAGATATTTTGACACTATCTTCAGGTGATTGTCCTTCTGGCACAAGACGAAACCTGAATGACACCGGTTGTATTGACTGTGAAGTGGGATACTACCAATCCAATCCATATCAGAAATCATGCATACAGTGTGCACCTGGTTATAGCACCAGGACAACACGGTCAACTAGCATAAGCCAATGTGAGAGTAGGTTGACTTCTAAATATTTTCAAATATTTCTTTTACTGTGAACATTGATATCCTGATTAAGGTAAGATTTTTTTAGGAAAAATAACAAACATTTTAAATTTGTAATAATTATAGAAATCTTTAGAATTCATGATTTGTCCTATCACAGGATTAATAATCCCTGAAGATTTAAGTTTTTGTTAGCATTGAAGCATTGAGAATACAAAAGGACATTTGGATACAATTTTCCATTTCATAAAAATTTGTAAATCAAAATCCTTTATTTTACACAGTCCAAGAAATTTCAAAAGATGTAAATCTGCATCATTGATGTACAAAATGTATATGACTGCTGGACAAGAGCTATCTTTATTACGTAAAACTTTGAAAAATAATTATGCTAAATTTATATTTAGGATACTGCCCTCCTGGAACTGAGTTGATCAGCAGCACAAACCAGTGTAATCCATGCTCAATAGGATTTTACAGTGCATCTGGATTTAATTCAGTCTGCACAAGTTGCCCACTTGGTTTTCTAACAGCAAATACAGGATCAACTTCCGTATCAGATTGTAATATTGGTAAGTATATTGAGTACTATATCCCAATGTATTTAGTATAATGAAGATAAAAAATTCATCATAAAATATGAAATATATATTAGTAAATGTCTAGTGTAGATTCTATTTAACATGTCCAGTATTAACTCTTGTAATGTTCAGATAGCTCTGATTGAAACCATGTATAGAATAATACACCTTTTTTTTTTAAAAAAAATGTATCAGATACGAATATCTATTCTTAAAGGTATATTTTCTAGGCCCATGTTCACATATTTACATTTATGGTTCGACATTTACAACATCTAAACAATCACTTCATTGAATTTCAATACACACCTTTGCAGTATGCTTTCAAGAAAAATCTCACAGCATGCTTTTCTTTCAGTGGCATGTGACATGGGTACATATCGTGATGTGAACACTAATACATGCAAGTTATGTGCTATTGGTGAATACCAAGATAGGAAATATCAGACAAGTTGCACATCATGTGGAATATTAGTACCAACTCTTCTGTGGCGAACTAATCAGACAGGGTCCACATCCGCATATGACTGCATATGTAAGTAGTTTTAGTACATTTTAGAGACTATGAGGTTGTTTTGAGCTAAAGCAAGAAAAAATTAGTGTAAATATTAATTGTTTTAAATAATTGTATAAAACAACCTCTTACAAATTTTTTAAGAATGATACCTAACACTGTTTTAGTTCTAATCATCAGTTACACGTGATTTACTTTTAACATTCAAGAAATTTTCTAAAGTTATGTTTTTCATACATGGAAGAGAGTTTGACTGCAAAAACCTTTTTAATGAATAACATATGGAGATCTCAGAATATATGTGTCTGGTGAAGACAATGTTCAATTTTAAGCAGTCTTTTAAATGAACGATTTCCAAAACAAAAAGCATCAACTGTATTAAAAGTTTTAAAGGTAATTACATGTATCTTTTATATTGGAAACAATACTATTTCAGATAAGAAAAATTTGATATCTAAGTATGTATTACAACTGAATGAACTTTAACTTTTCTTTAGTTCACCTGATAAATAAGTTTCATCAGATATTTTGATTGGATTTATCAGATTATTGTCCCTCTGGTCATGAGCTTCGTGCAGATGGCAAGTGCTACATCTGTTCACCAGGGCTGTACAAGGACAACAATATCAACATTCTCTCAATGTGCACTGTTTGCCCTGATGGAAAAGTAACTCCAGGGGAGGGAGCTATTTCTCAGAGCCTATGCACAATAAGTGAGTTTTATTTTCCCATGTTTCCTCCACAAGAAATGTACCAGATTCAGATACAAGAATAATTATTGCAAATCTTTAAAAGTTTGTTTTAGTCTTTGTATATTTTGAAAATGTGACAAAGTATATTGTACAATACCAGAATGATGTTTGAAATTCACAAAACAAGACAAATCCAGCATCTGATGAGGATAGAAGAATCAGATAAAGAAGTTTGCGTATGGGTAAAATGGATAAAGAAGAAATGACATTACATTTCTAATAGCTTTTATATTTTGCAACTATGTGTACTTATTCTTCTTATAGGAGATTGTCCTGCCGGCTTTTTTGCCAATGTGAATGTCGATCGTTGCACTCCTTGTGGGTTTGCAACATACCAACCTATCAGAAATCAAACAAACTGCATCAGTTGCCCCATGGGAACATCAACAAAACAGACAGGATCCACAAATTTAGCAGAATGCTTACGTATGTAGCCTCCTTTATATCTATTCCAACTTATATACTTGTCAGTGAGTTATTAATATATTTTGGTAGTCTTCAAACATTGATATGATTTTGATTTCTTAAATCAATGGAATTGATTGTAATGATTTGAAAATAAGGAATTTATATATATTTCTGTATTTTTAAGTGTTGGTTCTTGAGTAAAGGATCAAACATTTTTGCAAGTATAAAAACTGCATAATTATTAATTGAAGTTGTTTCTTGAGTAAAAAAATGGAACATTGCTTTGAAATATTTTGAATCATAACTTTGGTTCATTTGTTTGTTAAATGTTTATGTAATTCAAAAATTTTTTATGGGAGAGAGTACCCATTCTACACACTGTATATATATGCAGAGTCCATGATTTGAAAGAAGCTGAATAATTTTTTGGGAAAGGTTTGCAGACATTTGCTTTGAAGCAGTATCTTTGCAACAAGAGCTATTTAGTAATTAATTATGATATTTTTTTTAGCTTATTGCCAGTCTGGATATGAAAGAGTTCCAAACAATGCTACAGGTTGTCAGGCTTGTCAACAAGGTTTTTACAAGGATAACAATCTGGGAATATACAGTACATGCACTCAGTGTCCTGCCAATTTCACAACCAATAGAACAGCTGCTGTATCCTCTGCAGAGTGTAACATCCGTAAGTGTTGAATAACTATGAATCACATTTTTAGAGATGCAAAATTGAAATCAAAGTAAATTCCTTATGTATTTGATGTATGCTATTAGTTAGGAAGTATATTTAGTCATAATATATGATTTAACTTTTAAAACTCTTGTACTTTGGCAATGTCAGTTTTTGTTTGTGATATTACCAACTGCTGTGGTATTTGTGGACATTTCTTAATGAAACTTTTTCTGTAATGAATAACTTTTTTGATCTTTTATGATTTCACTTTCAAAAGACATGAAAATCCATGTAAAAAGGACTTAAAAGTAACTCAAATGTAACAACACAGTACTACTTGTTTATTACAGTTGCTAGTAAATTTCATTGTCTTTCATTTTGCTAAATTGTGTTAATAATTCATTTGACACCCATTTCCAATTTTCCAGTATAGCTATTTATCTTACGAACTCTATATTACAGGCATGTGTCCAGTAGGGTACTATATCAACCAAATAAACCAATGTGCAATCTGTCCAAAAGGAACCTACCAAGACAAATTGTTTCAGACCCTATGTGTATCTTGTGGCCCCGGCCAAACAACAGATTCTGCTGGCTCTGACAGTATTACAGATTGTTATCGTATGTATATGCTAATTATTATATGTCCTTAATAATAATATTGTTATTTCAGTGTTTATTCTTTGGAAAATTCAGTTCAGGGTTTAATAATACCTTGCATGTTTAACAGTTTTAATTAGATTATAAACCTTGAAATTTGCAACAGAAGCTGTTTTTAAGCCTTTAATAGAATGCTGTGCAAATTCCTCTTGCAATGAACTGTTTTAATCCGTAACATAATCTTTACATTTACATGAGTATGCATCTATAAGTAAAATTTAAGATCGTACAGAAATTTGCAATTAATATTTTACATAGCAGCATATATTCACTGTCCTTAAATTCATTCATGAATTAAAAGTTTTGTAAGTTTTCACTTTAATATTAATGTGTAGATATTAAATCAAATCAGGAAAAGCAAATGAGACAGAATAAAAGCACTCTATGGATATGTGTTATGCTGAAAAAACCACATACTTTTATGTTAGCATGTTTTATGCTCATTAAAATTAAGTGTAACTATAATGTATTATATTATCTCTGCAGAGGTTCTATGTCCACCAGGACAACATTACCTGAATGGAATCTGCCAGCCATGTGAAATAGGTTACTATAAAAGCGGAACCAATGCAGACAGGTGTCAGCCATGTTCTGTAGGTTTTATTACCCTGACAAGGGGCTCTATATCATCAACAGATTGCTCAATCCGTAAGATTTGATTCTTTTTCTTCAGTAAGACCTTCAACTAAATCACATAAATGTCTAGAAAATTTGAAACAGCACATGCTTTATAACATTGTTTTTATTAATTTTATTAGTATGTAAAAGTTATTGTTAAAATTGAAAGTTAATAGGTTTCAAATTTGTTTGAATCTCCTTGTATGGCTTTAAGGAGCAATGGACCTTGTTTTGTAAGTATTAAATAAATTGTACATAACATGTGAAATGCTTTTGAAAGAGTCTGAATGCAGAACATAATAATTTATATTAAACTCTTTATTCTAGCAATAAGTGTTCCATCTAAAACATTTAACTGTATGGTTAGTGTAAATTAGTACACTGCGCTCTTATAAGTGTTTCATTGACTATTGAATCTTGAACTACCTGTTATTGATGTAGCAATCAACAGTTTTATAATACTAATTCATCTTAATTATGTAAAAGTACCTCCTAATATGCCTGACTGACTTAAATACCCAACTGTACCAAGTCTGAAATATCAAATTAGCTTTATTTGCAGCATGCAACTTGTTACCATTATTATTTATTAGAGTTGCAATTTACTAATATGATTTTCGAATTGAGGTATTTGCCACTCAGACTTCATTGGGAAAAATTATATCCATTTGAAATAAATTTGAAAACTTTAATAGTTCAATCCAACACCTTCATTACTGATACATGTACATAGCAATTGAACCATTGACTATACTTTACTCTCCTACACAGTATACAGACCAGCTGTGTTACATTAGATATATAGTCTTTGAAATATTTAAAAAATATTTGTAACTAAGTTTTGCATATTATCTCTGTCATAATCTTTTTGCCATATCAGCGGCTTGTTTGGCTGGGCAGTACCTACTTACCTCCACTTCAATACTGGAATGTAGATCCTGTCCCTTTGGCACTTACCAAAACGCAACTTGGCAGCGGGAGTGCAAGCCATGTCAGGCTGGTTACACAACAGTGAATATGGGTTCAGTGAATGCAGATGCCTGTGTTGGTATGTACTCATTGTGTTACCCAAGTTTTGTTCTGCAATGTCTCATACATAATCATTATTGTATTTTTAATCTGATAGTATAGTATCAGTGTCATTGTTTGTTCAGGGGGACTACATAACACAGACACAGAGACAGACACTTAATAAATAAAAATACTTCACTGTCAGCACAATCCACTTCGACTGAGTATATGTGTGTATGTGTATACAACTGAGTATATGTATGTGTGTGTATGTGTATATACCAGTGTGTGTGTTTGTGTATATATATATATATATATATATATATATATATATATATATATATATATATATATATATATATATATTCTTAGTTTTTAATATATTAATATGAGTCACTTGTGATTTCATCGATCCATATGCCTTTAGTGTTTTGGTCATTACTCATCTGTAAAAGCCTTTTAGTAGTCTCATCCATCTGCAAATTTGTTTTAGCATAGTGAATGTAAGCGTGCCAAAAATGACAATTATTTTTCATAATAGTAACTTCATACATATCACAATCTTAATATATTCTGATTAAAAGAAAGCCTTACTGTGTTTTGCACGATTCGAAAAAGATTATTTCTCCAACTCACCTATTGAATACAAGTGGTCAAGGAATGTAAAGCAGCAATCTTTATTTAAATGGGCCAAGCTTCTTCACTCACCTTTTTTGTAAGGAAGTTAGGTGTAAACTTATAAAGTTTTGTTTAATTCAATAAGAAGGACACTATAATATTAATTTATAGATCTTTTCCTAAGATATGGTCAAAATGTACATTTTTTTCTGATATGCGATGCATGTTTCATTCTGTTATGATGGAACATACTGAGAAGTTGGCAGTACTTGTACTGGAGAAACTTGATCATTGACAATGTCTGTATATTTAAAATCTTTAGTAGACTGTATACAATCTGTTCTTTCTAAAAAAGTTTTAGCACATTAGGCATTCAAACCTTCAACCAGTCTGTATGTCATAACACTTTCACATATTCTTTCTGAATATTTCCACTGTAGAGACAGCTGTTGAAAAAAGTTCAGGGGCTCAGTTTTGGTTAAGAAAAATGTTGGAATGTTGTTTTGATGTTTTTCAGAAAAGTGATTATGAATGACTTTAATAGTCCTACATTATGTGCTTATTGCAGTTGATTTGAATTTCAGTTGAATGTCTGGATGGCCAAGAGAGAAATAATGTGACTGGTTTGTGCTTTTCATGCCCCATTGGCACCTATCGGAAGGTTGGATTAAATCCAAAATGCATGATCTGCCCAAGTGGACTGCTGACATCTACAACTGGTTCCATCACAGATGCAGAATGTGTGCTAAGTTAGTATGCTAGAGGTTTTGAATTAGTGCAAACAGTTTTTTCAATTATATTTTAAGAATGAAAGTGTTTATAGGAAAGAAAGGTTTGTAGCCATATCTGACCATAAATTATTTACTTGTTTTACACTCTTACTAGAGAATTCAAGTATATCTGCTTATGCACCAGGTCTTTTGATTAATTGAAAATGAACACTTCAAGCAACATCCACAATGTGACTCTTGCGATGAGGATGCAGTTACTCCCACTGTGATACATTAGTACAAATATAATAATTGTGTGCAGACTTTGGGATATATTTTCAAACATTTGTTATGAGAGTCTAATGTTTGTGGATTTAAGGATGTAAAAGGTGGCTTTACCATCAAATATATCAATTTTACAAACATAAGTGACACTGCGAGGATATTATTCATGAAATATCCTTAAAACGTTTTGCAGCCTTGTATGTCAGGTTGGGGGTATCCAGGAATGTCATGGAGGAGGGTGCATAGACAAGACTGAGATGGAACCTCTTTTAAGTGCCCTGGGGCTAGGCTACAAGAAGCTCTTGCACTTTAAGCATTTCCAGAGCATACAGAGGTTTAGTTAGGATTTTAAAACTGAAAACTCAGAACTCCTGTTTTGGGAAAAACATCATTCCCACTAGCAGAAGTTTCAGTCTCCTCCCAGAAGCATATTGAGCATACCTGATATAGCTAAATTTCCAGATGAGAATCAGAGTTTAATTTTCTAACTTCTTTACACCACTGACATATATGTTTGTCCGTTAGAGTGAATTATGTCAGTCTTGTACTAAGCTAGGCATCCTGCACTTCATTACATCTGGCTAGTGTTCCATGTAAACAGTCAGTTCTAACAATTTTAGCACTCTGTTGAATCTCATTATGATCTTTGTCAGCTTGCTGTTTAATGCCTAAATGCTTATCCAAATTTGCAAACAGCATTTTGTCTAACTCTTAACATGTCTTAATTTTGAGGTCACATCTACACTTGGAAATGAACACAATAATAAAGATTAGAATTGTTTTTTCATGTACTATTATACACATATACATCTCTGGGGTCTTTCTGCCTGTGAATTCAGTCATTGTAACTAACAGTAAATTTTGCCAATACTTGGCAGCTAGTTAAAGTCTTTTAATTTGTCCCCAAGCTGTTGGGTCATGTTCTTCTGATGTACTCTTACAATGATAATATTTGGAGGTTTTCAGTCACTGAATTCTCTCATTGTAAATATGAGCACAGCTAAAATGATCAAAAGGTCAACACATTTTACAACTCAACAGGTGGTTGAAACAGGACTGGCAAGCCTTTGAATTTGCCTTCCAGCAATTTTATCTGTATGGAGGACTTCTGTATAAGTGGTTTTGTGCATCTCAAATAAAACAATTGCATCAAATATGCATTATTAAGCATTTCCATAAACTCTAGCATAATTTTAATCATCAAACTGAGAACTCTTAGGATACATGTCTCTATCATGCTTAGTGAATGGGCATAAATATTGGTTATCCACAATTTGTAACCAAAGATGTCTGCAGAATATATCTGATATCAGTTTCAAACTTAGCATATTTATTAAAATTAATGTCTAATATTATAAATTATTTTTCTACAGGCCCCTGTAAGAAGGGTTACCGATACCTCTTGCAAACACAGGTGTGTGAGATCTGCCCGAGAGGAATGTACCAACCCGATGATGGCAAATTCACTTGTAATGACTGCCCTGTAGATAGGTATTACACGACCCGGGAGGGTGCCACCAGTGCAACCGAGTGTCGAAGTAAGCATATAAAAGCATCATATCAAAATTACATCCCTAACAGAGGGTGAATCAATAAATCCTACAGTAAAACTTAATATGGTATCTCATGTTTGGGAGAACGTTAACCTAAATGATGGTTTAATTGCTTTGACTTATGGTCATTCTAAATACACAAACTCACAGTATGCTCTTGTATAAAAATCTTTTTCTCTTTTTAGAAAATTTCAAGCTTTTAATATGCTATATCACTAATGAAATTTGATTTTAAACAAAACAAGCAAACAACAAAAACTCCCTGGCAGGAGCTTTTGAAAGCAAGGACTGTGATGTGATTCATTTTTTATATTCACAAAAAGTTATTTTATCCATTAAGTTGGAAGTTATCTAGTTCTGGAACAGAATGAAAACAGACCATAGTTAGACATCAAAGTTTTGCATACAACGTTATCATTTTCACTGAATATTTTTTTAAATCCTTCTACTACAATGTAAATTTTGTTTCAGGCCCATGTCTGGCGGGACAAGGGTTCAACCTTAACACTCAGCTATGTTATGACTGTCCAGTTGGAAGCTACCAGCCTAATGTGTCCTCTTTCAAATGTATTGAATGTCCCACTGGAAGAAAGTACACAGCTTACACAGCAAGCACAAAAGAAGCTGACTGTCTTAGTATGCTCTTTGTTTTCAGTGATTTTATATTAATAATTACTCTTCTATGTGGCTGAAATATAATTTTTTCCTCATCATTTTGCACCTTGAAACTTGCAATATGAACATTTGTGAAGATTGGTTTGAAAATTTACTTTGTATGGATTAAATCTTGACTATATCAATTTATTTACAATATATATATATATATATATATATATATATATATATATATATATATATATATATATATATATATATATATATATATATGAATTAGAAAAGTATTTTAAAGAAGAACATCACAAACTCTTTTGATCACCTATATAATTTTGAGCCCACAAATTAAAGTTACTGCATCCAGTACACATGTATCACTTCTAGATGTAAATTTTTGAGAATGCTATCTCTACAAATATTCATGGCAAATAAATTAATATCCAATAGTATGTGGAATATTCATCATGTCATCCCAGGTCATGTAGAAAACATTATACCTTAAAGCCATGTGTAAAGATACTATCATATCATCTTGGATCATTGTTAGTTAAATACATGATTCTTTGAATCAATTAAAGTATATTTCCAAAGCAGGAATTGTCTGATACATGTAATAGATTCTGCTTTGAATGAAGTTCATTTTATAACTTAGAATGATGTTTTAAACCACATCAGAATATACAAAAGAAAAAAGAACCATTCCTTTCATAATATGATATAATAATTCCTTACCATATCCCCTTACAGTTAATATTAGAATCTCCTAAACTTATCGATTAAACCCATCATAAAAACACTTCACAAAAGCAAACAAATTCTTGCTCATAGAAGACCTAGGAATTTGTATGTATTTTTTTATCAGATCTTAACAGACAGAAAATATAAAAAGGTGTTTTCATCATCTAAATGTAACAGACATCAGTGTTATCAATTTTCAAACGGTGAAGAAGGTTCATGTTTTAGTAGCTCTAATATAAAAGAGCAGTTTTTCTACTGACTGCAAATCAATGGATGTAATTTATTTAATAACCAACAAACTAAAATATGTAAGATGTTGGACAATATAGGTTTCTAAAATAATAAATAATCATTGCATTTATATAAAAGATTGTATGGATCCACATTTCTCCTCATAGACTTATGTTTCAATAAAACTTTTAGTCACACTTTATGTGAGATTTTTTTGCCAGACTATAATGTACACAGAGAGATGAACCAAATGATTAAAGAAAGTTAATGGATTCATCATTTCAATACTTTATATTCCTGTACCAAGTCGATTTATAGAATTGTATAAAATTGTAATAAAATAATTTATATCATGATTACACACACACACGCACATATGTGTGTGTGTGTGTGTGTTTTTGTTTATGGCTGTTTGTCTCCACATCGTGACTGCTGATTCTTGGTATAAGATTGTTATTAAAATGTTTCTAATGAAAATAAGTTTTTCAGTTCTAGTAATAGTTATTTATGATAGTGCTATAATACAGTTTTTAGTTTTATTATTTTGCTTATTTAGGTTATTGTGGTGCATCATCCCGAAATGGCTGTTCACTCAATGCAACCTGTACAGATGATAGCAGTATTTCAGATGGCTATACTTGTATTTGTAACAAGTTCTACACTGACACAGGAGTGTTAAGGAATTTAAAACCTGGGCGAGTATGCATTAGTAAGTATTTTATGGTGGTATGTAATTGATCAGATCAATCTGGCATTTTATCTGAATCATTTTACATGAAAATTGTTCTGCTGGATACGGGTGCTGGATTTTTTTGATGTTTTTAGAACATAAAAATGGAAAACATGTTCAATTATTTTTTATTAAATTTTTCTGCTTGTCTTTTGTGAAGTGAAGTATATTTGGGTCAGTGATGCAAGAGGAAACAATTTGGAATTAATGAAAAGAAATGTGACCAAAATATCAGTATATCGTCATTTTTGAAAAGAACAAATGTGGTAATTTAGAAGCAAAGCCTTAACTTGAATATTTTAAAATAACTATTTATCTTTTCTTGATATATTTACAAAGGATAATATGCTCTCCATCCTGCCAGCGATCAAAAATAAAATTATTAAGCACATTTGATTAAGAAGATTATATGATCTGTTCATATGATTTTGCCTTCAAGAAAGAAAATAACTACAAATTTAAAAAAGAATCATTGCTTAGAGGATTAATATGTACAATATTAAACTGATGGTCAGTGGTTCGTTAGCAAGATGAATTAAAGTTTGAAAACATTACCATTGTGTGTGCCTAACTTGTACAAGATAATTCTCCATGTAATACATGTTTCTTTAGACCAATGCGATGCTGGATACTGTTTGAACAGTGGTGTGTGCAGTATGACAGAAAGTGGACCTGTATGCTCTTGCGGTGACTGGTACAGGGGAGACAAGTGCCAGGAACGACTCTGTAAGGAATAAAATGGAGATAGCCTATCTTGACTAAAATATAAAATATAGTAGATGGTACATGTATTTAAGACATGCATGAGGAAAGTAGGAGATTAAAAGTCCCCATAATTAAAAATATATTTCTTTACAATTCATAGGGTAAACCCTGCATTCAGAAAGACTAAAAAAAAATAGTGAAGAATCACCACTAATAACCAGTGTTTATGTCAAGAACAGCTATTTAATATTTTATCAGGAAATTCTATAATTGTTTGTTAACTTGTTTCTTTTATAGCATGTTTAAGTTGAAAAAAATCTCACCACACAGTTCATACTGTTTTTCATATTTCATATTTTCTGAACATGAAATTGACAGAAATATACATAAAAGGAAGATATTTTGAGAAATGTTGTTACATTATGTCAGACATGCAATACTATTTTATTCTACTTCAGTAGTGATAATCATATCTTTAATTTTTTTTCCACTATATTTTTTAATTTTGGTGGCAACTTTACAAAATGGATCTTTTTCAAAACATTTAAAAAAGTGAGGGCATTTCAGACGTACTATTTATTTCTGATTTACACTAATTCTTTGTGATCAACTGGAGTTTGATATCTATGTAATTATGAGTAATTGTTTGTAATTATGAGTAATTATATGTAATAATGAGTAATTGTTTTTAGTTATGTCTCCTATTCACATAATATCGCATTGACATAAATATTATTTATTCTTCCTCATTTTCAATAAGGTTTGGCTAGCAATTAAAGACATGTTCATAGTTCATGTCCTATACAGAATTTTACCATGCTTAATCAATCTCATCATTTTAATACTATATTTTCACTATCAGTTGTCCATTGTGAATACTTTTTGAGATATCTTGACTGTCAGACACTGATTGTTCTTAGAGGAAGAAGTATACAATTATTGTAACTCAATAAAGTATTTTTGAACAGATGTTAAGGCTAGAGATAGAAAGTTCCTAATTTATTATGTCCTGATTACGTAAAAAGAGGGCATCTTGATTTGGTCCACCAGTCCTTTTGTCTGTCCTGAGCAGCTGATTGACAAAATTTGCCAAACATTAAACAGAAGTACACTAAATTTGCCTGTCTTATTGTATGAATATGAAAATAACCATTTTGGGCTATAAAATTTTTTAGATTGTTGTATAATTGTTCACTTTTATAGACTTTGATGTATTTCTCATAAAAAGCCCTCATTAGCAAGATTAAAAAGTCTCTTGGCAATCAATTGTATTAATTTGCATTTATATGTTGATGACCTGATTTCATGTTCAAGCCATGATCTACTCAACATAAACAAATCATATTTGGGAGAAACAATTTTTATTTATAGGTGACCTGATTGAAATTTAGGCCACTTCAACAGGTTTTTAATTTTTTGCACATGTTGTGAACTTTTTAAATCTTTTCATAATGATAATACTTGTTATCATAAAGGCGGATCCATTAAAATATACATGGGACCCAGGAAAGGGTCTTTGAAGTGGAATACTCACCCATAGATGCCATTTAAAATTTCTCATTTTAATAATTTAATTTTAATATATATATATATATATATATATATATATATATATATATATATATATATATATATATATATATATATAACTGCTTTCCCTGGGTACCATGTATATTTAATTGGAACAGTCCTAATTAATTATAAATCACTTGAGATTCAAAATGAAATTTGATCTCCAGCCATGTTACTGTGCTAATTATTGTGCAGCAGGTAAAACATACATCTCAATAAACCATTCTTCCTACTTATGTCTGTTAGTTTTGGAACAATTTTATTTCATTATTTTCTCTGTATAATTTAATTTTGAAACGAGCACAATTTTAAAATTCATTTTTAGTTTGTGTTTTCACCTTTTGTACAGTTAGAAGTAATTTTGTGAGTAATATATGTCACCTTAAGTCCAGAAATGACAATATGAAAATTGATTTATGTTTGTTTTGTTTCAGCGGCTGAAAATATAGAGAATGACAAATCAAAATGGATTATTCCACTTGTAGTCGTCGTTGTTGTAGTTATACTCATTGTTGTTGCCATAATTATCTGCTGCTGCTTCAGAGATAGGTATGTCTTTTGCACGTATATTTTTATTAGGTTAGGTTGTGTGCATTTTTGTTGCAATGATCTTCCTACATCAATTCAAGCTTTAAAAACAATACAGAATGGTAACAATAGAGTCATAAATATTTAAAAATAAACCTTCTGATGGTTTCTTTGACATTTGCTAACTATACAACACAGCTTCATATCTCTGACTTTTTGGTTCCTCATATACAAGCCATCTCATCTCCCTATTATATACATTTACTCCCAGAAAGAAAAACATGACTGAATTGTTCTACTTACCAACACATTTACATAGTGAAAAAATGCTTACTTTGGAGTGATTATTTGCAAAATAAATTTTACAGTTTACTTGTTTTTAATTTTTTATTTTTTTTTGTAAAGGTAGAGCATATGCAGAATAAAAAACGAGATTCTGATGCCATAGCAAAAAATATTCTATTTACAATTCTTAAACCTACACAATCGTTGATGACTTCCTTAAATTTAAACAAATGTGGAAAACATGAACATTAACTAAATATGACTGTCATAATTTTAATAGGTGTAAACCTTCACAGAAACCTTTAAGGACATCACAGTACTTGGAGAGTCAGCCTATAGTAGCTGAGAATTTTGGCTACATTGCTCCTGCACCAAAGATGATGTACGCAGTGTCAACAGTACCTGCTCTGACCTATGAACCAGCCAACAGTGTTATTTTCCGAGATAGTACACTGAGGCCTGGACCAGAACTTGTTTATGATAATCCTGCTTATCATAGAATAAATCGACGATCTGGTAAGAAAATAGTTTGGTTAAGACTTTTCTGATCAATAGATTATGAATTCCATGGATCAATATATATCCAGGTGAAATTGTGTCTAGTGGTGTCAGTTATTGATACAGACTGTAGATTCTCTTTTTACATATAATGTGAACGTATATCCTATTTATTGTAATATTTGGGTTGAACATAGAAAATTTAATTGTAATCAATGATGCTTTGTAATAGTCACTATAAACAGTTTGTAACACACTGGCATTAAGCGTTCTGTACCTAAAACAGGTAGATGTTTTTTTTATCAAGATCATGTTCATATCATCAAATGTTTTTTGATGTTAATATAATTTAGAATAAATTAACCATTGGAAAATGCCAAATGTAAAAACCTGTAAATTATATTTGTAAACTGAATAAAAATATCAAGGATTTCTTTAATTTTTTTGCAATGTAATGCACAGTTTTCTTGCCATCTAAATTTAATTTGAAAACTAATTCTCTAGGATGAATAATTTGGAATACATTTGTAACTAATCTCTAGCTCTGTTCAACTTCTCTCCTGGTAGAACTTATAAACAATATAGATGAAATAACTGTGCACTATCTTAGAAATGTGATTTTGGAACAAAATTCATATTTATGACACAGGCCCAGTCATTTACCAATTGGATTAAGAGAACAGCTAAAGTGGTGAGAATCTTTATTTTAACACTTCTCTCAATTGTTCATCTTTCCTTTCATTATATATTAGAGCTTTGAAGAAAAAAAATCATTTTTTCTGGTGTTGCTTTCTTGAGACCACAGGATTTTATGTAACCACCCGTTTATCGATTGGACACCCAATAAAAATAAACTAGCCTCTTTTAAAACAATTTTCTGTTAATTCAATAAATTAAATTTGCTTTAGAAATCAATTATTATGGTCATTATATGCATAACGGTTTATAGCTTATCAAATTTTCTTACAATTTATTAGAACAAATCTAGGCATTAGACACTAGACTGTCAGGCAACTTACGTTGCATCTTATTTCAGCTCAAGTTAACATATATCAGTTTGACATGATAAAAAAAACAAGGGTTTCAGCATGAACGTTGTTGAGGCAGAAAACATTTTTTTTAAAAATGAATGCATAATATGTCAGGATATCTCTGTATCATGCTGCATTATACAAAAACTGCTAAAAGTTTGGGCCATAAGGCTTGAGTCAGCAAACATGCATAGAATCAGAATAATTTAACGTCTAACATAGCATATATATTGCTGTGTCTTCTTTTTCAGTTTTAAAGTTAAATCCTTGGATGACAATAAAATGTGACATGATTCTTTAGATTATGATCTTCATTGAAGTACACATATTTAAATGAAATCAGTGAGAAAATTAGTGATAGTCCTCAGCCATTTTGAGAACCAATGGTAAATAGGTTTTGTCTCAGTCGCAAGGTGGTGTTGGGGATCCTAGAAGTTAACCAGTTTTACTTCAGCAGGGAAATCTTGATGGGAAACCATGGTCAGCTGGTTTGTGGGGCAGCTGATTGGGTGGTGGGCACAGCCCAGACACAATTAACAACTAACCTGCATATTGCATGGCTGACTATAGTGTGTCTCTTGTGATCACACGATGATTTAGGATAATCAAAATATTTAGTTATCTTTTTATCAAGATAAGTATGACTAATAAAATATATCACTCTCTTGAAGGTTGTATAGCAATGTTAAATCAAAAATCAAGAAAGCTTGCTAGAAACTGATTACATCCAATGGGTGATGAATATTTGACAAATTTTCATTTATGATAAAAGAAAGGAAGCCACTGGATATAAATTGCTCAGTGCAGCAGATGGCTAGGCATCTTATGTAATTTTTGTTTACCCTACTATAAATGTGAGTGCAGAACATAATATGGAACTGCTGGAGGAATGAAAGCTAACTGACAGTCAACTCTATTGATGAAACAATTTTGTCAATTGGAAGGATTGGCTGCATGTAAATACTGCAGATTTGGCTTTCCAACAACAACCACTGCAATAAGGTGATTATATGTCCTCCTCATTGAAAAACTTCAGATGAAGCCATATTTCCATCTCAGAACACCATGTTTATGATTGCGCATTTCATTGAGTTGCTTTGCAAAGGACAAAAACTGTAAGTGATGCACATACAATGAGTGTAGAATGCATCTGGCCAAACCATGTCATGTTTTTGGAATGTTTAGTCATGGTTGACCTAATCCCTCATCCCAGCTGACACTGTTCCCCACAATAGTTCCCCAGCTGAGGGAAAACTAATTTTCTCCCCTCCAATCAACTGGCTGAAACAAAATACCCCTTAGTTGGCTTTTTTGTTTTTTTTAGAGTTTTCTATGCATACATGTTCCAAAGCAGCAGACTATAACAATATACAGAATTTTGATGAGTAAATCAAATATCTACAAGTGTGAATGATTGGACCAGACTGTAACAACAAAATTATTGCACTAAATAGCGAGGACCTGGAAATTTTCGTAAAATATTTTAGGCTGACGGTGGCTATAAAGGAAATATAGTTTTTTATATGCTACAACTGCTCATTTTTATGAAGGTCCATTGCTTCCATTATATATATATATATATATATATATATATATATATATATATATATATATATATATATATATATATATGAACTGAATGTGTCTTCATTGACAAAATTGTAACATTTAATAATTTTATTGGAGAAAGAATAATTGATAATGCCTTTAATTTAACCCAGACAAAACATTGTTTCTGTTCCCGTGTTTTAAAACTTGAAATTACATCTTCATGAAGACAAAAATGAAAGTCACGACTTGCCGATTATAATTTGCAATCCACACTTTCATGAAATTAGGAAAGAGTTGGTAAAGATTTCTCTTATTATAAAAGTAGTTTACTATCATAATTAGCTTCATGTTAGAGATGTCTAATTAAAATACAAGTTTCTTTTGTTGTCTCTCTAAAATAAAATCAGACATTTTGACATGAGCCAATCAGTTTCAGATTTAACTGTTTTATGTAATTACCTCAATGATTATTTCAATTCTTCCACACTATTGTATCTGATTCAGCCGTACAGAAAAACTAGAAGTGATAGAGAAGACACGATTCACAACAAAGTCTCTTGGCATATTTGATTGCTGTTACCAAATCACTTTTAACAATAAAAGAAGCTTATCTCCTATTGCCTTCATATAAAATATCCTTTTAGTGATGTACTTAGAGCATTTTCCTATGTTCAATTTATTCTCTTATATTGTAGCATTTTCCTTACAAGTACATACAATTTTTTCTCTATACATAACTTTTTCTACCTAGTTTTCATGTATATATCCAGTTTAATTATAAGTATTCAACCTCATGGAAATTATTATCTTTATTGACTGAACAACAGTCATTATATTAAGTTGAATACATAATAGAAATATATTGTAATTATTCATACTTTCGTTATGGTTTTATATATACCACTATGTTGGCCAAATCTGCATGTAGGATAATTCTGCGCAACGATATGACATTCCTGAAAACATTGGATCACATGTTTTGTTTGGTTGAAAATACATTTTGTATCAAGAAAGAATGATCATCCTTTTATTAAGGAAGTGATATTGATAAAGTGTATAAAAATATCCCACATTTCTACCCTAAATGCATATGAAATGTGATTTCTAAATGTCAACATGAAGACCAACTCCATAACCTACTTGAACTCATAACCCATAAAATCCTATTTACAATGTACCATTTTGAATCATACAATTAAATACATTATATAAAATATGGAAATGTATACCATAAAACAATACTACATTTTAATCCAAGTTTCCAATTTTGAAAACAGTTGTGCTTCATGTATACAATCATCTGCTATTGAAAATGTGAACTTGCTGCTAGAATGGGATTCTCAAAAATTATCCAGTGTCTAGTCTGTTTCTAATTGCTTTAGCAATTTTTTCCCCATAAACAAGACATGTAAACACATTGCATCCTATTCATTCTTGTTTTTCTTCAACATAATAGCTTATGTTTTTTAAATTGTTGTACTTTACAAATTTTTTTTTTTACAAGCCAGGTGTAGTTTGCCATATATTGTCATTATCACATTGAAATTTGTAAAACCTAACCTAATTACTTGACTGAAATGCTGACAGAAACAGTCCAAAGTAACGTATTTCATTTCCATTGTTCATTGAATAAAAATTACATATTTTCAAAGCTATGCACAAGTCATGAAAACAGAGGAGTCCCATGCATTCAAAATAAATATTTTTTTGAACAGAGTATTCTGGTGACAATTGCCTTTTTCCAAATGGTAAGAATTGCAGTACTTTATTTTCATCAATCGGTCAAAACAGGTATTTGTTTGCCTCAATATTGGTGACAGAAACCTTACATGCATAGAAATGCTCATCATCAGTGCATTTGTATATTTTACCTTTTATTCAAAGCAAGCATTTTTATGTGTGCATGTGCATATATACATGTATGCATATATATATATATATATATATATATATATATATATATATATATATATATATATATATATATATATATATACACACACACACACACACACACACCACTCCCTTGATAACTCTGCCCTGATAGCTCGCGAACCCACTTATAACATATGGAACACATTTTTTAGTCTAGAAAATACCCATAAAATCGATCACGACTTATTGAACTTGAAGAAAATCGCAATCAAAATTAGTAATGGAAACATTGATATATCACTCGTTTTATCATCGAAAACGGTAGATAGGATCTGAAATTTTAATCAACAGTATAAAATAAAAATTGAAAAAAGTCATGCAAATTTTTATGTTTTCTTTCCAAATGGTAGTATACCTAAAATAACAGTATTTAAAGGAAATTGTGATCAATGAAATTAGAAGTAGTACTTTAATAAATAAATACAACTTAAATAATATTTTTTTTTATCAATTGAAATTTATGTTCCAGTTTTATCTTTTGAGTGTAATCTTCATAAATGCAATGTGTACTCTTGCAACTTATCATAAAATGTGGCAATATACCATAGCAGCTTAGTCCATAACCATTTCTCTGAGAACCTAATGGTGCCAACTGTGTTTTTATAACTGACTTGTGGAAGTATTTATTGTCTTGCTGCACTGAATTAAAAGCTGGCCTCATTTGTATTGTATTATCATGCTAATTATGTCTTTTAAATCAACAAAATAAAAGTTAAAAGATATGAAAATCCTACAAAATTAAAATCTAGCAGCCCTGGTCATATGTCAGGTGATTCCAGATGGTGCTCATGGCAAGAACTAAAATTGTGCCCCTAACAAAATGACTAAAAGTGCACCCATATCAAAGTAAAACAAACTATGTTCTGTTCTGTTCTGTTCCCCCTCCATTCAAGTGGCGCACACAGCACATGCCATGCCTTGACACATATTGCTACACCTCTGGGTGATTCACAGTTAACTCACTTCATTTGATCAATCGAACACTGTTATAAATTTTATTGTGTATATAACATAAACTACCTTATATTCACTGACTCTTTCATAACTGATCAAAGGTAGCAAGGCAACCAAGTGAAATGAATACTTCATAAAATGGCTTGGATTCACAGATATGGACCATGGTGAACATGCAAGAATTCTTGAACTGGCACTTAGAGATGTCCTCAAGGATGATAGAAGTCTTCATTATTACTTAGAATTAAATCATGACATCAATACTGTGCTAATTTGAACAATACAAAATTGTCTTATGAAATTAATTTTGCTTGTTTTAGAAAAAAAGGAATCTTGTTTGGTGGTGTATCAACAGTTAGTCTAGTTCCTCACTCTTTAAACTCCCAATTTGGCAGGATGCTATTAGATAGTGCTTTGGGAACCAGACTCATCAAGGAAACAAAAAGCACTGATGTAAATACACAGATGTTTCTATGTACACATGATGGTTGTTGAAACCAGTTGGAACAATCTTAAAATGTTGGAAATTTTGAAAATAAATGTCATTTATAAACAGAATAACAAAGATCTTCATTAGAAAAAGCACGTTATTAAAAATTATTATTGATGTGATTGTAAATAAGCAGTCAGTTTTTAAATGGCCCAGTTCCCTAACACACTCACCCCTCCACTGTTTTCTCAATGTCTAAGCAAATTTTTTCAACGTTTGGAGGTCCCTTGGTAACTTGCACCCTTGCTTACAGTGTGGTCTATGATTGTGGAACCTGTTATGCATGAGTTATCAAGGGAGAGGTATATATATATATATATATATATATATATATATATATATATATATATATATATATATATATATATATATATATACCTCTCCCTTGATAACTCATGCATAACAGGTTCTATATATATATATATATATATATATATATATATATATATTTATTTATATATACCTCTCCCTTGATAACTCATGCATAACAGGTTCCACAATCATAGACCGCACTGTAAGCAAGGGTGCAAGTTACCAAGGGACCTCCAAAAGTTGAAAAAATTTGCTTAGACATTGAGAAAACAGTGGAGGGGTGGGTGTGTTAGGAAACTTGGCCATTTAAAAACTGACTGCTCATTTACTGCTCATATATATAAACACACACCCATGTTTATGTTCCCATACGGATGACTTGAATCAATAGTTTTTGATGTCTAGACTTTAATGTGTTTGTACATGTTTAAAAGTTTAAAAACACAAACTCAAGCAAGCTTGAGTCTTAGAATAGAAACAATGGTTTGAATCCTGTCAGAAATGTGAGGAATGGAAACATTGAATGTCTGATTTTTCAAGTTATTGCATAATCATTTGTTTAGAGCAAGTTTGTCAGTCTACAGTAATGGTTGTGCATGCTAACAAGGCTCTATTTCTTCAAGAAAGCTAACAATTAATGAGGATAATTCTCTTTTTTTTGTCATTTCTCAAATCCCTGGTGCATTTTCTTGATTTCAATAAATTTAAGCAATTCATTTTTTTCTTTTTCAGGAGACATAGCAATTTATGAAGCTTAGACAGCTTTGAGCATTATTGATCATCTGTAACAGAGTCGACTTATTGAAGATGATCTCATCATCACATCTAAAATTGTTATTCAAGATTGTTTAACAATGATCCATGAGCATAACACTTCCTAACCAAATTTATACTCCTGTAATTCGTATATACATGTTCAATAATCTTCTAACCTGCAGTTAGACAAGAAAGAATATGTGGATATTACTTATTCTGTATTGTTATAGTTTCTAACATTCATGAAAGACAAGTATGATTGTTAATATATATAAATTATACTGTTCATATTCATATATTTTTGTTCATATACTTTATTTCTACTGCTGAACATTTGTAAATGTTTTAATTGTTTGAAACTGTGACAAGTAATGATTATTAATCCAGTGGAAATATTTGTTTATACCATTCACTCATATTTGTACGAATCCAGTAGCATGATGAAAATATATGATAAACATAATCATATCTTGAAAGTTTTTTTAATGTTTTTTTTTAAATTTAATGCATTTGAAAGTCGGTGTAATTGCAACTATTTGATGTTGCCATGTCATTTGGATTCTAGTATCCATACGTGTATAATCTCAGGTTTTCAAATCTTGAATTGTGTACATTGTTCTGTATGTTATTTACAATTTTTGCTACTAAACAATTAAAAGTTTACATGTATTTCTGTATTGGTGTTTGTAGTTTATATATTGGAAAAACAGTAACAGCATTTATCAGCCTGGTTGGGGAGGGAGGAATGGTACTCAGTACACAGTAAAATCTACATTTAAAGTATCTACAGTATAATCTACATTTAAAGTATCTCCAGTCTCTCTTTTATATTCATCCTCATTCAGCCACCTATAGGAACACAATGACAATAAAATGCCATCATTTCTACACAAGCATTTTTTTTCCAACACTGCCATTTCGTATAGGGATAATAATGTGCTTCAAATGCATGCCTAATATGCTATATCACTAAAGTATACATTTTCAGGAACAACAATACCTGAGTGTATATTTGAAAATCTGTTTATATTTTACTCTGACATCCTGCAAAGTCTCCAAAATCTGTGTAGGTTGAAGCACAAGTTTTAAAAAATGCCATTTGAATTTTTCCATCTGTTAAATAATAGTTGAGACTCAAATTGATAATGAGTCATGTTCCTGTTTGGCAACGTCAGTATCAAGATAATTTACAAAATAGCTGTGTAGTCACAGCTAGTCATTTTGGAAATTAACATGCATGAAAATAGACACTTAAATGAATAGAAAAAAACTATTCCATCAATATTTCAAAATGGATGCTGATTTACAAATTTTTGTTTTAATGATGATAATGTTCAAATAAATATCATTAGAGTTAATATCAAGATTACAAAAATAGTACAGTATGGGAAAGACATAAATTACATATGTAAATATTGGACACAGATTTTTATGGAACTAATTTGTATAGTGCAGTAAGAATATCCAGTAATAATCAAAGACAGTGTATTGTCAACAATGTTACTTTTAAAACTCCACACTGTGACCCAGTGTATAAAGAGAATGTATAGGTAGGGTGTATTGCCAGAAAGGTTAGATTTAAATCTCCACACTGGGATTCAGTATGAATCATATTTATAAACAGGATTATTGTAAGCAACGTTACATATAAAACTCCACACTCATAGAGATAAAGTGTTATTTCAGCAAAGTTACATTTGAAACTTCACACTGTGACAGGATGTATATTATCAGAGACATGGCATTCATATTTCTGTTTTGCAGGCATTTATTTTAGTAACACCAAACATGTACATACTTTGAATCAATCACACATCTGAGAAGATTGGAAATATGTGGCATATTAATTACAGAAAAGCACCTATTTTAAAAGCCTGTCATGTTGAATCTACAAATATCAGTCAATTGTAATAATAAATAAGAAAAGCAAAATCTAGGATAGTGAATGAAGTTGATCTTTAATGGAACAACATACCTTCACTTTGCACAAGCTAGCAAATGAAAGATATAAAACTATATCCAAAAAGAATCCCCAGCTTATAACAAGTCAAAGAATTAATCAAAGCACAGCAATTTCTAGCAATACATATTTGTTCAAAGCTCATTTCAAATACAAAAGAAATTGAAATTATACTATTTTTGAAAAATAATACACAGTATATCAAAAAGTGTTGACAAAGTTTTGGCATCTATTACAGACAAAACAGTTAAAATGAAAGAGATGTAATTATGAAATAACCAGTTATAACACTGGAAATAATGAAATGAATTTATAAGATAAGTCAGCCAAGGATCAATTTACTATAAAATTTGGATATGATAAATCCCTATTGACACCAATTGTTATATCCTAATTTCAGAAATATACAAAATGCCATATGATGTACCTTGATAACTTGTATCTTGTTACATAGAATTTCATTGTAATTGTTGTTTGTATGAGAAAAGGAGATTTTACATCAATTTCCTGATTTTTAAATCACGGCAGAAATTTCCAACTCAAACCATGTTTTCTTGGACACAACAACCAGACTGGTGGAAAACAAATTACACACAGACATCTACTCGAAACCAACCGACAAACACCAGTATCTCTTCCCAACCAGCTGTCATCCAAAACACTGCATTAAGAACATTCCATATAGCAAGGCACTGAGGATACGCAGAATTTGCTCCGACGATGAAAGATTCCTAGAAAGGTCTGAAGAGCTGGCTAAACATTTAATTTACCGAGGCTACGACAAAGACCTGATTGCGGAGGCAATCCAAAGGGCCAAACAAACAAACCGTGATGACCTACTCAGATATGGACAGAAAGAAAAGGTTGATAGGATACCATTTATTCTGACCTATCACCCAGACAATCCCAAAGTAGGTAAAATCATCGCAAACCACTGGCCAACCGTGCAATCGTCAGACATACTAAACCTAATACTTAAGAACAAACCTGTAGTAGCTTACCGGAGACCAAAAAACCTAAAGGACATCCTAGTCAGGGCCAAGCTAACGCCAATCGCTAGTCAAAACCAACATAGTCAATCTGGACCCTGTGGCGATAAAAGATGCAAAACCTGTCAACATATGATAGAGACCAAGACATTCACTAGCACAGTGACTAAAGAAAAACTAAACATACATGGTCCAAACAAAACGTGCAAAACAGAGAATGTGATTTATCTCATCACATGTAAGATCTGCGGCCTTCAGTACGTCGGAGAAACTGAAAAGCTACACAAAAGGATAAACCTTCATAGATCTGATTGGATGACAAAAAAGCTGTACAGAAGCCCGGTCGCAGAACACTTCTCCTCCCCTGGCCACACTTTCAGTGATATAATACTTATCGCTATTGCTAACAACCACAGCTGGAGTTCCTAAACCAGGAAGGAAAAGGAATCATACTGGATACGCCGCCTTAGAACATTGAAACCAAGCGGTCTAAACCAAGAAGATTAGTAAATGAAAACTATGCACTAGTAGAATTTAACATTTTCTAAATCTTCTAAATTTTTACTATAAGAATAACCGGTATAGAATCAAATATCCGGGATATAATCTGCGTTACATATGTACACAAAGTAAAAATAGATGTCGCTTTGGCTTGTAGACTTTTAGGGAATTGTACAACGTTTTCAGTTTCCGCAACTAGTCTATACAAGCTGGTTGTATTTATAGTTTTAGCACATGTGAAGACAGCCATGTAGAGGTTTACAAACACAACGTTTTGTGTTTATTTGTTTATTGTAACTATGTTTTGTATTTGCCTTTGAAAAAGACTCATTAAGAGTCGAAAGCGCTTAGGCTAGTTAGTTACTAGTTTCGTACTGTTCGTCGTCAGTTTATTTCATATATATATATATATATATATATATATATATATATATATATATATATATATATATATATATATATATATATATATATGGTCCACAATATACACTTAAGACTGTTTATCTATTTGAACGAAATGGTTTCAGATTATTTAGGATCTATTTCAAATAGTCCCACTCGAATCCAAAGCCAATACCTAGACTACAAACACGTTTAAGCTAATGACATGCGTTCATCACGAACTTTCCACGAGACTTCAGATGGTTCCTGAACAAATACATGAATTATCTTCAACAGATGATGGCATAAATCACCGGCATATATGGATAAAGGTAACTCATCAACATATATGATAAATGCACGTATACTTCTTCAAAAGATGTTAAATTAGATAGTCATTCCTATAACAACTTTGATAAATTATACTGCTCACCAACAAACTACGATTAATTATCATCAAAAACCTTTGGCCCCTCGCGGTTCGTTTACCAGTATAATAAGTTTTCCTATTTTTTTTCAAAGGTACCATAAATGCAAAGGCCAATAGCAATGTTGGGGTTAAACAACTATACGTAGATCAGCAACTCGCCATGAGCAGTTTAAAATGCAACAATGAAACGTAGTACGTCAGGCACAGCTCATAAGGTGTTTAAGTGATATACGTTTCTCATGCATGCACATGCATTGTACTGGTTCCAGATAAACTGTTCTGCATCAGAACGACTAAACGAAATTATGAATATGATGACCACATTCATATATGAATTTATATACGACAAGAATAACTGCAGTTGATTATAAAAGCTGGAGCATGCATTATCGTTTATTACATGCAAGATATAATTGAATTCAACTTGTCCATATAAATGTGTATATGTCTAACTTTAGACGGAGTATATTGCATGTGATAATATGACGTTATGCGATTAGAATGTGATATTCTACAAATTTATGATACATTCAGAAACATTTAGTTAAACACCTTTGACGTACACAAAAGATAGCCAGAAAGAAAAACATATGTTTCACGTGCATATACAACTTTAAGATTGTTTATGTAAAGCGTAAGGCACCAAGCTGATATCCAGTTGGAGGTGGTCACACCAACAGCCTGCTAACGCTTGATTATCGGGAAATTGCTGCGGAGACTTTGAATACAATTTAGTAAGCGAAGCAAATTTTTCTAATTTACAATTGCCAAGACTACAACCATATAACGCTGGCAACGCTGTACTCAGCAGCGAAACCCAGTTTATATCTATGTTCAGATACAATATATAAATGGATACAATACATGACAGTATTTTGTATAATGATGCTTTCGAAGTCGTAATAAACTACGACTGACTTTGAAATGACACCAATAGTTTTAAATTTAACACCTGATCGCCTTCAGGCATGATGTATTTGAAGCTGTTTACCATTTAACTCAGACTAATATCATTGACTAACTTTTCTCGTGCGTTAAAAAAATGCAACCAATTTGTGCATTCTTATTTCTTACCGTGATGTTTGCTTACTGGTAACTATATCAATTTTGATATTAGGTTTTAAAAATATGTTATGTCATTATGATATTTGTGTATTAAATAAAATCAACATGCTTCTCCGCGTTTCTTATTTTAATGTTTTGTTGGGGGTGGGGGTGTTCTTTTTCTTTTTGTTGCTCTGTTACCTCACTTATATATGCATATAATTAATTTTGACGTCATTAAAATCTGTACTCATTAGCATACATCTTGAAATTACCTCTGCCTCTGTTAATGGTGATTATGTTTACGCTTTGCATCCTAATCTTAGCGATTTATGAATTATATTAAAAGAGGCAAATTTTGGAATAGGTTGACTAAACATTGAAGATTTTAGTGCATCCACTCATATGACAGATTATATCCCTATAAAGGTCAATTATGCATTTTGGAAGGCCAGTACATCTATGCTCCTTCCTGATTGGAGTGAGGAGACCTTTAAGATGCAGACTAATGTCAACCAGGCTTCTCCGGAAATTAACTAGTCCCGAGAAAGCACCTCTTTCCTGTAATCAGCTGCTCTTTGCTTGGAATAGGTTCACGGCAATCGTGAAAATAAAACAGGACTAATTGCAAGCTTATCGCAACACACGGAAACAGTAATGACTCTTTCCAGCAAAATAATAAAAAAAATCACCTGGCGATATATGACGAGCAGATCCGTCAACTGGTCAGTCGCCATGAAGCTGAATAGGGCACAACACATTTGCAGTTGGTTTTAGACTTATAGGTGATTGCACAATCTCAACATCAATATTCTCCAAGAGTTATGCTTCCAAGGGGAGTGTACTTCCCTATCACAAAGGTAAAAATTGTACTGCTGGTCTGGCTTGCTCATTGCAACACACATGTTTCAATTGTTTTGGGAACGGTCTCTTTATATCATGCAAACAGCATGTAAAGCAGTTTTTCAAAGTCATGCCACGTTACTCCCCTAAGTTGGAACTACAAAGAAAGTTTTGCTTTTTCGTGGGATTGCAAAATCAAGAGCAACCCGCCTACAAAATGGCATTAAATGCGACCCCCCAGTACCACCAAATCCCCCTCCGCCCCCCTAAAACTTTACCAACGCCAATTGCACATCATTGCAATGAATTTTGATTATAAGGGTTCGACCTCTACCACCCCCATCTCAACACACAATCTAAGCAACGATTTTACTCGGGACTTTGACATCGGTAATATTGGGTCCATATCGACATCCGTTTGTAACAACCTGGCATCGGATAAAACAAAACCAGTTGTTGTAGAGGTCAAAATTTAAAAGTAATTGACACTTGGCAAATTTTCTGGTCCCTTCCATTCTCTACCTTTTGAAAAAATGCAGATTTTTCTCTTAGGCCTGATTGAGAAAAGGACTTAATGGCACTCAGCATCTCATTTACTACTTGTCACATGCTCACGGAGACTCCGTCAATGATAATATTTTGCATAATATCAACAGTTCATTAATGTCACATTAACAATATTTTATCAGCAGCATCTTCTGGAGTGTTCATATTTAAAGTATCATGTAAGCAATTTTAGTAATTAGGCATACCAGGATTCTGGAACAGGTTATGTACACATATAATGGCTCTAAATCAATGTTGTTTTCGGCAATGGTAAGGAAATTTGTATAGTAAGGAAGGATGATGCTATGTTCTGTTGTTTTTACTCAATAATAAAAGGAAAGTGGTCTAGCAATATGCCCATGGCAGGTAGAAGAACTAGTATTTGCAATAATTAATTAATTAATTAATTAATTAATTAATTAATTAATTAATTAATTAACTAAGACGCCTAAAACAGTATTCACTGTTCAAAATTTAACTGGTGACCCAGCTCCCTCACCGGCCATGCGCTTGATCGAATATTATCTATTACATTAACATTTATATTCACGTTTTCAGTTTGTATTTCTCGTGTGCTGCAGTAGACGCCTGCTTTATTAATGTGTCACAATATTCAGTTTTGGACTATGTATGAACAATAACAAAAAATTATATATATATATATATATATATATATATATATATATATATATATATATATATATATATATATATATATATATATATATATATATATATATATATATATACTTTAACTATGCATCTTCACACTCTCCACCTAGAGTCCTGAATATATAGTGTCAATATTGACCGTGTTCCAAAAATAGAATATTAATGCTTTTTATCAAGAATAAAAGAATACAAAATAGAAACTGGAATAAACAGGTTAACTATACTGTTAATCTGTTGACCAAGTGTTAAACTCAGCTCGAAACATTCCATTTGAGAAGCTTAATGCCATTTTTCAGTACATGATAGGCTATTCATGGCAAACAGTATTAATGGTGGAGGAAAATACCGGGAAATCACCGGAAAGAACTACCGACCCACGAGAAGCGACTGGCAAGCTTTCTCACATATCCACATTCGCCAAATCTTAGACTCGAAATCAGGCAGACAGAGGTGAGATGGCAGTGATCCGTAGCGTACAGCGCTTTAGATCACTCGGCCACTCGGGGCCCCATTTGAGAAGCACGTGCTACCATCAAAAATATTTCTCATGCTAATATGAAATTATTTTCTATAAAGATGATACTATTTTGTTTCAAAATTAAATATCTGGATCATCGTATTTTTTAAAATATTAAATTTATTGTTTTAGTCGTATACTTGCTATTAATATTAATATGCCAGTTGCATTCTATTCAGATCTCCAATTGGTGTTCAAACATTTCGTGTATTTAGGGATTATATGAGAAAATGTGTTATCTGTTTAAGTAAGAAGTTTGTAATGGTGACAATTTTTAACCAAAACCATGCCTCAATTACTAATCACGACAAATCCTAATTTTGGTCGACAGCGTATAATTTGGTACCTTTCGCTATCATCTTTGCACTGCATTGACTATGTACGATTCATTATCGTGCCCAGAAGACATATGATAAAGTAGATATCTGATTGAATTTTAAAATGCATGAAACATGAGTAAACAAAGGAAACGAAAAAATATATTTGTACCTTCCATTTCCTGTTGCCAGAAAGCAAAACGATCTAGGTCTATCGATATTACTTTCCATTGGGCGACTTAGGTCCATCGATATTACTTTCCATTGGGCAACTTAGGTCCATCGATATTACTTTCCATTGGGCGACTTAGCTATGATGCTCTAAGGTAATAAATTATGCGACACTCAAAGGCATAAATATAAAGTGAAAATTCGCTATTTTACGATCATTAGAGTATTTAAATAAGGTAGTTACTTAATACTTAAACGGGGTGGTTTAAATATCGGGTTGTACGTATATATATATATATATATATATATATATATATATATATATATATATATATATATATATATATATATATATATATATATATATATATATATATATATATATATATATATATAATGTGCTTGTGTATCCGTGCGTGCGTGCCTGTTTGTATGTATATATGCGTGCATGCATGCAGGTAGGTAGGTAGGTATGATAGTAGCTTAATTGAAGACAAATAAGGCAAACAGAAAATTATAACAATATATTATTCACCATTTTGGGGGATCTTGAACGAGAAGGATAACATCAATCATGGATCATTTTCCTCACATTCCTGAAATATGACGGGCGAAGACAAGCGGCGTGTGTTGAAGATTGATATAACTTACAAACTTCATAACGCCCATTGACAATTTCATGTCTTTATTTTACTGCGCAAAATGTCTGTTTTTGCATTGACTTTAAACGATGTTTATTTAAGCACATGTTTTTGTTCAAGAAGTTTTGGTAGGGATGGCAAGACACAGCGTCCAAATTGCATTCTACATATCGCGTGCACAATATTATCATTATGAACAGAGCAACAAATAAATGAACAGGGCAACAGCAAAATGAACAGGAAAACAAAATGACAGCAAAATGAACATGGCAACAAATAAAGTCCCTTTCGTCAATAATTGTATTCGGGACAGACATATAATAATGATATAATAATGATAAATTCTTCTATTTTTGATATAGAATTTATTCATACATAAGAATGATAATATGAATCAGAAATAACAAATACAAGAGCTGATTTTCCTACTTAAAATCGGACTCCAGAAGCTGTAAATGTCGCTAAGTCGAGCAATGTGAGATGTCTTGTTTGCCAGAAACTTGACATCAACCATGGGATCCCAAATGCTGTCAACTTGATGGTGTTTCGAATCAAGAGGGAGTTGTTTTATAACTCGGTTTTCATATTTGCAAGGAGCGAGTCTGTGTTTTCAAAGAACAGATGTGATGTGGTTCACCGTCATAGATAATCTCATTAATTCTTCATAATATGAAAATACATCTCTTTGGATAAAGTATACGAGAATTCATCTTTTTCTTCTGTTAAATTTGTTTAAAAAATATTAAAACTTGAGTTTACAAATATTGGGCGCAGACGACACAGTTTTTACTGAAATGGAATGCTCAGAGTTATTATTCAGCCTTGAAAAGCAGGAATTCCACTACATTTTAAGAGCTCGTTCAGACAGTGGGATCCACAACTCTGAACATAATAACATAGCTTTGCATGAAGAGTTCATACCCATTTAGTCAGTGCGTAAAAATACCGGATATAAATAAGGAAAATATGTTGTTGTCAGCATTAATGGAAACAAACTGAACTAATTTATGAACCAGTGGTTGTATCTCAGAGAGATTTAGTACTATATTTTCTCCACCCAAGTAGACAGGTTCCTGTCTGTAAAATAATTAAAGGTCCTTGACCCATTCCGAACATCAATTTTTTATGCATTTTTGCATACTGACAACATTAAACACCAAGTTTGGACAATACTTATTTGGGTGAAAGTTTAAGCGCACTAAATGATAATAATGAACACTTATGGAATGCCTTTAACTGATAAAAATAAATGTCGCATTTCAGGCATTTGTACCATATTCATATATTATTGATGTATATTAGTGAATAAATGCAGTGAATTCAATATTTTTTCTTTCTGCAACATTTCTTTACCTTTTGTGTTTCTGCTATTCACACGTACATGCATAAAAATCCGCCTATAAACATTGTGTAATAAAAGGTGTTAAACTAAACAAAACCCAAATTAGTAATATATTAAGAGTATTTATGGCAGTGAATAAATTAATTTTATTTTTACTTTTCCATATAAAATATCAGCTTTGTTAGATCTTAGAGGTAAATAAACACAGCAATATTATTTTTGTCCGTTTTTATAACATGAGAACAAATCGTTCTAGTGTTACATGCAAAACTTGTAAAATGCTAAATCAGTATTATGAATTAGGAAAAGGTGTATCATTAACTTTTGAAAATGATAGAAATTTAATTTGAATAAACGTGTTCACATACATATATTATGATAAACATTAGAAACATTTCTTCAGTAAATCGCTTTTGTTTGTAATATTTTACAAAACACAAATTTCAATGATGGACGCAAAACATGATACCAATATATGGAGGTTAAATGTCTCTGATAATTCAAATAACTGCTCGACTCGACTTGCATTATTTATGTTCTTATAAACAAAATGTGATAAAAACTATATTAAAGTTCTCAATAAATCAGCGAAAATAAAAAAGCCATTTGATGTTTTGACAACAAAAGAGAGAAAATATAAAACGTACCAATCAATACATTTGTGTAATCATGCACAGTTGAAACTGATAGCTTTATATATGTAATGACTGAACTGAATTACTGGAACCAAACATCAAAGTCCAAAAAGATCTAAGCTTAAAAATCAATTTTGTTTTAATGGCACAACAATCTAATTATCAATGTACGATTAACAGGAAGAAAACACATCATTGCATGTACTTGTTTAGTTATTGTGCCGACAAGGATTATATATATATATATATATATATATATATATATATATATATATATATATATATATATATATATATATATATATATATATATATATATATATATATATATATAATTATGTCGTGGGCTTCAGAGGGCCTAACACTAAAATTATTTCCTCTCGATGTAAAAATCAGGCATGTGAGAGAAAACACCACTGGTATGTACAAGGGTTTCATTGATATATTATAGCTATGATATATTAATAGAACTGTCTGAATGTTCTAATCGGAATTTCAGTCATAAACAGTACTTCATTAAATACTACTCTTTAATGCAAAATCTAATGAAAATAGTAAAGTTTGATCACATTAAAAAATAATTAAAAGTACCCATTTTGCTTGACAATTAAAGTCGATGATGTGAAAGTTAATATCTGCACCAATATCACCTTTAATTTTAAGTCATCGGGCTCTGCTCAATGTTTCGGCTTATACGTTCTCAATAATGTTTGACATAGAGAAAGAGATTGCATAATTATTTGGAGAGACTATGGAAAAGGGTGCAACATGAATAAAATTTACATTCTAAACAAATTATGTTGACTGATTTATTACAACGAACTGAATAAAACTGCGCAGGTATGTTAAACGCCCGGCAATCTACAATTTAAATCGCTTCCTTGAAGGTATTAAGTAAATTGTACCGCAGTTAAACGGTGTCATCAAACTGATTCACTGCTGTTATTACGCAGATAATTGATAGGGTATATGAGCAGTAATTTCATAACAATAGTAATTATTGATATCAATTTTTATTTTTAATACATCACTTGCAAATTTGTTTTCCTTAAAATTATATCCAGCTGTATCAACTTTGTTGTAACACTATGTTCTAAGTGCATTGAATAAAGATGAAAAGTGCAGGTCACACGGTGATTATTCATCGTTTCTTTAATAAGTATCATAATCTTAGTAATTTTTTGAACAAGTTAGCACAATATTTTAATTGATTATTTAAATCACACTGAAATTACCTTCGATTATGTTCAGCTATTGCAATGAAATCTTAAGCGAGATTATCCATGTTTGCCACTACGAGTAATGTTTGGGTAAGCCATGTAGGAAGGATGTTTCGGTTGTTCTGATAGCGGGTTATTTGTTGTACTGCATAACCCTAGATCCAATGGCACAATTGTCAGAAGCTATTGTGCATCTTCGCTAGAAGATCCACGTCTATCCCGTGCATATTATAATAAAATTAAGGAGATGCGCATTTGGCTGTAGCGCCCCTTTTAAGCAATCCGTAGGTTTGTGTGATTACTTATTTGATTCTCTTGGAATTCGGTACCATGGGAAATATTCCTTAGCACGAAATAATTAGCCAGTTATTATGAGCAAACGTCACTGAGAGAAAGTGTTAGTGAGTTTCCAAGATGCCATGGTCAATGTGTAGCAAATTTAGACCCAATCCGCATTACTGTCCCTGTCGTGATGTAGTATTTTATAAAATCTAGTGGTATACATCGGTGTTGTGACTGCAGCGGCAGTATTTATGGTAGGAAACCGGTAAATTACACAATGGAATAAATGAGAAGGGACTCGGCAGATACCGATTATGTCGCCATGGTGGCAAATGTGATGTAGTTTTACTGGTGTGATGTGCCTTGAAAAGGTAGATGGACTGGCCTCAGGTGGCGCAGTTTAAATAGTCCCCTCTGTTAGGGATAGTTGTAGAGTTTCTACGGTGTGAACTACTGGCGGAACGGAAAGTTGATGTAAAGAAACTATGCTTATGTGCGGTTGATGGTTATTTGGCAAGTTGTAAATAATGTGGTATTACATTGATTAGAGTAAAATTTATGTATAAGATGGACACGTCAGGCTCTCTAACTTACAATTGAAGTTGTATAGAAGTCTTTGGGAATTTCGGGTAAACTTATGACTTCTAGCGGGATTCACGCCAGGGTTTTGACATCGCTCGGTCATGCAAAGACCCCTGGCTTGTAACAATATGTTGCAAGCTCGAACAGTAAAGAATATTTGCCTCTCCACAACCAAAGGAACCTGATCCAATCAGATTTAGCATAAAAACAGTTGTGTAAGTCAAAGCATCCTCGGTAGACAACTACACGTCTTGTGAAAATTTCACCAATTTAAATCTTGCAATTCGTGGTGGACACAATGTAATCCAATATATCAAGAACGTAACAGCAAAGTAAGAGACTCTTTGATTTGTCAATTAGTTGTACTTGCTTTAATCAGTAATTTTTCATTCGCAAATCAAGATTTGTTCAGAACATTATTTTTTGCGATATATGAGCTAAAGATCGATGTGGACAATTTTTGAGAAATATGCAATTTTTGGGGGTAAAATCCCGTACATTTATTAAATCGAATACTTAGGACACAATTTTTAGCAAAAAATATTAAGACTGAAATTTTCTCTAAATCTTCTCTAAATCGTATTAAAATTATTTTTTTAAATAAAATTATATTGAAGTAATTTTCCACTAAGCTGTAGTGAGATTAAAATTTTATTTGTTTCTGTGCAGCAGCTGTGTGCTGTTTTTGGTAAAAAATCAAAATTGTGTGAGCAAGTACATTCTCTGTATTTAAAGGTTAAAGTCAACAAATTTTAGACTTGATGAAAGCTGATGTTAGGCAATCATATAATTCGCTTGTACCCAAATGTCAGCAAATTGATGATTCACGACATGCTTATTTTGAAGACCTTCGTTCCTTCAACCATCTGCCATATAGCATTAAAATGCATAACGATTTGAAAATTAACAAAAATATTCGTGGTCTTATATATGCCACATGCTGCTTATTCCATACACGATAGGTAACTCTAGGTAAGGGATTGATAAGTTGTCTTCGAAATATCAGCAAAGTTCTTAGAGGAAGGAGAGACGTAAAAAAGTCGATACTGATTATCGCTTGTGCAGAGGTTGTCAGATAGAGGGAGTCAAGTTACCAGACACCCACTCACATCAGCATGGAGATCGAGTTTTTCTCGTGACCCATGGATTAACAACAAGGGGTTTAGTACTCGTGAAAGAGAAAAATCCTGAGACTTATTTCATAGGTCCAAATCTGATATGTTTTGCCACTTGGGTCTTTAATACACCAGCTGATTCTCAGACGCGTGAGACAATCAACTCGTGAGTTATTTGCACAATTTTATAAAATGACTCCAGTGTTCACTTCCATGAAATATAACAAATTCCAAATGTGTTGGCACAATCCACATCCATGGGACTATCACCCTGTAAAGGTTGGTGGGAGGGCATGTGTGTGTGTGTGTGTGTGTGTGTGTGTGTGTGTGTGTGTGTGTGTGTGTGTGAGAGAGATTTTGATTTTTAAGGTAGCTTTAACAATTTTTAGTCATTTCACTTTGATGTATGCAGTGTGACAGTCTATAATAATGTCCTGCACTGTGACATCATACCGCAGATATATAGCATCATGTCCCACCCATTCACATCATTCTAATACTATGCCGACCAGTACTAACCTCTTAATGCTAAGCGCCAAGCGAGACATCTTCTGGTTTCATTGGTCTTTGGTATAATCGGCTGGGATTTGAACCTGCGACCTACCACACCCGAGGCCACCGGAGCGGTCTGTAAAGCTTTAATGTTCTAAGAAGAGTTATAGGAGTTAACAGACATTGCATAAGCATTGCATACGGACGGATATCACCTCGCTTCTTCTGTCTCTTTTAACTGAGGTATTGTTACAGATTGAATGATGGGGTTTTATTATTGTTTTGTACAAGTTTGTTTGATGGGAGGGAGGGTTGTTTATGTTTTCTTGACAAATCAACAATTTTGCAGGGACGCGTCTTGGTTTTTAAAAAGTACAAAAAAAAATCGCGACCTAGGAATTGGAGGATTATGTCGTGGAAAAATACAATAGAAAATCGTGAAGGATCATACTGGTGATTTGGACTGTGGTGGTTAAATGAATAAGACCAGATTAGAACCAAGTAAGTGATATAAGCTTGGTATACTACAGACGAATTTCATATTTCACACAGGAATAACACATTCATTATAAACTGACGATCATTTCAGTTGAAATGAGGCACATAAATATTGTCAACAATATATGTAACTCTATATCAACACCTGATACATTTATTGAACGTAAAAAAAATATTTCTACATTAATATGTTCGCTACAACTTAACCAACGAGAATTATGCGACTTCCTCAAAGCACTTATATTAAATCCCTTTCACTGTTGCGGTGCAAGTTTACATGAACATAGGCAATGAACACATGCAATATGCAGAAGAAGCATGTGGGAGAAGGGTTCTGAATCATCACTGCGTGAGAATGGCATGTGGTATGACTCCAATGTAACACAAAATATATCTACAGAGAGAGAGAGAGAGAGAGAGAGAGAGAGAGAGAGAGAGAGAGAGAGAGAGAGAGAGAGAGAGAGAGAGAGCAGAACGAACGGAAAATGCTAACCCTAGATGTATAGGAGAATGCTAGATAACAGTTTGCGGAATTAATATTTAATGCAAATAGTACTAGCATACAGGTTGGAGAATTTTTAATTAGTAAACTACAGAGTTTTGATCCCAAATCAGCGGGTAAATGGCACCCATCGCCTTGCCGGCACACACCAGTCCATATTCCACCATGTCAAGCTCACATCACCATAAAATGTTGCGACTGATATAAATATGTCCATCCCTTTATGATATCAGATGAGCTTAATATGTATTCTAAATTGTCAACATTTCAGATGTGATGTAAATGCAGTTAAAACTTTTTCTCCACACATATGTATGCTTGTTCTGTGGTTTATTTTTCTTCTTACAGCGTAAAATGAAGCAGCTCAGTTAGAGAGCGTCGGACTCGTATTTCAGAGTCGCGTGACCGATACCCTGATAGACCTTTCTGAAGGGCACGTTGTTTCCCATTTCCTCTTCATGTTACGACAACTAATGTGCTAAAGGTACCGTTACAATCTTCCAATCATATTCAAAAGAAATTATCTTCCAAAAATACTGGTACAACTTTATTTCTTGTACTACATAAGTTTCTCCATAAATAAGGATTATATTCTTTATTCTTATATATAGGCTACTAGATTGGGCCATACATCGTTTATACAGCCTATTGGTTCTTGTGAAGTAGGCAGTAGCCAATCGTACACCTTCCAGGCTAGTAGAAACACAGCGTTTCTCATTTTTAAGAAACTGATCTTCTATTATAGCCTGATTCAAGCCTCGCTTGCGAAACTTTCAAAACGAGGCTAATAGTTCATACAAAGTTAACATTGTTCGTTACTCATCAGTCAACATTTCGTCTAATACAGACCTCGAGGTTCCCGTCGTGGTAGTTACATGATGATCGGAACTGTTACTTTGTCATAGTGAAAACTTTGAAATGCTTTGGGAAAGAAAAGAAAACTTTAACTGTTTCAGGCAGCCAAAACAAATTTAAAAAAAAAAAATTGTCAGTTTTACTTTATGAAACAGATATCCGGATAACCAAATGTGACACCGGTTGTTGTTAAATACATAATAGAAGAAAAGTCAGTTAAATTTAAAGATGGTAAGAAATTCAAAGATAAACAGGATACACATTGTAATTTTAATAATGTGATTTATACGTGGATACGGATGAAATATGAAACATTAACCAAGGATCATTGGAAAAAATGAACGAGAATTTCAGTATATCATCAGCACAAAAGAGCAGAATATTTCGAATTATGAAAAGTTAATAAGTATGTACACCTATTGAGAAGTAAACTTCAAGGTCTTTTTTATTACTGACAATGATAACTCTCTGGTGTCAGATTTGAATAGTTTTAGCTAATGACAACATATTCACGGAAACTAATACGAGTATAAAATAATAAAAATACATATGTGGACTTTGCTATGAAATAATTACAAATTGACTTTATAGGGGAAAAAGTGTGCAGAGACATTTCGTAAAATTTAAAATGTTCGTAAGACGTCCTTTAGGAACAAGTATTGTTTATACGAAGTGTCCACTAAAGCCGATTTCATCATACAAAAAGTATGAAATTTAATCACTCTTTGTAACGCCAGTTTCAACTAATTATACGCTGTTATAATCCACCCTAAAATTGCACCTATCCTTTATAGCATCAATTAAAAATATCTATTTTCACATTGCTAGTTAAATATTCAAAAGCAACCCCTTGTTAATTAGTTACCATCTTATTTGTGAACAATAATGTTTATTTATGATACATTCTCAACTAAGAATTATATCTGTACATCGAATCTACACAGAACTGCAGTTATCTTCTCAATGTGTGCCCCCTCACCCCACACCTTAACCCTCACCCCAGCCTTTGTATGGCATACTTCATACTTTGAGCCAGTGAAGAAATACACTTTTATCACTCAAGGTAAAAAGCCTCTTATAAATTTTTAAACATTTTTACCGACTTGAGTGAATTTCTGAAAATTAATCTATATTGAATTGAACGTGATTTTTCTAATTATTGTTTTTCAACATTACAACATACTTTATTTACAGTGACCTGTGATGGATAAATTGTGCGTTTGTATAGAGGTATTATATATATATATATATATATATATATATATATATATATATATATATATATATATATATATATATATATATATATATATATATATATATATATATATATATATATATATATATATATATATATATATGTAGAGACAGACAGATAAAGAGAGAGAACGTGTCATGTCAATCACAATATCCTTACATCAGGACCAGTCCTTACACTAACATCTCAATGCTGAGCCCCATGCAAGACAATTGCTTACGTAGAACGCCAACATACACAAACTTGAGACATCCTAGCCTTTCGATATCGTTAGATGAAGGTCACTTGTGTGGCTTATTTTGTGCTTATATAACAGAAAAAATACTACGGAATTCCTATGTTATGACAGCTTTTGTCTTGCTTGATTTATATGTCTGAATTTCACTCTATGTGACAGCTGTTTCCAATAGAACTTCATACGTTTCTGTTGACAAGTTATACCTTAAAGGTCTATAGTTATTTAATACTCAATCGATTTATGTTGCTCTTCCACCAGATCCACCTACCAATCAGATGTGAAATGACTTTCAGTTACATGACAAATCCGTGATCGTTAGTTACTGCACATATTCAGTACAGGTAAGTATATGTATTATGTTGGTGTGTATGTGTGTGTGTGTGTGTGTGTGTGTGTGTGTGTGTGTGTTGTTTTCTTTTTCTTTTATTTTGATCTTTTGTTTGTTTTTTTGGGGGTGTTTGGGGTGTTTATATACTTCTTTTAGTCTGTTTTTAATCTGTGAAGAAATCAATCAGAATATTACATTTAGACAATAAAGAAACGACAACATGGAATTATGGGTTACTGCATTTGTATGGGAAAATATGAACGAGTTTTTTCGGATAGCTATACTGCACGACCTTAGGAGTGCAGTATATCCGTTCGAGAAAATGAGTTAATATTCTTCCATTCCAATGCAGTAAGCTTTTTTATTATATGATCATTTTTGCTTCATTACCAAAGATTTAATAGTAAAATTCACAACCAAATATATTTAATTATAAATTTATTATTTTGTTATTAAAATAATAAAGTTCACAATCTTAGATTCCTTCAATACATAATAATAGTATTCATGCGCATATAGCTCCGCCCACAGACCTTTTAACTTCCTGGCGTACCACGCACTCACTTGCATTAAGCGCGAGGAGTTCAACATGAAGGTGTTCAATTTCGGGGAATATCGAACGATTCTGACTATGTAAAGTTAACGGAGAACAAAAGAGCATATATTAATATAAATTATCAATTGTACTTTACTGGCAAAACTTTCTCTGTATCCAATTTAGCCGCCATTGTTTACAACATCATATACACATCATGTCTCATCATATAAAACCATAACACGACACATGAAGTTAACCCCATACATAATAATTATAAGTATGTGCACTGTTTATCAGTAACAACTGTAAGTTTAAAAAGAAAATGTTTAGGAAGGTTTTGACACACATTTTATTGAAAATGATACATATCGATCCTTTACTGAATGTGGATCACATATACAATGTTTCATATGGCTAAATTGACGGAAGAACACTCCACCCACTCCAAACCCCCACCCACAAGTGTAATTAAGACATACCAGTTTAAAACACCTCACTATAAGTCATTTTGATATATATATATATATATATATATATATATATATATATATATATATATATATATATATATATATTATTACATAATGCCGTAATACATTATGATATGGAAAAAATCAATTAAGAAGGAAATAGTATACCTCTGTTCTAGCAATTTATGGTGTTTACATTCCTAAATTTTCCCATAAGTGGATATTTTTTCAACTTTTTGTTGCACACCTTTAGAAACCAAATTCTAACGATCTTTTCCTCTTATACATATGCACAAATATACACACATATGTGCAAATATATACAAATGTGCACAAATATAAACACATGTGCACAAATATACATACATAGGTACAAATATACACACATATATGCAAATATAAACACATATTGCACATTATAAACATATATACACAAATGTAAACATATATGCACAAATATGCAAGCATATTCTTCATGTTCTCATTTGTCTTAAATCCTGTTCTCATTTGTCTTAATTCAATTGTGTAATGTTAAATGGTAAGTTGTTATCCACCCTTTCTCAAAACAAGTACGACTCGCACGTACTTGTATGACTCGCACGTACTTGTATCATTTATCTATGCTATTCTTGTTGGGTGAAAAAAGCTTACACGATGTAAGTGTTGTTTTTGTTTTTGTTGTTGTTGTTGTTGTTGTTGTTGTTGTTGTTGTTGTTGTTGTTGTTGTTGGGTTTAACGCCTTTTTCAGCACAAGATGGGCAATACATGGCGGTCAGTGTAACTGAGTAAACCCCGGGAAGGACCATGAACCCACGACAAGCTACTAGCGTGCTTTCTCACGTACCTACATAGACCGAGACCGTGACTCAAATCCAGAGAGTTGAGATGGCAGTGATTCGTAATGGTGAGTGCTTTAGACCACTCGGCCACTTGGAGTCCCCGATGTCAGTGAATGACAACTTGTATTATTTTAAAGTATTGGTACAAAAATTGAAGTGAAGCATTATTTTTTAGCAAAGATTACTGTCCAAGACAGTCCTAAATGATAAAAAAAATCTTGTTTGCATAATTGTTTACATACTTGTAATACGTATAAAACGGTCAATCAGTTATGTATGCATGATTTAGTAAGTTTTTATTTACATGTAGATCGAAAGACTTTAAATGTTAGAACATTGACATAAAACAGTCAGAACGTTGATATTTATAAATTCGCCCTTGGGCACGCGGTTTTCCTCTTACAGAGGAGCGTGCATATATTACAAAAATATGTACATTTCCACTCAAATGAACCAACTCGAGAAAATGCTCGCAGTTTTATAATATTTCTGTTGAGCAGTGAACGTACTCCTGCTGGGGTTTGTAACTTGGAGCATACCAAAGACTTCTTGGGAGAAACATTGAGAAGGCATAATACAGATGAAGTTATGAGGGTAGAGTACATGTGATTTCATGATTTAAAATATATTATGAGGATAGAGTACATATGCTTGTATCATTGGCGTTATGTTAGGAGGGTAGGGTATACGTGATTGTGTCATTTTACATTAGGTTATGAGGGTGATGTACATGTGATTGTATAATTTGCATTATGTTTTGAGTGTAAGGTACATGTAGTTGCATTATTTATATCGTGTTCTTTATATGTTATTTAATATACTGCTTTTATTTTCAAATAACAAAAAATAATCCATAAAAAAACCACAGTTGTATTCTTCAAAGTAGGATGACAGCGACAGTGAACATCATCAACAAAATGATTGATATTTTTGTATTAATATCAGAGTCAAAAAACTGCACTCAGTCAATATATTTTGTAAATGACAACTACATTAGATAAAGAGCAAAGTACTCTTTAAAATGTTGAAACGAAACCTGTTTTAATTATTTTGAAAAATATTCAGCCATGAAAATATCAAAATTGACTTTTGTATACCATTTTCTTGATAATCATTTTCTTGTAAGAAAAAAAATGTTTACTTTATATTAGCGTTTACTTTTCGTCAAAAATTATCGTAATTTGTAATATAGCTAATACACATTTTATCCAATGCAAAAGTTAAAAACAATGGCTTTTTAGTCTAAGTACAAGCATTAAGATGCAAAATATTTTTAAATTTGAATAATTTCATCTTTATCAACACACAAACCTTAGGAGTTTTTGATGGAAACGAGAAACAGATTGGGAATGGGGGATGAAGAGTAGAAAGAGCGAGTACTTTTTATGCCTTCTAAACACTCTAAACAGTCTCTGTCACACAATACCCTCATGGTGTCATTCTGTCCCTTTTTGAAAATGCTTTAAGGAATGTTTAAAAATAAATATAAAAATAAATAACAACCACATTTTAGTTCGAGTTTGGATTAGTTAATTTCCAGGATAGTACAGTTCGGACAAAATCAGCTAAATATTTTGAAGTTCTGAATTTTTAAGACATGTAAAGAAGTTACAGCCTTTTGACTATAATTGTAAGCGTGATTATGTAGGTTTAAAAGTTAAATATATCAACTAAGACTGGTTCGTAATGATATTAAAACCTTTTAATTTCTGTAAAATAGAAATAATCAAAATCGAAACAAAATAATAGCAAAAAAAAACACATTTAGCAAAAACCTGTTTCCCTGAAAATACAAAAATAAACTCTCTCTCTCTCTCTCTCTCTCTCTCTCTCTCTCTCTCTCTCTCTCTCTCTCTCTCTCTCTCTCTCTCTCTCTCTCTCTCTCTCTCTCTCTCTCAAAGAAATAAAAACTAATATCTGGCATGATCAGTTATATATGATGTTGTAAATATGTATATATAAACTTCATAATATTTCTAACATATTAGATAAGTGAAATATCATTTTTTTTCCAAGAACAAATTAGATTAAAATACAGTCGGTTGGATATATCTTGACTTGAGTGAATAATTGAAGATGTAGATAACTTGTGGTGAACCTACTCAAAAACAAGCATTAGTCCATCCTCAAGCTGGTATAGACTAAGGCGTGTACAGTGTCGATAAAAATCCTGAAATTCGTCTACTTCCGCATGTTTGATCAGTCATCTATATTAAAACTGATTTATTGATTTTTATGTCGTATTAAATGGTTGATCATTTGCACTAGTGCTATCTATCTACATGTGTTATTAACGAGTATAGACATTTTAGGTAGCACATATATGTATGTATGTATGTATGTATGTATGTATGTATGTATGTATGTATGTATGTATGTATGTATGTATGTATGTATGTATGTATGTATGTATGTATGTATGTATGTATGTATGTATGTATGTATGTATGTATGTATGTATGTATGTATGTATGTATGTATGTATGTATGTATTGTCAATTGTTAGGTCTTATATCGTCCTCTATAAAATATCTTCATATGATCAAACCCTAGAGCTTAATTATTTACGCATATATTAGACTTGGTCTGAATATACACATGTTTGTTCATCTGCCTTGTTAATCAATTACTCTCTCTCTCTCTCACACACACATACACACACACGCATACACACGCACACACATACACACACGCACACATTGAGATAAAGTAATAGTTTTTATCTAAATACGATCGCTTTGTTTATTTTTTAGACAAATATGTACATATTATGGGAACGTCCTAAAGACAAATTTTAGAAAATTTCTGACACCAAAGTTTTTCTTTTAATTTTAGGACTGAGTTATATTTTATTAACCTTAGTAACCTTCATACTGTAGACTCTCTTTGCAGAAGGTAATAGAAGTTAACAAAACTGAAGGATGTCATTGTTTGAAAAAAAAATTCTCTTCAAAAACAAAAAAATTTTCGGATCTTTTTTCTCTACAGAAACAAAATTCTTTGGCATCATTTGTCTGTATACAACTATACGGAACGACGGCACATGTAGTCAGATTTGGTTATGTAACTAAATGCTTACCAGTACGTCGAGGTATTAACTTATATTTGATTATATATTTCAATGAGGACAGAGCCGCTAATTTCGGAATATTTATTAAAGTCTCCATGACAAACCAAAAATAGACTATTTCATAAATTTTGTGTGTATGAACATTGAATGATATTGTACACTGTCGTATTATAACTGAATAAAATACGAATGACACGGCAGGTGATTGACCTCTAGGTATTTGATCGATGTTCTCATCCCTGATGGGCACAAGGGCTATTATGGCAAGATAAACCACATAGGGCTGCATCAATACCCAGTTAATATCAAGCACATGTGAACCTAATTCTTGTATATTGTCAACGGTTCGCTTTTCTGAATAATAAGTTGAAAAGGTGGCCAATTTAATATTACGCATGAAGTATCCTCTGGCAGTAGAATTTCCTATGAATAAGTTCAATACGTGGCTATCTTCAAAGATATTTTCGATTTAGATCAAAGATTACAACACGAAGATCCTCTGGCAATTTAAAAGTTTTTAAAAAGAATTGTAATAAACCTCTATATATTTACGCTTCCGATAGGGCTTTGCAAGATTTTAGCGATTGTTGTTGAATATGGGGACTCGGTTTTAGGAGATTTCTCAAAACTGAACAATTAACCAATTTATAGGAGTACATTATTGCTATTCGTAGCATGGATTAGTAGATCTTCTTTAATTTCTTAACTTAAGGAAGTTTAATTATGTTCTAATGTCTACGTGTTTAGTAATTTGTGATTAGATTAATTATTTGTCTTAGATGTTGGATCGTATTTCGTGTTTTATTCCGTAAAGTACGATGCAAGTGTGAAACTTGATTTTCTTGTTGTATGGTCATTAAGTAATCAGATGCAAATTATTTGTACTATTTGCGCGCTTAAGACCCCTTCGGATGACAACAAAGTTTTTTTTAAAACGTCCTTGTGATAGTATCAATAATGTTAATAGTTTTTTTTTGTAATTGTCCAAACTAGGTGATATGTTTAAAAGGCTTTAACCATCAAATATGGTCATAATGTTATAACACTTAATTTCTAAAATATAATAACACAATTAAAAAATTTATTGACACGTGCAAAGGAATTATAAAATATCTGGCCAAACCTAATTGCAATCCAAAACACTCCCAAATAAATTCAGCATTATTAAGTTACATGCACGCAGAAACGGCCCTATGATGTGCGGGGACTAAGGCAGCAAGCCATGAGCGGAGCCCCAAGCAAAAATATTGCATTGCGGAGTCGATTTCCGTCAGCAGCTCGGGGCCCCTGAAAAAGCGTGGCCCAAGGCGATTATCTCATTCACTTTGCCCTAAGGTCGGGCCTGCATACACGATGCTTGTTGGACAGGATAAATTGAATAGATAAGAGAAAAATAATTACAAAAATACATAAATCCTTACTATGTTGCTAGACACGATGGATGGATGAATGGATGGATGGATGGATGGATGGATGGATGGATGGATGGATGGATGGATGGATGATGGATGGATGGATGGATGGATGGATGGATGGATGGATGGATGGATGGATGGATGGATGGATGGATGATGGATGGATGGATGGATGGATGGATGGATGGATAGATATATATAGTGTCTTTTCTTGTCTGTTTTGTTTTGTTGCTTGTTAGGAAACCAAAAATCTATCATAGCACAAGTATTATGCATGTCATGTAAACTTTTACTTTTGCATGTGTACGTATACATACTACCACGAATCTATGGTCTTAAAAAATGTAATAGAAGAGAGCGAAGAGCAACAAGCTTTGTAAAATTCAAGAAAACATTTATTTCCCTTGAATACAAAGTGAAAATATAAATAAAAACGTACGGTATTATGAAGATGATCCCAAATAATCCTATAATTGTTAACATAATTCCTAAATGAATTACGCTCTGAATAAACTTTAGTGCTATTCCAAATAATTTCCAAAGCTGGAGGTGTTAATGTACTTGTAATGGCCGGCACTCTCGAATGTGCTACTGTACCAATGGCCAATGGCTTGAATTGTAAATATTTGCCAAAAGTCGTTAGTTGAATTACAGTAATATAATCCAAGGTTTCCTTGTTTGAATTCACTTTAAGTCCCAGTTATTATTTCTTTCCAAAAATAACATGAAGCATTTTGTATTTCAAAAGAATAAAAAATATTACACTCAAATAAGAGTCTAAATGAAAGAAATAAACGATTTCTGCCCAGATAATATAGCAGGAATTAAGAAGTTTTCCAGTTATGAAGATTAAAAATCCTTTAATTTGACCTAGGCCATAAGTAGGAATTTCTAAAAAAAAAAATTACCTATTGGAAATTCCATTCCAGTAGATTCTGTTACCAAAATTATAATAAATAGCATGGTAAACACAACATCCTTGACTCAAATCAAGTAAATATGTTTATTCTTATTGATAATGATCCAAATATTGAACTAAGTTAACATACAAATACAAGCTACATATGAGTTGTTTAAATAAATAAAATACAATCAAATATTGTGGTCATTTAGATAATTAACTTGACTTTAAAGTATGTCAGCTACAAAACACAATTTAAGTAACCCACATTATAAAATGAATAAATAAAAAACCTGACAAACAATGCAAATTAAATATGCATAACAACGGATGGGTGCTCCGCGTGCATACTCGTGTTTGCTTGTGCAAGTGCAGAGGGGATACGTGTATAAGACTACGATGAATCTTGTCTACGTCTCTATTTGTCCCTAGCATAGCGCCTATACAGGTCAGCCCTTTGCCACACTGTTACGCCCGATTGAGGTCAACCACTTGCAGCATTGTTGCCAGTGTTCCGTACCGTGATGTTAATTCCTGTTGACCCTACAGTTGCCCTGTTAAAGTCCCATTTGACCCCATAGTGCAAACGACCATATTTAGCATAGAAGTCTGCGTGACCCTGTATAGTTTGATCCCATAGTGCAAACGACCGAATTTAACAATAGACCGTATGTGACCCTATACTACTATTGTTTCCTGAGTACTTCATTCATCTATGCCTGTCTGTCGCCGATAACATCATCATTTGCCAGTTCTTAAGTATATCAGGCGCAAAAGACACGTCTCTCCTATACATGATAAACTTGCATCATCCTTCATTAAATTTATTGCTCGCTGTGAAAATGACTGACAGTTCGGGTGCAAGCTCTGACAGGACAGCACTAAGATCATCACGCATCATCTCCAACACACAATCCTTTTACCACGGTTTGACGTTTTAACCCATAATAAGGTGCGCCAAGTCAACATATTGTCTTGGCGACGCAACAAAGCTGGCTGATAATAAATTTAAGTATTCTTTTACCCTTATCAATGTCACAAATGGTTACAAGGAGGCAGATTCTTTGGCTACAAAGGTGGCTTTCAAAGTTGCAGACATTCTAGAACTCATCTTAAAACGTGCAGCTAAATTGACAAACTAAACCAGATGGGAGTTTATGGGTGCCATGTTAAAGCTCTGAGACCAAACGCAGCATGCAGGTGAGGCGGGGAAGATCTGCAATCTACGTACGAAGAGGATTGTTAAGCGGTTCCTGTGAACCCTAACCGAGTGTTTATTTGGGCACTCGTACGCCTAAGAGATGTTACCTTGCGAGAGCAATGATGCATCAATCATCGCGTCGGTCTGGCGATTGCCAGCCGTTAAGGCAGCTCTGAAAAACGAGATAGCCAGGCGCTCAGGAAAGAGACCTATTAATTGCCTTAGACCTTCATCTGTGCTACTGGAGATAAGAGCAAAGCAGATATCTGCAGCTTCTCTAACGTGATCGGCTGGTCTAGACTTCTCTAAGACAAATTGGTGCGGTACCTAAAATATTGGGAACTGCGTGCTATCGAATCTGTATGGTTGTTCACGGCTTTCACCTTTGTTGAACGGTTTGAAGTCATAGGCCAGTTTTCATGTAGTATTTCTCAGCATAGACGTTTCGTTCGCGAGGAACTACATACTGCAACTGAATGAACGCAGCTATCACCTAAGGGCATTCTTATCCATTCCCCTGGTCAAAGTGCTCTTTGAGATATTCCTTCACCAGGGCAACTTTCTTTTATCTTATGTCATAGTCGCTTTATGTCCGCACTGTGATGCAGTCCGGGGCAATCCATTATTTTGGTATAAAGACTGAGGCTTGTTTTGCTTATGCAGTACGCTCCAATTTTGTGGTACTCGATTCATGTGGCCGTTACTGAGTGTCAACATTATTTCTTTATTCTCGATGTAATGGTGATATTTTAGGTCCGATCTTACATCTGAAATTGATATGCGTTTGAACTTAGGCATCTACGTGCTGGCTGAAACTTGTATTGAGTACATTTTGGAGCCGAGGCCGTCAAACTAGATTGTATCCTTTTCAAAACAGTCATCCGTAAATTTTCCTGCGACCTTTTTATTTACCATGCTGTGGAGTGTGTACTATTCATTCAGCAACAGACTGCCAGTGTATTTGCACAACAGTAGCACTTTATCGTCCTCGAGAGATTTTATTTGATTACAGCGAAAGTCGTGATATGATGTTTGTTCTGGCATGTGCTATATTGATGGAGCTGTTTAGCTTCAGTGCCAAGTTCCGGTCCACTGTTGTTCCCCAATGAAACCATGTTTCGGCATTCAACAAGTGCAATTAGCCTTCCTCGCCTTCAGGATTCAGTCTTTATGCACGTCCTGAAGATGTTTGGATATTCTACTCTAAATTCAGTAATGTAGCTCTTGAGAATGTTTGCCTAAATTCATTAGAGTGCGTTAGGTTTAAGCAATTAAACACGAGTTGGTGAACTCTGCATCATGATCAATTCATAAAGGTTATTGGGAACAATATAGGTTATCCATTTGTATGGTTTTGCGCTCTTGTAATCTATGCAATTAAGGCAGTGTAATCTATGCAATTAAGGCAGTTTGATTTTGCTGCTCATGTATTCGTATATATATATATATATATATATATATATATATATATATATATATATATATATATATATATATATATATATATATATATATATATATATATATATATATATATAATTGTCTTGTAGCTCCGATAGCCTCTATGATAATTTGGAAGTCATAGCCGCGCAGGTTATGTCGCGTAACTCAAACGCCTTTTCTTCGGAGTAGATCTACATCTTTTCTCCTGATCTCCGGCAGGACTATGGACATTCAATACAAAAAATCCGCATAGCTATTGTACAGGACACACATCTGGAGATGATGGTTACGACAAGTTATTCCGTTGATTTCAGGCTTCGGCAATGACATACGCTGTGGCTCACAAAAGCTGGACATTATTAAACTACTTTCATAAATTCAATATTAAATCATCACCCATTGAGATCCTCTATTAATAAAGAGATCTCTTTCGTGTTCTCCAATCAGCAATGCACTGAAACTTTTCTAATCATGTTACAGCCCATACTTCAGCTTCTTCATATAGATCAATCGAAAATGCTGGGTGCCAGCCATTACTGTTATTTTGGATGTACTTTCTGTGGAGGGGTGTATAGGTAGGATGAGTGGTGCGTGTTGTGTTTGTCTTCTTGTATAGTGTCTGTTTTTATGCATATGTGTACGCTCAAATACAAATTATTTCATCTCATATGCAAGGCACTTATTAAAAATATCTTATAACAATACAGAAATCACTTTTTTCCCTTTCAAACCTAACATGTTATACCTCCCGATAGCACTAGAGTATCAAGACATGTGCTATATGCCTGATTATGCAGCTTGGGTATAGATCCATTTTTACTGCATGGTTTAGACATACATACATACATACATACATGCATACATACATACATACATACATACATACATACATACATACATACATACATACATACATACATACATACATACATACATACATACATACATACATACATACATACATACATACATACATACATACATACATACATACATACATACACACATTTACACACACACACACACACACATACATACATACATACATACATACATACATACATACATACATACATACATACATACATACATACATACATACATACATACATACATACATACATACATACATACATACAATACATACATACATACATACATACATACATACATACATACATACATACATACATACATACATACATACATACATACATACATACATACATACATACATACATACATACATACATAAGCATGTAATTTTTTGTAAATTTGGCGTTTCCTATTGTGTCTGCTGTTATTTGTCTTATTTGAATCTGTTTCGTTTTTTTTTTTACCAGTGGCAAAGACTCAGTGAGGTCAGAAGAGCTCTAGGTAGTTGCAAAATAGTTTTCACTGTATATAGCTTTTGTTTGTATATCCATACAATCATCAAAATATCCTACTCATCTTTCATCCAGTTAACAATCAATGAATGAAAGAAGCAAGCGGGCAATCAGCGAATCAATTTAATCAGTCTATGGAAATATCTATTTACCTACCTACCTGGCCGCCTACCTGCCTGCCTGCATGCCGGTCGGTCGGTCCATCCGTCCGTCCGTCCGTCCGTCCATCCATCCATCGGTTTATCTGTCTATAAACTGTCAATCCATTTTGTCGTGCAAAAATAGCTACCCAACTGCCTGTCTTCTTGCAAGGACGTTCATCCTTTTGATACCGAGTACTCGTCTTTATGTCTGTACTTATGATAATGTGTTTCTTAGTGTCTGCATGTTTTTTTTATATGTTTATACTCTTAATAGTGTTTGTGCGTGTCTTTCTGTCTTTACCAATGAGAGTAAGAAATCATTAATGAATTTTCTCTCGATACAATTTCTAAATTTTTGGACATCAAAGAGTGCCTTCCTCCTTATTAAAAAAGAAATTGTTGAAGGGAAAATCAACGTGTTGGGAAAAATCACTCTTTATCTCTGTATGCTTCTTTTTCAGAAACACAACTCGTACTGTTTTGATTTTTTGCTCTCCAAGGCTTTGGTGTTCGTGACATTATACCTAACTCTCCCATGGCGCTCACTTGGACAAGGTAAAACATAACCCTTCTTATTTTCATCAACAACATCACATCCAACAACAATACCCCGGCACTAATCTCACTACTAATAATACTACAACAAGGATAATGACGAAGATTAATGACCTGCATGTAATTTGTCGTAAAGCATGGAGTAAGCCTATAATATTCGATTGCTCGGATGAAAGTGACAAACGCATGCTACATAGAGCTAAGAAGTATGTGCGTGCGTGCATGAGCACAAGCGTGTATGTATATCTTGTCCTTCAAGATATCATCCACTGAGCGATGTCGACTGTGTGATATAAAAACATTATTGTGTTCTTTTTTTGTTTATCTGTATGGTCTCCTGGTTATCTATTTCCACGCTTTAATTCATTACTTGTTACTTATATTTAAGAAATACATAATTAAACTGATAAAGACAAATGGACAATAGGCAAGATTATATACAGAAATCCTTTTTCATATAGCTGGCTGTTGAATTTAGCTTACCAAGAGACTGAGTTTTCGTGAACATCGATTCCTAACTTTCGATTTTGTTTCAACAATTTACGTGATAAGTGTATATCTGTGTAGGTTAGTTATCTGGTACATGAGAGCTAGAAAATATGTTCTGTTTGTCGCGCACAGACTGGTTTTGCTTTTATTTTGTCTTGACGATTCGTGCCACGACAATGTTTCAGATCAGCTGGTAAATTGACCACATGAAGCCATTCACATGATCTATATAGTGATATTCTTCTGTTTCTTTCTAATGACGAACCTTGCTTCTCTTTAAGTAGAACTTGATTTTTCTGTCGCCACACTCGGATGGAATATAACAGAATGAACATTTCTCGATATATAATTAACGATGCTTATTTTTGTAAAATAATAAATTTTGTTGGTCAACTGCTTTACCAATGTAAGAATGCCTTTTTTAAATGTAGGTACCTCCGGAGTGCCTGGCATAACTGGTCTTACTCAAGATCCGACCACTGGACAACCACTAGGTTTGTCTCTTTGTATCTTCTCCTATCGTTTTATCTATTGATCTTTCGATCCATGCATCGATCCATTTTATGTGACTGATGTTAATGGCAAGTGCATGATGAGAAGGAAAACTAGTTCTTTTAAAAAAAAAATATGCATGACTGTCTATTAAATGATTAAGGTTTTAGGACTAATTCATCTCAAAATTATCAAAGACTGATATCCTTTGAACCTATTTTGTTCTTAGATCTTTGGACTTGGGAAGAAGGCGATTATTATTGAAATATTGTTGTTGCTGAAGATTATAACACGTTCCTATTACAGTAACTTTTAACTAATGATGCATTTTCAATTTCAGTACCAGTATGTAACTTTACGATTGACTTGATTTTTGTTTTGGATGCTTCTGTAAGTATCCGGGACGCGGACTTTGAGGCGATCCGATACTTCACGGTTCGTACGATCGCCCAGTTGCCATTCATCACCGGTCGTGCTCGAGTTGGCGTGATATTTTACGGCGAGGCCGTGTACCCCGATAGTCAGCTGATTCACCTCGGAGATATTACAGACCAGAATGATCTGATTCGACGGATACTGAGCATACAACGGGTGATTATAAACCGTTTTATTAGCTCAACTAGTTCAAATTTAGGCCTCTCATTTTCGAAACCTTTTGAGCACAATCTTCTCTTTCAAGCTCAAACATAAACTAAGATAGGGATTTTGATGTAACATGCATTTACAAAATTTAGAATGCTAGTCAGGGAATAATATATACACAACCCTGAAAGTTCTGTGGTTGTAACTGTATTATAATGAAAGTTAAAGAGATCAAGCAATTTTGAAATTATGACTTCATATGATATTTGACAATGTATTTAACTTCATTAGCAGACTGATGTGATCCCTAGTGACTGTCAACATCGCTTGATGGAATGGTGAGCAATGTTAACAGATTGTCCCAGATATGCGGCAGGTTGCTAAGTACCCCATTTCCTGATCAGAGCTGTTGACAGACCGAAGAGATCACCTAAGATTACTGATAAAGTCCTTAGATTGATGCATCAACGACAATGTTTAGCAACATTTCATTAAAGGCGAGATCCTTGGGGTGTTTACCTAAGAGAAAGTCTAATACGAAAATGTCAAGATAAACATTACATCTACCTGCGAAAGCTAGAAGCGAATAATCAGTGTTGTATAGAGAATAATGTAAAAGAAAAGAGATCATTAAAACTCTACAGTTTATCCTGGTTGGAGAAATATAATGTCTTTCTAAAACCAGTGGATGAACGAATTTACACACACACACACACACACACACACACACACACACACACACACACATTATATATAATATGTCTATGACCACTGGATATGTTGATTTGCAATAATGAAATAGTGTGGACATTTCTAATCTATAATAGAATACTGTTTCAGAGCAAAGTTCCCAAGTATTTTATACTTCTTTTAAGTACATGTAGTTCCTTTTTAGGGAGATTTTTATACTGTTTGGTAGGCATGCATCACAGGTGAGAGTGTTGCCAAGTTGCTTGTACTGAAATAACGACTGCAAATTAGTAGGAACACAGTTATTGGCTATGTTGTACATTAACTTAGCTTATCTCATACGGATTCGGTCTTTTAATAGGTATTTTTTTTAATTTAGCAGCTACGTTTGCCTTGTTTTCTGATTGTTCCGATATTACTGATATTAGTCTGAATGCTCTTGCTTGAAGGCTGTTTTGCATCATTTGTATTACCACTATACAGTATTCCAGTAATCTATGGAAGGTTGTATCTAACTATTATACAATATTTTCCGATGCCTTTATAGGAGAAAAAGTCTTATCCTACTGAGAAGATATAAGTATGAATTTTTTTAATGATATATTTTATATGTTCAGTCCATGATAGATTGTAAAACCACCGAGTAATCTATCACGACAGACCATTTGCAAATTAAATCCTTCCAAATTAGATATAGTTTATCAATACCAAGGTTTGCTCTTTTCTTAACGTGACTTGATAAGGAATATTGTAATTTAATTTTGCTAGTATGACATGTCGTTGTTTGTGTACCAATTGTTAAGTGTCTTTATTTTTAAAAGGCGGTTGTACTCAGAAGAATATCACATACAAACAAGCTGAACTCAAGCAATGTTTCAATCGCAAACCAGTTTCAAGTGGTTACTGTATCATTGTAGACCATTCCATTAACCAAGACCTCACAGCATTTGTCCAGCATGCTTATATTTAACTTGGAACCGCTCCGGTAGCCTAGTGGTTAGAGCGTCGGATGCTGGAGGTCGTGGGTTTAAATCCCGGCCTATACCGAAGACTTTTAAAAAAAATTGTACAAACAGCTGCCTCGCTTGGCGCTTAGCATTAAGAGGTTAGTGTTAGGACTGGTTGACCTGATGTGACTGGATGGGACATCATCCCACATGTCTGCGGTATGATGCACCAGTGATAAACATCACTATAAACTGTCACACTGCAGACATCGTATTGTTATGACTATGTTAAAAATCTAAATCACACACACACACACACACACACACACACACACACTTTAACTGCTGAGCTAATGCTCATTGGTTCTGTTTCCGGCTCAGCCTAAATATACTTTGTGACCATGCTACACAATTCTGTGACACCATTTATCCGATCTCATTGAAATGCATCTCCGTGTACAGAATCATTCTTTCCCAATTATTCCATGGTAAAAGCAGATATTATTACCTTGTTTGATCCCCGAAAAATCTTATCATGAAAAGCAACTAACGCCGGCAAAGGAGATTATAAGCAAATGCCGTCAATCTGTCATTCATTCAGAACTAACGCGAGCAAAGGAGATTAGTAGCAAATGTCATCAAATCGTCATTCATTCAGAACTAACGCGGGCAAAGGAGATTAGAAGCAAATGTCACCAAACAGTCATTCATTTAGAACTAACGCGAGCAAAGGAGATTAGTAGCAAATGTCATCAAATAGTCATTCATTCAGAACTAACAAAGGCAAAGGAGATTATTTGCAAATTTCATTATTCCGTCATTCATTCAGAGCATCAATAATTTCATTTTATATGGATATTTGAAAAAAAGATGGAATTGCGCACGGTTATTTTTTTGTGGGTTCTTTTAATAGACAAGCGTTATGATCAATTGTAATAGAAAACGATCACCAACTTTTTTGTTACGTTTTACGGTTTATTCATTATGGCATGAGTTACAAAAAGTTTGAAACCGTGTGCTTTCAAGGGCCCTGGGAGTTTTGGAGATGGGGGCTGCATCGAACTTTATTATTTCTCTACTGTATTTCTATAACTTTCGTTTGAATTCAACAACATTAGGCCTACAACACGGTCAACGTGATTGCGTTGTTACCGAAAATGTATTTTGACACGTACATTAGATGCATCGAAGGGTAGATTTTAATGTTTATCAGAGATCTCAAACTGTTTGAATTATATTTCGTCTTTTATTTTTCCCCCAAGGATCCTCTAAACTTTAACACCAACACTGCAGAAGCACTGCGTAGAATGAAGAAAATGTTCATTGATAAACATAGAGCTGGAGCGTTGCAAGTCGGCATCGTTGTCACTGATGGTAAGAACTCAGAATATAATCTCAATGATATATCATTGATTCTCTGGCAATTTGTCATCTTATATATCACTTTTTTCCATTTATCATGGTATTGTAACAGCTTTTGTCCTTGTTCCATATTTTACCACCCCACCCTCAAGAAAGGGGACAATTACAAATTTATTCTGATACACGTTTACTTAAATAAAATAATTTTGTGGATAATAACATATTTATCAAAATTTTGCTATATTCCTATTTTTGTCAAGCTTTCCCTATTGACAAACGTTTTGTTTTGGTTTTTTTTGTTCAAATGCATTTATTTTTAAATCCACACTACTAACGTATAGGTTTGAAATCAAGTTGTATAATTCACTGCAAGCATCCACTATATAAATTGCCAGTCTAAATTGTTTTTCAATATGTCCAATGATTTTGAAGAACACATTTTAGGACAATTTCAAATTACTCGTGTGTTACGATCCGCGCAATAATCGTGTCACATTGATTTTTATTGGCTTTTTTTTACAATTTCTTTTCTTGAAATAAACTAATTAAAATAATTCGAAAAAAGTATTTCATATAAAGTTTCTTTAGCGTTTTTATTTGGACACTAGGCGTGGCTAGTTTCGTCTAATATTGATATAAATTCCAATTTAATAGGTTCGTGTTATCAGATCATTTCAAAAAGTCTAAAATGTACCGAACATATATTAAATAACTTATGTGGCAAATTCACGCCTCTTGTAGCATAAATTCGGTTACACGATTGACATTAGTTCCATATTTACATATTGCACCAATCAAAGCATCCTCAACCATTACCGTTAAGTCGAGAAAGAAATCTCGGATGTAATTCATCTCCATTCTTCTGAGCTAATTTTGTTCACATCGAGCTATATAGGGGCGGAAGGAGACAAAGTCTAATTTTGGAATATACTTGGTGCACTCTGCCAGAGGCGAATAAAAAATAATGTGTATTCAAACAACTACTTCCAGGATTATTTCGCAGCCTAATGGAAATGGCCAAGCAAGCAATGTTCCATTCGACTCAGGGCTTCTACCACGCTCAGTCATAACATTGCTCGTCCATTTAAGTCAGGTTGTGAAATAATCTCTGAAGTAGTTGCAGGAGTACATTTCAGTTTAATGAGTTTGGTGGTTCTTTCTCGACTGAAATGGCTGAGGATATTCCTATTTCTCCCACGTCAATGTAACTTGGGATGAAATGGGTACAGTTTTGTTTACATCTAACATGCAAATGAATTAAGAATGTAACTACATGTTTGTCAACGTTTGTTGTTTTTATGACTTCTATAGTTATCATATTGAGCTATTGAAATGTAACAGTGGGAGAAAGTTGATATTACCACAGTGGCACGTTTATCGCCATGTCTGTATGGAGTTCCTTCATTTTTCACACTTGGAAATATATTTTCCCCTATCTATGTTATTCAAATTTGTCTTGCTATATTTATATCTTTTTCATCATATCTGTGTGTGTGTGTGTGTGTGTGTGTGTGTGTGTGTGTGTGTAAATAGATATTAAAATATGGCCAGACTTTTGAATACTATGCATTTATGTAGTCAATGAGGAGGTGCCATCCAAAAATGCCTAAAATTGGATCCCAAACAAAAGCAAAAAATGCTCCAAGTTTAAGTTTTAAAGCGAATATCATTTTTCTACATTATTCGTGGAAATATTGTCAGTGGATAAACTTAATAAATTGTTTCTACTGAACATTTCAGTGTCACCCACATAGTACATGCTAAGAGGTCGGTACAAACTTTTAGGGGAAATTGCAGGTAATAATTAATCTTTTAAGAAAGAAGTATAAAGCGTTACATGAGATTTGATTATATACCGAAATCAAGCGGCAATCAAATTTTGGGTGCAACGTCTATCAGCGATCTATACTGCAAGCTTGCCAGGCTACATAATTCACGTTTCATTTAAGGCAGAAATGAACCCGGGTAGATGATTGGTGTGTGTGTGTGTGTGTGTGTGTGTGTGTGTGTGTGTGTGTTATCAAGAGTAAGGTTGTTTATAGTTAGTTAAATATATGCTGCCTGGAAAACACTTAAAACAGGATCTTTGGTGGCTTCGCTCCACCCACCACCCATGCCCAAAGAGTCCATCCCTCAGCCCCCTTGCCTACTTGTTTACAACTACAAACGATTGGTAAACTCGCAATTACCAAAACCATTTGCTTACATACATTACTCTTTGAAGTCTGTACAATACTACTATTGTATGATGTTTCCTCTTCTATGTTCACTGTGTCAATTCGCACAAGAAATGTTAGCAAAAATACATATCTCTAATATGTTCGTACGTTAAGAAAATATTTCCATTTTTAAGACAAAACGTTTTGCAGTGTCACATGTCGTTTCACCATTCTCGAAAGTACATTATTTCAGATTCACTCTCGAAATATTTCCTTTTACATACTAACGAGAATATATATATATATATATATATATATATATATATATATATATATATATATATATATATATATATATATATATATATATAATCTGTCATAAACATTATTTTCTTCTATATTTGCCTTGTAGAAAAGATTCACACAGACACAGCCTATAATCTGATTCTAGTCCTTTCTATAACATTGTGTATATTATGTTATAAACATGTATTTTGTTAGAAAAAAGAACTAGTTTTTAATATTGTTTTCTACCTGTATCAGTGAGTATTTTGTTTCTTTTGTTAGTGGCACTTTTATTTGTACAATGCAGAGGAAATAGGATATAAGTTTCTTTCACAAGAACGCGTTGAAGTAACTACTAGGGATAGTTTGGACATGAATGAAACCCACAAGTCTTAGATTAACAATCTAAGGCTCTACCAACTGTGCATTCTTGGTTTCGACAAGCAATTACTAAACTTTTTGGTTAATGTGAGTTGTATAAAGCTAGTCAAATAGATTGCCTTCAGTCGTCATGCATGATTCTACATGAAGACATTAAAGTGCCCAAGATGTCTTTGGACCAATGACAGGTCAACGTAATCATCAGAACATTTGGGACCATGACGATGCAATTATAGAAAACACATGACACTTTAAATATGTGTCTAGCACAATGGTTTCTATATAACAGTGTCTGATTTCATCTCACACGCACTTTCGATATTTCTTGATCTTTAGTCAGCAAGAAATTGGAAATATCTAATATTGGTTGGTTGTGAAATTTAGTTCCGTACTTGTCCAATCTTTATTCTTTCTGCATCGTCCTATTGTCAGATATGTTACAATGACGAAAATAAAGTACAATTCCTAAAAATATGCACGTTAACGTTAATAATACAGAGAATCGTGATAGACAAATTAGCAAGTACATGCATGTCGGTACAACAGTATAATTACTGAAGAACTTAACATTGATAAAATGGGAACAAGAGTGTCGGAGATTGGTAAAGCCTCTTTTAATTGTTCTTATTTTAGGAGATTCGATGAATTTCTTGGACACGATTCGGATAGCTTCAGAAGTTAAGACTTCCGGTATCAGAATGCTAGCAGTCGGTGTTAAGAATGAGATCGGCCGGGAACTCCAACTAATAGCGTCGTTTCCTAACCTAGCAATAGGGGTAAATACTGACGGACTCCAAAGTGTCAGCTTCGGCCGGCGTGTGGCGAGTCTAGTGTGTAATTGTAAGTAGTAGTAGTAGTAGTAGTAGTAGTAGTAGTAGTAGTAGTAGTAGTAGTAGTAGTAATAATAATAATAATAATAATAATAATAATAATAATAATAATAATAATAATAATAATAATAATAATAATAATAATAATACAATACTAGTACTATTTTTACCACCACTACCATAGCGTTCCTCTTCAGGCTTCCGCTATCGCTCCTCCTCCTGCAACCATTTTTGGATTAAACGCTGCAGATTATATAACATTAAGCTCGGTACAGGAAATTTGTCGATTCTGGTACGTTCTTGATAATTCAATACTGGATTTGTGACCAAGAAAAGTAACTAACATGAACTTTTAAATAACTAAGTATCAATAAATAACTATGCATCTGTAAATATAATGTACTGGTAAATAACCATAAATCTGTAGAAAAAATTACTATGTATCAGTAAAAAAAACCATGTATCTGTCAATACAATGTATCAGTAAATAACCATGAATCTGTAAATTACTCTGTATCAGTCAATAACCATGCATCTGCCAATAGAATGAATCAGTACATAACCATGGATCTGTAAATAACTTTGTAACAGTCAATAACCATGTATCTGTCAATACAATGAATCAGTTCATAACCATGAATCTGTAAATAACTTTGTATCAGTTAATAACCATGTATCTGTCAATACAATGAATCAGTACATAAGCATGAATCTGTAAATTACTCTGTATCAGTCAATAACCATGTATCTGTCAATACAATGAATCAGTACATAAGCATGAATCTGTAAATTACTCTGTATCAGTCAATAACCATGTATCTGTCAATACAATGAATCAGTACATAACCATGAATCTGTAAATAACTTTGTATCAGTCAATAACCATGTATCTGTCAATACAATGAATCAGGACATAACCATGAATCTGTAAATTACTCTGTATCAGTCAATAACCATGTATCTGTCAATACAATGAATCAGTACATAACCATGAATCTGTAAATAACTTTGTATCAGTCAATAACCATGTATCTGTCAATACAATGAATCAGTACATAACCATGAATCTGTAAATAACTTTGTATCAGTCAATAACCATGTATCTGTCAATACAATGAATCAGTACATAACCATGAATCTGTAAATTACTCTGTATCAGTCAATAACCATGTATCTGTCAATACAATGAATCAGTACATAAGCATGAATCTGTAAATTACTCTGTATCAGTCAATAACCATGTATCTGTCAATACAATGAATCAGTACATAACCATGAATCTGTAAATAACTTTGCATCAGTCAATAACCATACATCAGTCAATAACAATGAATCAGTACATAAGCATGAATCTGTAAATTACTCTGTATCAGTCAATAACCATGTATCTGTCAATACAATGAATCAGTACATAACCATGAATCTGTAAATAACTTTGCATCAGTCAATAACCATACATCAGTAAATAACCTTATGCTAGTAAACAGCTACGTATCAGTAAATACCAATGTACCAGTAAATAACCATGCATCTGTCAATACAATGTATCAGTAAATAACCATGCATCTGTCAATACAATGTATCAGTAAATAACCATGATTCAGTAAATAATAATAAATCAGTAAATAACCATGCATTTGTCAATACAATGTATCAGTAAACAACCATGAATCTGTAAGTAACAGTAAATCAGTTAATAACCATGTATGCGTACATATTTTTGGTTCAGGTGTATAGTAAACTTATTTATTTCACTTCCAGTAACTTCTGATGGAACCATTGAAACAGGTGAAAATGGGGGTAACATTGTTCATATTTATAATAATATTTTATCTAATTTTCCACAAATTAACACGTAACACGTGGTATTGCTTGTAGTTTTGTCTATAAGAAAACCCATATTTTGTACTTTAAATGAATTTTTGTCTCTCGAAATGAAATTGCAAGGTGGCCGAAGTTTCCTTTCATAATAAATGTACCACTTGATCGGCGTGCTCTATTATCTAGCTTTAAAAAATGTTGTATTCACTATTAATTATCTTTCCTATTCATTTGAAATTGCAGACTTTAGTTTGTCAAGTTCCATCACTTTCACCTCACGAGGTGTTCAAGCGAACACAGTCACTCCGTTTAATCAACTTTTAAAGTTTTTATGGTAGTCTAAACGCTTTATTTCTCTTATAAGTGTTAGAAAATGGAACAAAATCTGGAGAAAAATTTTTTTTATATAGTATGTCCTTACTGTCATAAACCACTAGTCTCGATACATTTTAATACATTTAATGTTAGAATTTTTATGGGAATATTGTTTCCAAGACTAGTTATTCAAACTCAGATCGAACCTTAATTATGCATTTCTGTCAATATTACATTATGCACCAAATTCTCTGTAACTATATTATCTTGCTCCAGTCAAACTGCCGCCAGTGAAGGTTGATATGGTGTTCCTACTGGACGAGTCGCAGTACGTCACACAGGCGGACTATGACACCAGCAGATACTTCCTCAAGTCAATACTCTCAAGGTTTGTAACCACCACCTTACCCAAAGTAATGGATCGAAACTTATGCTTATAAATTTGTAAGGAAGTTTCAACATTTTGCAGAAGATAAGATATAAAAACGTGTCATTTTATAATAATAATAATAATAATAATAATAATAATAATAATAATAATAATAATAATAATAATAATAATAATAATAATAATAATAATAATAATAATAATAATAATAATAATAATAATAATAATAATAATAATGATGATGATAATAATAATAATAATAATAATAATAATAATAATAATAATAATAATAATAATAATAATAATTCCTGATTTAATAATGTCTGGTGAATGATGCACATTGGATAATTACTTGGGCTAGGAAAATCTTCCCACCACAAACTCTACATAGTCAACCAATAATCACTAAAATATAACAACGTTATAAATGATAACGTAAATGCATATAGCACAGACCCTAGATTCTTCTTCTTCTTCTTCTTCTTCTTCTTCTTCTTCTTCTTCTTCTTCTTCTTCTTTTTCTTCTTCTTCTTCTTCTTCTTCTTCTTCTTCTTCTTATTATTATTATTATTATTATTATTATTATTATTATTATTATTATTATTATTATTATTATTATTATTATTATTATTATTATTATTTAAATGAAAACAAGAAATGCTTTAATTGTAGCTGTACCAAATCAAAGTAAAGCTCTAATACTAATTTCCTGATTGCAGATATTACATTGATGTAAACCTGACAAGAGTGGGAGTGATAAACTTTGCGACGGACACCCATCTGTTTCCCAGTTACTACATAGCGCTCGGCTCCAAGAACTCGGATGCAGACCTCATGGTCGCCATAGACGGACTCAGGAAGAACTTCTTCAACATCAACCGCAACATCGGCGTAGGTCTTAGGGTGATGATCAGTGAGTTTAACAGCGGAAATGACTTCCGACCGATGATTGGCGTCCTGATAATCAGTGGTCAGTCAGAAGATGAAATCTACAACACTGTCCTGAGTGCCAAGGCGGCAGGAATCAACCTGGTAGTCATCCAGTTGTGGTCGGGTCAGTCACAATGGGAGCAGTCAAATATCGCCAGTAGCCTCGCTAAATTCTTCAAATTTGAGGACTATGCAAGCCTGAAATCTCAAGACAACATAAATAATGTCAATACAGTCCTTCATGCAAGTAAGTATTACATATTATGCAGTAGATTCCGCTTGCCATTGTCATCTGTGAAATGAATTAGTTTTGATATTCCCATTTTTAAGTACCCAAATGGATGTTGTGAGTTTTTTTAATATAAAACTATAGTGAAAATACTTAACTCTGAATTCTGTTATTAATTCATTTAATTCTCATTTATCTGCTCTCTCTCTCTCTCTCTCTCTCTCTCTCTCTCTCTCTCTCTCTCTCTCTCTCTCTCTCTCTCTCTCTCTCTCTCTCTCAAATTTTGCGAGTTTGGTTGATTTAACTGTAGTTATAAGACAATGTTAGCTCTAATACCGAGTAAAAATGGAGTTAAACTTAACTCCTAAAGGCACAATGAGACAGCCGATCCGCCTAGTCAAGGCAGGTATCGAACCTACGATCATTGAATTACGTGTCCAATTCTCTACCAGCTGAGCTATTTGTCAGAAGAAAGCAACTGATTATAAAGCAATGATGTGTGTGTGTGTGTGTGTGTGTGTGTGTGTGTGATTTGTATTTCTAACATAGCTTTAACAATTTTTCAGTCATATCGCTACAATGTCTGCAGTGTGGCAGTTTACAGTGATGTCTAGCACTGGGGCATCATGTCGCAGTCATGTAGCATGATGTCCTACCCAGTCACATTATCCTGACATCAGGCTGACCAGTCCAAACACTAACCTCTTAGTGCTGAGCGCCAAGCGAGGCAGCTGTTAGTGCCATTTTTATAAGTCTAAAGGCTTAACCGGGGTTCGAACCCGCGACCTCCCACACCCGAGGCGGACGCTCTAACCACTAGGTCACCAGGGCGGTCATAATGCAATGAAACACCGATAGCTAAATTTGTTCAGTTTTATTCTTTCAAAATTTGCATCAGCTATTTGTGTCATGCACCGATCACATCAAATTCATTTACACTCATCATCGTATATTAATTTTGCACGAACTCTCGGGGACTAATAATGGCTTTAGTGAATTGTAATTTGTCTCTTCTCGTTTCAGTTGCCTCAGGAACTTTCACAACCAATACTAGCAACGGGACAGGTACCATATACTGAAGTGGCTCATATACGTAACTGTTTTCTTGTAGAACGTAGACAGAAAAGCTAGTCTTTTTTAACGTTTGGTTAATTTTTTGAAATATTTAAAATGATGTTCAATAAATTATTTTTGACTCGACGTTGAGTAATCAATCCACTATTTGCACAAATAAAATCATGGTTGAATTTTTATTTTGTTAAGCACTCGGAATTTTGCATGCCTGTTTCGTTTAATTATTTAAAGATGTCCTTAAGTTTTAAAGATGCCCTTGAAGTTTTTTAACTGAGGGAGGTCGTTTTGAGTTAATATAAACATTGAAGTCGATGTGAGTTAATATGAACGACAACGAGGTCGATGTCAGTTAGTATAAATGACAACGAGGACGATGTGAGTTAGTATAAATGACGAGGTCGATGTGAGTTAATATGAAAGATAACGAGGTCGATATGAGTTGAGGTTGGACTCAAGAACTGACGGCAGTCAAAATCAGTAATAATTCTTCAAATTAAATGACATTAAAATAATTGTTGCCGATTCTAATCTCCTTTTGCAAATATTATTTGTATAAATAGCCATGAAATCGGAATAACAGATTACACGAATATAGTTGCATTATATATTTTGAGAATGACGTGAGTTCTGGTATGCAGATTTTTCTAAATTATTTATGAACAGTAAAATATTTATTTACAATACAGACTCAATTTTTCACAAAGTTCATGATTTATAATGAACATTTAGACAAGAGTCTATGCCATCTTGTTCTATGTATTTTTTAAGCGAACATTGCACACCATTATATTTCGGTTCCAAGTCTGGTAATTTATGTCCTCATAATTCTGCGAGCAGTCTAAAAGAGCAAACCTTTATGTTGCTGAGAGTCCTAGAAATGTAAACCCTGATGTGTCAGTGCAAATCTGGAAATATAAACCTTGTGTATATGTAAAGCCTTTGAAGGAAAACTCTGATCTGTTGTGCAAAGTCTGGATGTACGCCAGTCGCAGTCCCTTAGAAATGTTATAAAGCAGGTACCAGATATGAAAGAAATGATAGCTTAACCAGCAAAAACTGATGGATGAATAGATTGACGGACGGACGAATATGTGTATGTATATTTAGATAGACGGGGTTATTGGTGGACAGACATACCAGCACTTTGACGTAAGGATGGCTGTATGAACTGACTGATGGAAGGGTTGGTGAATGAATGGATGGATGGACGGATGGATGGATGGTGGAATTTTAAAGATAAAACTACTTATATATGATATTGTTCAGGTGTGTCCGGTGCAGTGTGGCAGAACGTAGCGGATATAGTGTTTATGATCGATGGTTCTCAGTCCGTGATGTTGGCTCCAGACTTCCTCATGATGAAGTATTTAATGAAAAAGATTATTGAAAGGCAAGTTTACGTTTTTCCTTATTAGTCTTCAAGGTGGTATCTGATGGGTCACGTTGTTGGGAATATGATGTGGGTGGTAGGAGATGGAGACAAAATTTTATAGTGTAGTTCATTTAAAAATCGTCATTAATATTATCAAGCAGGCACATTGGTGTAGTTGCCAGTGTGGTCTGTGTATAGCTATAATTGCGTTCATTCAGAAGGGTTGTGATAGTTGCATTATAAAAGAAAATATGAATTCAGAGAAAAATAATGAATAAACAGTAAAAAGAAGAAATAAAGGAAGAAGGTCAATTGTATTGACGGATGGATAGATGCATGGATACAGAATGCTCTAAAGACCACACAGCATGAAATATATATTTTAAATATTTTTAAATTCCTATATTTTTTCTTCTTGAAATCAATTTTGTCTCTGGTTTATTCTTGTCAAAAAGGTTCCGAGTCGGAAGAGAGTATGCTAGGTTTGCAGTCCTGATATTCGATGGTAGACAGGTTTACCGTGAAATTGCCTTTGACTTTTATTCGGACGCTGCAGCCCTTGTGAGCTTGATTGATGGAATGGCCCTCTATGGAACTACCGCAGCCGCTGACGCCAGCATTGCCCTAGCTAGAATGGGAGCCATGTTTCAAGCCAACGGACGAGCCTCAGCAGCATGGGTTGGGATCCTGTTGGCCAAGACGAATGCGGGAGACTACCTGTTAGCAACAGCAGAGGCTCGGCGAGCAAAAGAAGCGGGCATTGCCCTCATCACCCTTGGCCTCGACATCGACATCCAGGGATCGTTGTATGCTTTCCTAGCTTCTTTAGCAACCTCAGTTGGAGGCCGGTCAGCGACATACGCAGTGGTGACGAAGCATATCGAAGTTAACTTGGAGACAATAAGTCTTTCTCTGCATAGTTGTAAGTTTCGGAAGGAGACATTTTTTGTATTATAACCAAAATATCTTTTGATCATCTTCATAATGGCGTCTTTAGAATGATTGAATAATATGGCTGATACGTTTGTCTTCTAAGAAGGATGTCTCTTCGTCATATGTATGTCATGAGGAATGGAGTTACGAGGCATGTCAGCACAATACTGGCTATTTAGCACCAATTCAAGTTATGTTCTTTGGAAAAATTGCACACACTAAGGTTTCGAAAAAAACGTTAACATATAGTCATTTCACTTTAGAATGAATGCAACAATCTTTCTGTATTGTGATCAATTGCTATTGATAATCGTATTTATTATATATATATATATATATATATATATATATATATATATATATATATATATATATATATATATATATATATATATATATATATATAATGCCAGTTTAAATGCTGACATCTTGAAATATCAACCCTGAAATCAATGTACTCCTCAAACTTGAGGAATGTATTCAGTATTGATTTTTTCATTGATAACTGAAATAGTTAGTCTAACTCGACATAACTTCCAGAACTTGGGCAAACCCTAAAGATTAAGATCTTTGGGACACTAAATAAAATATTTAATTCATATCATAGTAGATTTAACAAATTTCTAATATGAATATTCTATTTTTCATTTCAGTCGCAGAAGGAGGCGGAGCACCATACCTGGGAGGTGGGGTTGATACATTTTCGACAATATAGCAGTTAAAATTAATGAATTATATACTTGTCAAATCTTCGTTCAAATTAAAGTTTAGTCTAAATGTATGACAGCAATACTTTCATTCACATTTAAAACAACTTACTATCTCAAAATTGTATCGCCTAAGGTTGGTGAAAATATTACACAAAACATCTTACATTTTTTCTCTTTAAATTTTTCGTGTGTTTTTTATTTACATTTGCTATTTAGTTGCTTTTCATCAGACTTTTTCGACGGGTTTTCGTTTTGGTTTATAAAAGATGGAACATATTGCTTGAATTTGATACAATTTAACGTGAAGTCAAATGTAATTTGTCTTCACGTAAAGGATAAGGTTGAGTTGATTTACGGTCGTGTAGACCTTTATGATAATTAAATGAATGTAGGAAGGTATTGTTAAAAGCTAATTGTGCGACACAAATATTTTGAATTTTATCAAGATACATTTTTTAAATTTTTCAGTAAAATGGAATAGAACATTTGATTTTATTGTTCTTATTCACGATGCCAGTGGCTCTAACTCAGCAGAAGTCAAAGTTTTCCTCATGACCCTGTTCCGAAGGTACATGTAAACAGAATGAGACAGACAGATCGATCAACGCTAATACACAAACATGCAAACATGTTCTCTCTCTCTCTCTCTCTCTCTCTCTCTCTCTCTCTCTCTCTCTCTCTCTCTCTCTCTCTCTCTCTCTCTCTCTCTCTCTCTCTCTCTCTCTCTCTCCTCTCTCTCTCTCTCCTCTCTCTCTCTCTCTCTCTCTCTCTCTCTCTCTCTCTCTCTCTCTCTCTCTCTCTCTCTCTCTCTCTCTCTCTCTCTCTCTCTCTGTGCTTTGATACTACTGGATTCTGGATTTTCTCTGTGTCCAGACAAAAAACCTCCCAAAGATATATATGCATTACTTACTTTTATGAGCATTTGTAACATTGCACGAAATATGAAAGCTATACTTTTGTTAAAGGCCAACTGTTTGACGATGCAGTAAGCTTTCAACTCTACTCAATGCCTATATGTATGTATGTCAAAAGTTTAACGGCATATTGGTACTGAGTTAACTAATGACGAGTAAGTTTAAGTATTTAAAATGCGTACAAAACTACACAAGAATGCAGAATTTTAAAATACAAACTCACACACATATCTATTTGTCTACAATCTTTTCAACTGAAAATTCATCACTGGACGCATCCCAGAGCAAAGGTCTGTCTACATTTGACACTTCTTACGATATGCCACAACACCAATAAAATTGAAAGATAATAAGCATGAAAATTATGTGTTATTTTTTAAAATCATATTGTCTTTGGTTAAGCTGACTTGCTAAGATGACCTTACTTTCTTCTCCCACAAAGTTTTTTGATAGGTTCAGGAAACGCACAAGTCGGTGTCATTGTCTTCGGAAGGCAGTTAGATTTGCAGAATATGATAGTTCTAGGAGAAATCGATACGAACGTGGCACTAGAAAGGGCTGTAGATAATCTCAGAATCGTACAATCGGACGGTGTGGACATGGCTGCTGCATTTCAACGAATGCAGACAATGTTTAAAGACAACGGCCGACCTAGTATTCCGAGAATCGCTCTTCTCCTTACGAGCGGCAACCCAAACAATCTTGCCCTGGCTTCGATTGAGGCCCAGAAAGCTGTTGAGATGGGGATCGCCATGATTGTGTACGGTATAGGAGGAAACATTGATGTTGACGTGATGTCAAGCATCGCCCTAAACAGAACCTATGTCTTCCGTGCTGGAGCGTGGGAATCTCTGATGTATAACATCCGATTGGAAGTTGCACTTATGGGCTGTAAGTGAAAACAATTAAAACACATTTAGAGTTAAAACATACATACATACATACATACATACATACATACATACATACATACATACATACATACATACATACATACATACATGCATGCATGCATGCATGCATGCATGCATGCCTGCCTGCCTGCAGGCATGCAGGCATGCAGGCAGGCACGCACCTACATACATACATACATACATACATACATACATACATACATACATACATACATACATACATACATACATACATACATACATACATACATACATACATACATACATACATACATTTTTCTGCTCGATAAGAACGTAGATGGGTAAGAATCAGTTATTCCAAAGAAATGACTTCACAGTAGTTCTGTTTGATATAATCTATCTTAATATCTGGTTTCACAGAGACAATTTGTAGTTTCCACAAATTAACATGATTTCATTGCAGTACATCATTCAACATGATTGCATCTTACAATTCAGAAATATATTGTTAGTTACTTCAATAATTTATACATGTCATATATGACTTCTTGGTTTGTTTGCTCTCTTTTCAGTGACTTTCAACCAATTAGTATACGATTCGGTCATCCCACCGGAAAACATATCCAGTAAGTTAAATTTAAAAATATGTCATTTGTTAATCATTTCCACAAGAAGTTGCAAAAAACCTTGATCCAGTTAATTTACTATTTTTTTTAATTGCCAGAGATGAGAGGAACCAAAATTAAGACTGAAAATTTTCTTAAACATTTATGCTTCATTGTCGTTTTTGATCACTGAGTGAACATCAATCTTTTTCATATAATAATAATAATAATAATAATAATAATAATAATAATAATAATAATAATAATAATAATAATAATAATAATAATAATAATGGATATTATTAGAAGGAGTATTTTAAAATGTTATCAGAATGAAACTGTATTTAAGTTGATGCTCCACAAAAGCTTGATTATTTATATGAAACTTTCATAAATGTGAAAATATACTAGTGTACGATAAATAATTGACAACATTTATTTCATAATAATTCATTAATTGTCCAAGTCCTTACTGATGTTGGTATTTCGTTGTTTTGTTGTTATTTGTTTATTTTTTAAAATTTGCAATATGATACATTTTCTTTCTATTCTTTTGAAGATCGTTGTGTCAATTCAGCCGATGTTATATTCCTTTTGGATGCGTCCGACAGCATAACACCGGAGAATTTTGAAACACTGAAGTATTTCATCGCATTGATGATCAAAGGGTAACAGTTGTTCGTTCGCAATTCTCAACAATTATCTCCGATAAAGCATTCAATGTTTGTATCACGCTTATTCATTTCCTAAAGCATTTCACAAGTCACCGTTTGTTATTTTTTTTTACATTTTACAGAATCAATGAAGAAAATGTAACCAAAATAAATGAGAACAAAATACGAAGCATTCATAAGTTTCCTACCTGTTGATACATTTTAATCAAAATAAATCTAATGTTATGACACCAAAATACCTTTTGTCTTTAAAGCATGTTTTTGGAAAAAAAAAATTTAATGTAATTTATAATACGTATTTATTCACTATGAATCAAATGGGAGGTAATAGGATATGATTTGTTTATTATATGACACAATCGTTGACATTAAACAAGTAAGAATACATTAATATTTCTGTAGGTTATATAATTCACAATCGACGAGGAATATTCCTATTTACGAATTCAATTGATTAATCACAAAAAATGAGACAAAAAAAGCATCCTTGTTGTATTGCATATTCTGTTAAAACCGTATCAATTTACGTGAAAACATTTTCAAGGGGGGGGGAGTTAGATGGGATAAAATTGCCTGAGAGTGAAAATTTCATTCTGTAGAATCAAAAAAGGACAGATGAATTTTTACATTTTGTGTATGGGAAGCTGCCCATGTATCTAAACACTTGAGTAGTAAAATTACGATAGGCATTACTAGGCAATGAGGTACTGGCTTTGACCTTATGAGCTCAAAAATACAAAAATAAGGATATATATATATATATATATATATATATATATATATATATATATATATATATATATATATAAATATATACACATATATATATATATATATATATATACACACACACCCCAAATACATATATGTATATACAAAATATATATATATATATATGTATATACATATATATATATATATATATATATATATATATATATATATATGGATTAGAGAGGGGAAATTCTTGAATTATTTAGAATTAGAAAAGGTGATACATTATATTTCCAGGATGGAAATTAGCCCTGTTTTCATTAGGGTAGGAATCATACCTTATGGAACACAACCTTTAGAAGAGTCCATTATTCCTCTGAAATCATACAATGTGGACATCCTACTGTATCGGATGCTGAAGTCCATTAAGCAGAACTCCGCCTTAGCCATCACAGAGACAGCGGCCGCCATTCGCAGAATGAGGGAAATGTTTGCTGATAGCACGCGAGATGGTGTCGTACAGATTGGTATTACCATTACCGATGGTCTCTCGTACAACCCTTCAGTAACCAAAGACGAAGCCAAGGCAGCGCATGACAGTGGCATTCAGATGATTGCGGTAGGAGTGGGAGATAGAACGTTTCAGGACGAATTACAAGAAATTGCAACGCAAAAGGATGCTGTGTTTAATTTCAACATCAGTAATTTTAAAGACGTGAACAGTGTTGTGCAAGTGCTTAACCTCGTGTGTCAATGTAAGTTGCAGAATACAAATTTAAATTTATGTTCCTTAAAATAAGCTTGTTACAATATCTTCTGGCCAAGCAGCAAAAGATCATGAGAGAGAATATACTTTGAGTAATACTAAGCATTACACTGCAGAAAAATTATCTTTTAGATACGATAATAAGTTCGGAATTAATACAACTATAAGTCACTATTTATATCGTTCTATACTAACTACCAACAATGTTTATATGTTCTCTGTAAACGTATGCATCCAGTCAAGCATAACAGATGAGGTAATTTTACATGTTAAACTTTTGAGACCATTTTTAAACATAGTCAAATTATTTACCATACTTTATTGACTGAAAAACTATTTGAGTGCTTTACAAGTTTAGAAACCACTTATATGGGCATTAGTTTTGTTTGTTGTTATGATCAAAGAACAGCTAAATGTGGCCAGTTATGTTAAAATTATAAGTTTGCTTGCATACGTTTAGGGTTTTTATTTAAAAGTTGACCTAATTTGGAGATGACTTCATCATTATAGTAACTATTACAAGGCATTTATTCATTTGTTTATCTTTTGTAAATCGTGTTTTGTTCATTTTCACCTAAACTTGTCGAATTGTTAATGATGTCCATTCATCGATGGGGAATTTTTCAAATAATCATTTTTGTTTCTTGCAGGGTCAAAAGTTTCGGCAAATATAGCCTCAGTAGCATCCGGTAAGGCTTGAAGTAAAGTCATTTTAGCCAAAGTAATACAAACATAAACATAACAACTTTATTTTTTCAAAAACGCCACTCCTTGCTTATTTCGTGAAGTTTCATTTATATTGTGGTTTTCGAAGATGAATTTAAAAACTAAACCCGGCAGTAAAATCTTTTTGTCGATAACATTCTATATTGCCTCTATTTTTATTCTCCCATTACCTCTCCACTTGCAGGAAATTGTGACAAGAATATGGATATAATCTTTGTAATGGACGCTTCAACAAGTATTCCTGAGAAAGATTTCGATCACCTAAAACGGTTTATCAAAAGTATGATTGATAGGTAGGTAATTCCTTCATATCAGCCCGATTCTATGACCTTGGGCAAAGTAACTTATCCAGCTGCCTCAGTTCGTAATAGTCTTCAAAGTATTAAAAGCATTAAAACTCGAGACAAACCGATATTTTTTCCTTAAGACGGATACTCAAAGATAGTTGTATTTTACTGGATGGCATCATAATGTATCATAAAACCATGTCAAGGTTCTGTAGGACACTTTCATACATCATTTTACAAGCATTATAAAAATCAGAATCAGGAATTAGAAGAAGAAATAAAAAACAAACATCAGGCAGAAAAATAAAATAAATGTAAATTAAAATTTTTGCTTCCATGTTATTATGTACCCTGATTGTGAGATAGATATTATATTGTTAATCTACTGAAAATGTTGATATTTTACACGTTGGATAATATTTCCTCTGATGGTATGAACACGACCTGTGTGACCCTTCTATGATATTTGTGAAACAAAATGGAGGCAATTATTTAGATGCTTTGTTCAAGGCCTTTATTCTTTTTTCACAGCTTTGAAGTCGGTTTAGACAAGACAAGGATTGGAATCGTCCCGTTTTCGGTAGATGTCATGTATAATAATATTGCTAATCTGACGGCATCTCTTTTGCCACAAATTCTAATAGCAAAACTGAACAATATTGAACAACCACTGTTTGGAACGGGCACGCAAACAGGTGCTGCCATAGCAGTGATGTTTGAGATGTTTCAACTGGAAGCGCGACGCCACATTCCCCGTATCGGCGTTGTCATTACCGATGGCAAGTCCGATAACCCTACCGAGACAGTTGATGTAGCAAGACGTGTAAAAGATGCTGGGATATATATGCTCACGATTGGTATAGGACAGCGTGTATTCGAAGACGAACTGTTTGATATTGCATCAGAACCGGACGCCGTAATCGTAGTTGATAATTTTGTCAGTCTTACTAGTGTTGAACCAGTACTTTCTGTCATTTGCCCAGGTAATAATAATAATAATAATAATAATAATAATAATAATAATAATAATAATAATAATAATAATAATAATAATAGTGTTTCTTTGTAATAGAGGCCATTGGCCCACAATACATCTCCGTGCATCATATGGTAAAAAAGGATGTTATAGTGCATATCAAAAGAACATCGCATTTATTGGAAGTGTTATACATGAAAGTAATCATTATAAATACTGCATATAATCTACTCCTTCGTTTTCTTATATATTTACAAATTGTTTATATTATCAGATTTAGAATAACCCATAATAATAATAATAATAATAATAATAATAATAATAATAATAATAATAATAATAATAAGTCAAGAAAAATGTCATCGTTCAAATAATTTCGCGCATTATCAGATTGTTTATGGAATAGTATAGCGAATAAATGGCTAGTAGTAAAAAGCAAGTATGTCGATTAAATGGCCAGTACACTCTCAGCTTATCATATTATATTAACAACGTTGACTCCGCGTTGAAAGACTTTGTACTTACCTTTTGACTTGCTTCTTTTGCCTGCAATGAAATGTTTAAACATATAAAAGATATTCAGACCATCATGTCTATTCATTGAAATTAATAATATTATAATACACGTATAGGTAATAGTACAGTACGTGTTGACAAAAATAATGATTCTCAAAACTCTTGCAGATGACAATGAACCAAAGCCAAGTTCAGCTGGTAAGGAATACACACACACGTATGTATGTATGTATGTATGTATGTATGTATGTATGTATGTATGTATGTATGTATGTATGTATGTATGTATGTATATATATATATATATATATATATATATATATATATGTATATATATATATATATATATATAAATAAATATATAAATATATATATATATATATATATATATATATATATATATCTTATACATAAAAAATATAGTTTTAAAGTGTTGGTAAAAATCAGTTTGATATTATCAATGCTATATGTATTTCAAATTGTGATCGCGCTATAATACGCATGAATAAACATTCTTGCAAATGTATCATGACGACTCTTCACCCATAGATCAATGATGAATTTCCATTCATTGGCCATAAGTGACCTATAAAAATAATGATAAAATTATTTATAATCCCTATGTTATAAATTAATTTAATATGGTTCTCGCTTTCATCGCAAAACTTTTTGCTCTCCGTTCCTTCTCTCCTCTCGCGCATAAGGGAAAAAAAGGCTGAGATTTGGAGTGAGAGAATAAAAGAATTTAGACTGAATACAACTTTGAAACTGAATTTACGCCGAGTAATCTACAAAAATATGTTTCGTCTTAATGGTATGAATAGTTTCCTTGGGATTTATCTACAGTGTTTATGTAAAATCAATGATACAAAGTTGCAATAGCTTGTCAACACTGTAAGGTATATTTTTGGTTACGAGGCAGACATACTGTAATTTCAAACTTTGTTGTTGTTGTGGCTGTTGTTGTGGTTGTCGTGAGAGAGAGAGAGAGAGAGAGAGAGAGAGAGAGAGAGAGAGAGAGAGAGAGAGAGATTAGTGTTAATTAAAGCAGAATAATAACTATATATTCTAAGGATTTTTTATTTTATTCATATAATTCAATTTCCAGTTTATAATATGCACGTATCCACAATTTGAAATATTTATATTAATATGCCTTGTGTAAAGCAGGGCAGAGTGGACTATGTCTAAAACTATATAGTTTGAAACCCGAAGTGTTTTTGCACTAGAAAATCTATTGCCGTAGTTGGTCCTGAGTTTTCGTTGTTAAGTTTATTTTCCTACTCTTTCCTCTGAATAATTATATTTACTTTCATCTTTCCCTATGGTGGTCAAGGAATCCCTGTATATTAGAAAAATTCTGAGTTTAGTTTTATAGTAAAAGAAAGCAGTTTTTTATAAGACTGGTAAAAAAATCCTGCTTCATCCACTTCTGGGTATTTTCCTAAACGGTTTTATTTAATCGAAATCAGGCTGATGGTAACGAAATAACGGCTGACTTACGCTGATAAGGCATCACGATTAGTATAATAAATACATGTCATGCCTCAAGATGATAAAACTTTATGCTTTAGTGAGAGTCCTAGATCGGAATTGGAGCAGTACTTTAAGAGGACTTAGTGATCTGATCAAACGTAGCATTTCGAAAGTAAAGTCCTTCTCATATTGCTTGACAATACATATCAAGCTGAAATACAAGTATAAATAGGACCTACGTGGATTTTGCATTCCTTATATGCTAGAAAAACGTGGGAGTAGACAATATTTTCTGGACAGCAACAAAGACATAGTAAATCTTAAGATCAAACACAGTCTTAAGTCCAGAACGTATTGTGACCGTCAAGAATTGTAGAGAAGGGGATATCATTCTACCTTTCAAAATTCCAGTCCAAATATCCACATTCCATAACTATTTTATTTCTCAGAGCCTAAGTACTACATTGCACACTGTACAATCTAAACGTCTTTGTCTTTTACAATTACTAGCCAAGTAATTACGACTCTCCGAAAGAGTATCGGATGTAAACGTAATTATACGCCCCAAACTGATCTGGATTTTGTGGACTGACATCCAGCTAGATGTGCGAAGGTTAGACAAAAATGACTTTCAAACCATCATTGGAATACCATGTCTTTAAATTTTCATGGTATTCCTACAGCATATTAAGAACGCCAATTTAAAAATTAATTTTGTCACTTCGAATAATGTACACCGATTGCCGATGTTGTTAGTGATAGCAAGTACGTCATCGAGTTATTGTGACGTTAATTAAAGTTTCTACGACATAATAAAAACCATATGCACGAGGACAGTTTAGACTGGCAACTATTTATATTTGAGGTTGTCTAACGTTACGGAAAGATAATCTCTTTCAAAAAGACTCTCACGTTGTGAGATCTTTGCCATATAAGAGAGATAATATGTTTCATACTAAAGCTGTTGCCGATAGAGGGCAACTGGAGGTTTAAAGTTTGTCATGAAAAGTATTTCTAAAACAAATGTCGATACAGGAGGCATATACCAATCAACCAACGGAAATGCCGTTGTTTATGAAAAACACAGTGCTGGATTACCCATTAAGCACACTAAGCACTTGCTTTGGTCATCAGCCCAACAGGGCACTGGACGAAAATTCAAATTGTTGATGATAAAATTGAACGAATTATATATGACCATTTTGATTTGCATGTAAGGATATTTTGATTTGGAATGATGGCAACAATGGTCTTTTCCCGACATTGTTTTGCTTTTAATATTGTTATTTTCAGTTTCACAATTTGTAGAGGGGGCACCATGCTATTTTCAGAGCTTAGGGCCCTGAAAGTTCTTAATCCAGTACTTGCAAAACATGACGTCATCTTACAATCACACTGATATATTTCGTTGCCTCATCTCATCAAAATACTTCCCAATAGATTGGTTCTGGCACAACAACAAAAACTGAATTGTTCTCCTTTTTTGTCAGACCCTCTTATTGCTAACATCGTGCGACACAAAACGTCTAATTGAATGATTCAACACAAAAAGCCGAGAAAGCTCTAGCTCTCTCCATTGTGTTTTATTTGACTTTTTTCTACCTTCAAACGAAACAAAATTATATTATATAATACACATTTTTGTCAGTAGCAACTTCAAGTTTTCATTTCAGATAACAAAATCTCAATATTAGCTGTCTATAAACTGTATGCTCTCAATAAATTTTAGAGCATGGCTTCAAAATTAATAAATTGTAAAGCATGGATAGAAACTCAATAAATTTTAGAGCATAGCTGGAAACCCAATATTAAACTTTTGGTGGAGATTTAGACCTATAAAGTTTTCATGGTTATTTATGTGGATTAGCACATAATAGACTCCCCTTTTATTCCAAATAATTCTACCCTTTAAATGTCCGTACCGATTTTTATAAATATATGGAATTACGTATGAAATTGTCACACTTCTTTCTTTATTGACCTATATACGTGTGAAGTTTCCATGAATCACAAAAACCTAAACATCCTTTTATGCCAACAGTGGCTTAAGATTGTGAAATTTGACAAGTTTAAAAAAAAACGAGAAGCAAAGAAACACAAAAAATAAAAGCTAAGATTTATACGGAGAAGTAGATAAATTTGTGAGCTTTTAATATTAGAATATTTAATAAGGAGGACAATTCGTCCACTGTACACCATAGCCGTAAGGTTGTAACGCGCACTGAATTGTCCGTCCGTCCGTGTGATACATACGGGCAATTGAAGTTTCTTCGCTAAGGCCCAGACCTAATGTGGGTGGTAGATCTGCTTCAAAACCTAAAATAAAACTGCACTATGCATTGATATCATGAACGGTCTTTAGCATGTACGACCATCCGTAAATATAAGAATTTTTGCACCAATTATCCATAGTTATTTTTTATCAGTTAGTCAAGAGTGACGAATTGCATTGAAGTAAATTGCCACTTTCCCCTGACATAATTCAATAGGGATAATTTCATTTAAATTCCGCTGTATCGCTTGTATGACGGAATTCAATTTCCATTGGCAAATTATCTAAATTACATGCTGCTTTAATATAGTTATTTTATGTTATTATAATATCTATGAGAGTTTAGGAAAACGATGTAAATTCGTGCCTTATAATTTTTAAATAACTACGCTACCTACATTTTTCTTCTATTATGATTCAGAAATACGGACAACCATTATGAAAAAATACAGCTGATCAGGACAAGAGTTCTTATTCTTGCCATATCTTATCAATGACCTATCAACTTTAGTATGCATTGTTTACAGCTTGAAAATAATTTGCAATTTGTTTCATTGTGTAAGTGCCAAGCACATTACACGCGACATAATGTGGTGTCTATTTCAGAAAGGTGCGCTCGAAAAATGGACCTTGTTTTGCTAATAGACGCATCAGATAGCATGGATGCCATTAACTTCCAGAAGGTCAAAACATTTATCAAGAGACTGGTCCAAAGGTAACTTGTTCACTCCACAGCAATTACAGGATGAAAATATCACAGACTAAGAGGTTATGAAAGGGTCAAAGAGATCGAATAGACCTGACTTTTTAGTCAGATTATTTCCATGGTTATTTACAGTTGAGAAAGAAGAAAACAATTTAAAGTAAGCCAGTAAGAAAAGGTGGTACGTTATAGTTGAATGACCAGTTGTTAAATTCCAGAATAAAGACAGAAATGACAGGCATGTCAATCTTAATTTGTTTCTAAATGCAATTCAATAAGGTATAGGAAGCGTTTGTGCCTAGAAATATAATACTTATTGCATACAAATGTAATACTCATTACATACAAATATAATACTCTTTGTATACAAATGTAATAGATTTGTCCCAATAGCTTCTGTATACCCAGTTTTATAACAGACCCACAAACCAATCAAAATCTGAAAACTTTTGGTCGCATACAGTATTTGAATATACACTCGGTATGAAAATATTACACTATCGTTTAAAGAGTTAATGTTCGTTTTCTCACTTAAGGGAAAATACACGTTTTACTTATGTATTTTACATAATATTTGTTATGATACGTGGATGATGATGCTCATTGGAATAGTTCTTTTTCAGGCTTGATATTAGTGACACGAAGACCAGAATAGGTGTCGTTACATTTGCATCTGAGGTAAAAGCCAACGGGGTTATAAACTTGCAAGAGTCTTTGATAAATTTAACTCTGAAAATTGAGCAGAGGATAAACAAGTACTCACTCGACTTTGGGACAGCTACGAATCTTGGACTAAAACGTGTGAACGACATGTTTACTGAACAGGGCCGTAGTGGTGTTCCTGGTGGGATTCTGTACATTACAGACGGTAAATCAGATAATTCTACCCTGACAAATACAGAGGCAAAGTGGATCAGAGATGCTGAAATAAGAACGATAGCCTTGGGCGTCGGAAGTATATTCACTGGCACTGCTGAGTTAGCTGAGCTGCAAGACATTGCGACCGAACCAGGCCTTGCACTTGTGCTGAATGATTTTAATGAATTCGAAAATCTGGATTTCTTCGTGAAAAAGATTTGTTCAGGTAATTTATAAAACATATTGTATCAGTATAAATCATTGTTTTACTTTCCACAGCGATATGAAATGTTAAATTAACGATTATTCAAAACTATATTTATTTTGGATCTTTCTCGTAGGTCAACAAGAAAAATATTGGAGTGAAGTAGAAAGCGCGGCAACATTTGGTAGAAATTGCAATGGTTTCATATTAATAGTTGAAGTAGTAATCATGCGTGTATTATTATCAGTAGTAAATAGCACTAACAAAAGCAAGAAAGTGAAGGAAAACGGCGGTATTCCATCTGATTTTTACTTTTTATCTTTCAGCTCCATCTTCAGCTACAGGTATTTATGCTTGACGCTAGTATTAATGCTGAAACAAAGTAAGAAATGAATACATCAGTAACAACAAAAAACACCTTTATAATCGCTTTACAGATCGTAGAGAAATTTTCATCTGAACATTGTTCACATCTGAGGTTGAATACGTAAAATATTTCAATGTTAATGATTTAAACGCATCTTTCTTAACACATCAAAATAATCTAGATATCAAGCTCACGTCAACTTCCTCATCATGAAGTTCTTCTGTCACATTTAGAATGACTTGCATAATTTGTTTCTAAAATTATCCGTTTGTGTTCTGAATTTTGATCAACAGAAGAGAAAAATTAACATTTCACAAAGCTTCCCTCTGAAGTTCACGTAGCAAAATAAATTTACTCAGACCTAGCTCTCCTGTTCATATGGCCAACTTGAGATAATTAAATATTCTAATAATGACGTTTGTGTCAAAGACATCTTCGAACAAACATTCTATGCAATACACTATATAATGTAATATATATTTATTCATGAAAATAAGCAATTGTATAATTACAGGTAAATTCTCATATTTTTGTACTTACAGACCAATGTAATATTCCTATGGACATAGCACTCATAGTTGACACATCAGACAGTATCAAGGCACAAGATTTTCGAAAAGTAAAGCAGTTTGTTCAAGACCTCGTCCTAAGGTTTGTACATACATACATGCATGCATACATACATACATACATACATACATACATACATACATACATACATACATACATACATACATACATACATACATACATACATACATACATACATACATACATACATACATACATACATACATACATACATACATGCATACTTTGTTTGAAACAATATATTTAACTTAATTTATTATCAGTTATTGACGCCATCTATCTGTAGAAATTTTTGTACATGTAATATGTAGCGTCAAAAAGGCATCACACACTGTTATGAATACAAAATATCGGTGAGTTGGACTAACGAATATTCCTTAATTACGTAACTATTCTTGTTTATTTTTCTTTGTATGATGAACCCTGATAGAACACAAAAAGTGTATAATGTATATAAAATATTTTATATTATGCTATTTAAAATATTATCTTGAAATATAATTGACTGCAAAGGATAGCAATCACATTTCATACAAGTTAAATTATCACTTTCCTGCAGTTTCAAAATCGGACTTGCTGAAACCCGAATAGCGGTAATTCCATTTGCCAGCTATGTCAATGACGTTCAGGTTATAGAGCTGCGTTCCTCACTTGTATCCGGTTACCTAAGTGGGTTGATAGAGGCGAAACTGTACCAAGACCTCTTAAACGTTGGAACTAATACATCTGAAGGAATTTCAAGAATGAGGGATGTATTCCGTAAAGAAGATCGACCTGGAGTACCAAAAATAGGCATCGTCCTGACGGATGGAGTGTCCGAAGATACTGTCATGACGAAAAATCAAAGCACAATAGCTCAACAAGAGGGAATAAGGATGATTTCCATCGGTGTTGGAGCTAGTGTCAACAGGAATGAGCTTTTGGGGATAGCTTCAGCACCAGATCTTGTTATCAACCTTGATTCCTTTGACGTATTTGCAAACACCGCTTTCTTTAAGGAAAAAATTTGTACAGGTGCGTTCCTTTTTCGAGACTTTTGACCAGCGGGTAGTAAAAACTCAGATGTATTAACATGGATTATAATTGATTTGACTACTTTCCTAAAATATATTTTTATATTCTAATTCATGTGTCATATTCTGCAAGTGCATAGTTTGTTAACCGTTCTTTGATCAAGATGGCTATTCTTTTTCTTGTAGTGTTTAAAGCCACTTTTCAGCACATAATATGCTATGCATGGCGGCCAGTATTAATATTGGAGGAAAAACCCGAGAAAACCTCGAAAAGAACCACCGACTCAGGAGAAGCTACTGGCAATATTTCTCACCTACCAACACTGGCCGAATTCGAGACTCGAACCCACACAGAGGTCAGATAGCACTGATCCGTAACGGTAAGCGCTTTAGACCACTCGGCCACTCGGGGTCCGATCAAAAAAGCCGCAGTCTAGTCCGATAAATCAAACACAAAGCCTATTATGATCCTGATAGGCGCTTTGAGGTCCAATCTAACCTCCTCTTAAAATCATACAGTTGACTCACGCAAACTATTCATATCATATTTGAAATAGCAATTATGTTGTAAAATAAATATTAAAGGGCCTGGTATATACTTTACAATTATAATTTAATATTGCATCTTCCACACGATGAAAGAAACGAATTAACTGATTAATTCCAACATTTAGCATTTTAGCTCTCATTTCTTGTTTTCTTCTGTATAAAATTTCATATTGTTATACTTTTGTGTACTCGATTACAATAAACCAGCATGGATTTGCATTGAAGCTTGCAGCTTCTCTGTAGATAAACTAATCCCTTTTCTATCTAGTACGTTTCACGTTTCATTAGTTTGTCATAAAATTCTTTCTTCTGTCTTTCTTTGCACTGAAGTTTTACTTTGTAATGTGACTAGATAGTATGTTAATGTTATATCCCTTCAAGTTTTAATATATATATATATATATATATATATATATATATATATATATATATATATATATATATATATATATATATATATATATATATATATATATATATATATATATATATACTATTTCAGTTGCGATGCAGACAACGATGCCGCTTATCCCGACCACGACACCAATTCCAATAAGTAAGGAACTTTATATTAACTAACTTTTTATATATTAGAATTTCAGTACCAAAATTAAATCTTTTGCCTAAACTCGTAAAAGTTTTGTTCTCCTAATTTTAGTTTAATTGTTTTTAAATATATTTATGTCATCAAATTTATTTTTGCTAAATGTAAAACACGTTACAGATTGAGATGTCCAATTGTCAAACATATGTAAAAGTATTTTTTAAAAATAAGTACCGTTTATCTTCACTAATATTTGCTGCACTTTTCTAAGCCTTTGGTGTTGTTATACTAAACGTATTCGGCTTGACTGCCTTCTTAGATACATATTTGACTTTTCATCATACCAGTCTTTGCAGACATTTAGTGTCCGACAAAAAGACATCAATACTGATTTTAAAAAACTGAAAGACATCACCGCTTCTTTAACATTATTAAACAGCACCACTCTTCAAATGCGCAAATCAAATGCAACACATTTGAAAAGTAAATTGATCAGAAATCATCCAAATGAATATTCAGCTAATTAATACGTTTTCATCGTATGTCTTGCAACTTTATTACATCATAAAGTCTTTTATGTATTATCCTCTCACTTTAGGCATACACATTTATCTGTGCATCGATTACCAGACAAAAGTAATTAATATGCAGTATTGTTCAGTATTGTGCACACTGAAACAAATAAAGAACCATTACGACTCTATGGTCTTAAACTATGTAACACAAAAGAATTAAAACCAATAAGTTTTGTAAAATTCATAAATAATTAATTTCCATAGAAGACAAAGTGAAAATATAAAATGAACACAGTATTGCGAATTAAATCCAAAATAGTCCAAAAGGTTACATCACCAGTCCTAATGCATAAAGTTCTAATTATATCGTATTGGTGTTTGAAATAAGATCCAGCGCTGAAGGTGTTGATGTGCATGTACTCTTGAATGTATTAATGTACCAGGAACCTGAAGTGTGATGATCTGGATTTCATTCCCACTGTTTTAGTGTAAATGCAATAGATGTATTAATATGTTGCTTAAAATGTTATTGAATGTTAGCATTAATTCAATTACCCATGAACGGATTTCCTTAAATCTTCCTTTTATATTAAATAAACAGTCAATGTAGAGAAAGAAAATCAAATTTTTTTCTTTAATAAGGATAATCAATAATCCGTTGTAAGTTCTGTGAACATTTGATGAATGAATAAATATTAACGAGCTTTATTCGTCATCATTTGACTGAAATAAATTGATGTGAGGTAAGTTCCTACCAAAAATATGTCACCTCTCAAGTTACCATATTCAAACACCCCAACAGAAAGAAAACCGTCTCTTTTTTAAATTTGAAGATTAATATTTCTATTACATGTTTGCTTTTAGAACAATGCGACGTTAATTTGGACATTGGAATTATCGTTGATACATCTGATAGTATAGCTGCTAATGACTTCACGAGAATGAAACAGTTCGTTCAAGATATTATTCACAGGTAAAGTGAGTTTCTGTTTTTTTTTAAAGCAACATAAATTAAATTACATAATCCTAAAATACTATTATTTTAACACAGCACGTACGAGTAAATTAATACGGCAACAGCTCTAACCAAACCATTTCATACAAAGACAAGAGCATGTTCTACCATAGACAACGAAGATGTGGCAATTTATTGTATTCTTTTATCTAATGTTTCAGTTTCTATATCAGTGAATCCAAAACCAGGGTTGCCGTTGTACCATATGGGACCTATGTGGATGATACAGTCGTAATAACTCTTCAGTCCTCCCTTTTTGTGGAGTACCTCGAAAGTGTTGTGGCCATTCGCCTGCAACAAAATCCACAAAATTTTGGAACCAATACAGCAGCGGCTATTGCAAAGACAAGAGAAATTTTTCAGCAGGAGGGAAGACAAAATGTACAAAAGGTTGGCATCCTCCTCACAGACGGAGTGTCAGACGACCAAGAAAAGACCAAAGAACAGAGCAACTTAGCCCGGACAGAAGGCATCCGAATGATTGTCGTCGGAGTCGGAAATAGAGTTCAGAAGACCGAACTGGATACCATTGCATTTGCTCCCGAATACTCTATCAGTTTAACAGACTTTGGCAAGTTTGAAGATGCCATATTTTTTAAAGATAGGATCTGCACCGTTACAGGTATATGGATGTAGAAACTATCATTGAAAAATGTTTTCTCTAAATTAAATTGTCATTACCATTAATATACACTATTGATTATAAAGCATGTGATGACCAAGGGAAGATTTTGTTTGTAACACTTCTAAGCATTTTCTATTTCTCTTGAAGTCTTTCTAAATTATGTGGAAAAGTGATATACAAATGCACTTGATCCGTCCATTCAACATTTTCCTTTCAGAGCAATGTCTGCACAACCTTGATATCGTATTCGTCATCGATGCATCAGCGAGTATTACAAGTAGTGACTTTGTACGGTTGAAAACCTTTGTGAAGGAACTGATCAGCAGGTAAATTGAAACATGTTATTTATTTGAATATAAATAACTGTATACTATCATCGTCGATGGCTCTTTTGGAGTCGTTTTTATTGCATTTCAAAGAGTGTTTATCGTCAACTACGTTGAATATTTCTGTCTTTTACATTTAGATTTTCCCTGAGCCAAAACGAAAGCAGAATCGGTTTTGTTGTGTTCGGGACTGATGTAAAAAGCGACCAGGTCTTATCATTCTCTACAGATAAAATACAACTACGTGATGCTACAGATAGTCGAGTGTACCAGGATGTGAAGAATCCTGGGTCTGCAATCTACAAGGGTATTGAGAGAATGACGAATTTGTTCGAAGTGGACGGAAGAACTAACGCCTTAAAACTATCGGTTGTATTCACAGATGGAAAATCCGATAATGCTGCCCAAACAGCCGTCGAAGCACAAAAGGCACGATCTAAAGATATCCGAATGATAACAGTTGGTATTGGAAACCAAACCGATATAAAAGAACTCTCAAGCATAGCGTCTGGAGAGCAGCTTCTGACACTGGATAACTTTGGACAACTGCTACAAAACGCAGCTCAGCTTCAAAACATCATGTGCAGAGGTGGGTCATCGAAAAATATATTTTAATTCTATTAGTCTGATCGATGCTCTTTAAAATTGTCTGTCGCTCATAAAGTCGGTTTCAAATTTAGGTCAAGGAATCCTCATGCACGCATTTGTGTCATAAATGCAGATAATTTGAATTCTAATTTTGGTTTGATTATATTTCTTTGGCACCATCGAATTTGGACAAGATGTCGGATTGGCACTTTAGATTGTGCTTCTGAAATGAAGAATAAGAAAATTATATTTCTCATGCAGATGTTTGCAGTAGAGAGTACGATCTTATTTTCCTGATCGACACCCTGGATGGGACCAACCTACAGAAGCTTAAACTCTACATAGTTCAAGTGGCCCAAGGGTAACTACTTACACACTGTTTATAGAGCAGTCATGATTCTATTTATTATTTCATTTCCTTTCAGTTAGATCTTCCTTTACTCTTCTCCCTATTTTGATACCGTATCAAGAGTTTCTTGACATTTGGTATGGTTACTTTTAATCTATTTGGATACTTTAACAAATATTGTGCAATCTCCAGAAGAATGTTTTGAATATATTATATGTCATTTCTTTCACATTTAAAGAATAAATGAATGCAAAGAATATCATATGAGTTCATCGATGATTGACACTTTTTACTGTTAAGTACTAGCTTTAAAATTTCCTTACTGTAATAAATATATTTTCAATTCATCCAAATGCTGCCTCTGTGCTGCAAGGGCAGAACAATATTTGTCTTTCAATAAGTTGTTTTTTTTTACTCTCTTTCATTACTTTATTTCAATATGTTGTTTTAAACCTTACACCTAACAGATAGTGAAAAACATTTCCTACACACATCAATTCGGAAACTTCAAGTTTGTTCAGATTAAAGATTGTTCTGAAGTACAACGTAGATTACATAACTCGAATAATGCTTTACCAGCTCAAATTTACATGTTTCTGAAAAAGAACTTCGTAATTAGTGGCATGCATCCGGAATGTATTGATATATGGCACATAACTACACTTAATGCTAAACCGAATTGAAATTTTTTACAATTGTGTTGTTACCAGTGCAACGCAGAAACAAATTAAAACGATCTGAATCCATACCTTCACTGTAGTTCATAGCTAACTTTATTTGTGTCTTTTCAATCTCTTATTATCTGCGTCTTTTGCATACTATTCACCACTGTTTTAGATTCAACGTTGGCGTGAATTCTACAAGAATCGCTGTTCAACACGTTCAAAACATACCCAATAGTTGGACTGGTTTGAGTTTAGGAGAAACGCTGTCACTGCAGGCTCTCTCTGATCGTTTGCAAGCAATCAACGTGATTGGTTCCTCGCAGATGTCTTTGATAACAGCATTAACATTTGTAACAAATATGATACAAAGAGACGGTAGAACGGAAGTACCTAAGGCAGTTGTCCTGATATCAGACTCGCTACTGCAGAATTCTGCGTCTGCAGTGGAACCGTTGGCCAGTAACTTAAAGGATAATTTAATGACCAAAATAATTATCGTCAATACGGCAAAAGATGTCGTCTCTGAATGGAGAGCTATAGCAAACGGTAACTCTCTTCTACGGGAGCTCGGTGGGTCATACGACACACTTCCTGAGGAGAAAAGTTTGTACAAGGTCATTTGCAAAGGTATGGCTAATATATCAATCTAAACTAGAGGTATGATGCTTGTCATTCTTCTTACATTCCATATAAAATAAATCTTGTCATTTCTTTTTGTTTATATGTTGCATGCTTTGATTATCAGAGATTTCTAGTATTGTTCCGAATACGACGTTTTATGGTTTTCTCGATTTTGATTAACTAATTTCTAACATCGAGCATTAATCTATGATCACTGAAAAGAGTAGGAAGACTTATATTAGGATATGCAAGTAATTAATTTTCATCAATAGTGTCATACTATTTTCTATGAAGATCTCAAATACGATTTGTATATTATGTTTAATTGAGCAAAATTTCATTCTTCTGTAGCTCTTTTCAAGCTTCATAATAATCCGAATGCCTTTTTCACAACAAATGTACGATATTCATTTATTGCTTATTGCCAATAATTTGCTAATCATAGATCTTTTCCATTTATATTCTAGCGGAGGAGAGTAAGTATTTCATTTTTTTTTTGCTTTACGTCTCCTTGTTTTAAAAACGATGTATTTAATAGGGAACTATCTGGTTTATAAAATACTAAATTCAACAGTTACTTGAATATCACATCTAGCGATTTACGTATATGAGAAAGAAAATATGAGATACCGAATTAAGCAACGATGAATTTCTCGTTGCATCACAATAGTACCGATATCATCTAAGGTATTGCATAGATTTTGCTTTCAAAAGCAATCGTGTTTAAATTCTACACTCAATATTATTGCTTTGTAATTTTGAAAAAATAAATGCTATATTTTTCTTACCTTTAATATTAATGTTATCATGGCATGTTTACTTTCAGAACAATGCGACATTGATATGGACATTGGAGTCATTGTTGACACCTCTGATAGCATAAGTGATAATGACTTCAAAAGAATGAAACAATTTGTTCAAGATCTTTTACACAGGTAAATACTGTTTTCCTAATTATTGAAAAAACTCGCATTTAAGGAAACGTTTAGCAAACTATTTATTGTATATAACTAATAAAAATAACGAACTAAAGAACGTCACCCTCTCTTTTTGATTAAACAATTTGTCTTCGACATTTTAAAAGATATTTTAAATTGGCAATGAAGAGCATGTGCCTTATTCCTGTTTCTCGTGTTTATACTTTTTTACTGTTTCAGTTTTGATATCGGTCAATCTAAAACCAGAGTTGCCGTTGTACCGTATGGGACCTATGTGGATGATGCAGTCGTAATAACTCTTCAGTCCTCTCTTTTTGTGGAGTACCTCGATAGTGTGGTAGAAAGTCGCCTTAAACAAAATCCACTGAACTTTGGAACCAATACAGCAGCGGCAATTGAAAAGACAAGAAAAATTTTTCAGCAGGATGGAAGACGAAATGTGCCAAAAGTTGGCATCCTCCTCACAGACGGAGTTTCAGATGACCAGGAACGGACTAAAGAAGAAAGCAACATAGCTCGGACAGAAGGCATCCGAATGATTGTCGTCGGAGTCGGAAATCGAGTTCAGAAGACCGAACTGGATACCATTGCATTTGCTCCCGAATACTCTATCAGTCTAGCTGATTTTGGCAAGTTCGAAGACGCCATATTTTTTAAAGATAGGATCTGCACCGTTATAGGTATAGAAACTATCATTGAAAAATATTTTTTCAAAATTAAATTGTCTTTACCAATACTATTCTCTATTGATTATTAAGCATGTGATGTATATGAAACGGTTCTGTTTGTAATGCTTCTAAGCATTATCTGATTTCTCTTGAAGTCTTTCAAAATTATGTGGGAAAGTGATACACAAATGCAATTGATCCGACCCTTTAACATTTTCCTTTCAGAGCAATGTCTGCTCAGCCTTGATATCGTATTCGTTATCGATGCATCAGCGAGTATCACAAGTAGTGATTTTACACGGTTGAAGACCTTGGTAAAGGAACTGATCGGCAGGTAAATTGAAACACTTTTCTAATATCAATAGAAATATATGTATACCATCATATTCAGAGACTCTTTCGAATCGTATTTAGTGCATCTCAACGAATGTTTTATCATCATCTACGTTGAATATTTTCATCTTTTACATTTAGATTTTCCCTGAGCCAAAACGAAAGCAGAATCGGTTTTGTTGTGTTCGGGACTGATGTAAAAAGCGACCAGGTATTATCATTCTCTACAGATAAAATACAACTACGTGATGCTACAGATATTCTGGTGTACCAGGATGTGAAGAATCCTGGGTCTGCAATCTATAAGGGTATTGAAAAAATGACGAATTTGTTCGAAGTGGACGGAAGAACGAATACCCTAAAATTATCGGTTGTATTCACAGATGGAAAATCCGATAATGCTGCCCAAACAGCCATCGAAGCACAAAAGGCACGATCTAAAGATATCCGAATGATAACAGTTGGTATTGGAAACCAAACCGATATAAAAGAACTCTCAAGCATAGCGTCTGGAGAGCAGCTTCTGACACTGGATAACTTTGGACAACTGCTACAAGACGCAGCTCAGCTTCAAAATATCATGTGCAGAGGTGGGTCGTCGAATAATATATTTTAATTCTCTTGGTCTAATCGATGCTCTTTAAAATTGTCGCTCATAAAGTCGGTTTCAAAATTAAGTCAAGGAATCCTCATGCACGCATTTTGTCATAAATGCAGATAATTTGAATCCTAATTTTTGGTTTGATTAAATTCGTTAGCCCCATTGAATTTGAACAATATATCGGATTGGCACTTTAGATTGTGCTTCTGAAATGAAGAGTAATAAAATCGTATTTCTCATGTAGATGTTTGCAGTAGAGAGTACGATCTTATTTTCCTGATCGACTGCCTGGATGAGACCAACCTACAGAAGCTTAAACTCTACATAGTTCAAGTGGCCCAAGGGTAACTACTTACACACTGTTCATAGAGCAGTCATGATTCGATTTATTCTTTCATTTCCTTTCATTAATGTCTTCCTTTACTTTTCTCCCTATTTATATCTGATTTAAGGAATTTCTTAAGATTTGGTATGGTTCCTTTAAAACTAATTGGATAATTTAACAAATATTGTTCAATCGTCAGAAGAAAGTTTAGAATATTTTATATTTCATTTCGTTCACATTTGAAGAATAAATGAATGCGAAGAATATCAAATCATTTCAACGATGATTGACATTTTTCTGTTAAACACTACCTATAAAATTTCCTTACTGTATCAAATATATTTTCAATTCATCCAAATGCTGCCTCTGTGCTGCAAAGGCAGAACAATATTTGTCTTTCAATAAGTTGTTTATTTTTACTCTCTTTCATTACTTTATTTCAATATGTTGTTTTAAACCTTACACCTAATAAATAGTGAAAAACATTTCCTACACACATCAATTCGGAAACTTCAAGTTTGTTCAGATTAAAGATTGTTCTGAAGTACAACATAGATGAAATAATTCGAAAAATGCTTTACCAGCTCAAATTTACATGTTTCTGGAAAAGAACTTCGTAATTAGTGGCATGCATCCGGAATGTATTGATATATGGCACATAAATACACTTAATGCTAAACAAAATTGAAATTCTTTACAATTGTGTTGTTTCCAGTGCAACACAGAAACAAATGAAAACGATCTGAATCTCTGGGTTCACTGTACTTTCATAGCTAACTTTATTTGTGTCTTTTCAATATCTTATTGTTTGCATGTTTTGCATAGTATTCACCACTGTTTTAGATTCAACGTTGGCGTGAATTCTACAAGAATCGCTGTTCAACACGTTCAAAACATACCCAATAGTTGGACTGGTTTGAGTTTAGGGGAAACGCTATCACTGCAGACTCTCTCTGATCGTTTGCAAGCAACCAACGTGATTGGTTCCTCGCAGATGTCTTTGACAACAGCATTCATGTTTGTAACAAATATGATACAAAGAGAGGGCAGACCGGAAGTACCCAAGGCAGTTGTCCTGATATCAGACTCGCTACTGCAGAATTCTGCGTCTGCAGTGGAACCGTTGGCCAGTAACTTAAAGGATAATTTAATGACCAAAATAATTATCGTCAACACGGCAAAAGAAGTTACCTCTGTATGGAGAGCTATAGCAAACAGTAACTCTCTTCTACGGGAGCTTGGTGGGTCATACGACACACTTCCTGACGAGCAAAGTCTGTACAAGATAATTTGCAAAGGTATGGCTAATAAATCAATCTTAACTAGAGGTATGATGCTTGTCATTCTTCTTACATTTCATATAAAATAAATCTTGTCATTTCTATTTGTGTATACTAGGGGTAAATGTTGTATGCTTTGATTATCAGAGATTTCTAGTATTGTTCCCAATAAGAAGTTTTGACGTTTTCTCCATTCTGATTGACTCTAATTTCTAACATCGAGCATTAATCTATGATCACTGAAAAGATAAATTCATATTAGGATAACTTATGTTCATATATGCAAGTAATTAATTTTTACCATTAGTCATACTATTTTTATGACAGCAAAAGTTCTCAAATACTTTTTGTATATTATATTTCATCGTACAAGTTTTCATTCTTCTGTAGCTCTTTTCAAGCTTCATAATGATCAGAATGCGCTTTTCACAACAAATGTACGATATTCATTCATTGCCTATTGCTAATCATAGATCTTTTCCATTTATATTCTAGCGGAGGAGAGTAAGTATTTCACTTTTTTTTTTGCTTTAGGTCTTCTTGTTTTAAAAACGATGCATTTAATAGGGAACTATCTGGTTTATAACGTACTAAATTCAACAGCTGCTTGAATATCACCCTAGTGATTTACGTATATGAGAAATAAAATATGAGATACCACCTTAATCAATGATGAATTTCCAGTTGCATCACAATATTACCGATAACATCTGAGTTATTGCATAACTTTTGCTTTCACAGCAATCGTGCTTAAATTCTACACTCAATATTATTGCTTTCTAATTTTGGACAAATTAATGCGGTTTTTCTTATTTTTAAGATCAATGTTATCATGGCATGTTTACTTTCAGAACAATGCGACATTGATATGGACATTGGAGTCATTGTTGACACTTCCGATAGCATAAGTGATAATGACTTCAAAAGAATGAAACAATTTGTTCAAGATCTTATACACAGGTAAATACGGTTTTCGTAATTCTTGTAAGTACAAGAGTTTAAGGAAGCATTTGCAAATTGTTTATTATTCATAAAGAATAAAAGTAATGAACTAAAGTACATTACCCTCTCATTTTGATTAAACAATTTTCCGTCGAGACTTTCAAAAGATATTTTAAATTGGCAATGGAGATTATGTGATTTATTACTATTTCTCGTGTATTTACTATTTCAGTTTTGATATCGGTCAATCTAAAACCAGAGTTGCCGTTGTACCGTATGGGACCTATGTGGATAATGCAGTCGTAATAACTCTTCAGTCCTCTCTTTTTGTGGAGTACCTCGATAGTGTGATAGAAAGTCGCCTTCTACAAAATCCACTGAACTTTGGAACCAATACAGCAGCGGCAATTGAAAAGACAAGAGACATTTTTCAGCAGGAGGGAAGACGAAATGTGCCAAAAGTTGGCATCCTCCTCACAGACGGAGTTTCAGATGACCAGGAACGGACTAAAGAAGAAAGCAATATAGCTCGGACAGAAGGCATCCGAATGATTGTCGTCGGAGTCGGAAATCGAGTTCAGAAGACCGAACTGGATACCATTGCATTTGCTCCTGAATACTCTATCAGTCTAAGAGACTTTGGCAAGTTCGAAGACGCCATATTTTTTAAAGATAGGATCTGCACCGTTATAGGTATAGAAACTATCGTTGAAAAATATTTTCTCTAATTTAAATTGTCATTGCTATTGCTATTTTCTATTGACTATTAAGCATGTGATGTATATGGGACAGCGCTGTTTGTAAAACTTCTATGCAATATCTGAGTTTCTCTTGAAGTCTTTCTAAATTATGTGGAAAAGTGATACACAAATGCAATTGATCCGACCCTATAACATTTTCCTTTCAGAGCAATGTCTGCTCAGCCTTGATATCGTATTCGTTATCGATGCATCAGCGAGTATCACAAGTAGTGATTTTACACGTTTGAAGACCTTTGTGAAGGAACTGATTAACAGGTAAATTGAAACAAGTTTCACATATCAATATAAATATCTGTATACAATCATTTCCAGTCACTCTTTGAAATCACCTTTATTACATCTCAACAATTTTTCATCCTCATCTAAGTTGAATATTTTCATCTTTTACATTTAGATTTTCCCTGAGCCAAAACGAAAGCAGAATCGGTTTTGTTGTGTTCGGGACTGATGTAAAAAGCGACCAGGTCTTATCATTCTCTACAGATAAATTACAACTACGTGATGCCACAGATAGTCGGGTGTACCAGGATGTGAAGAATCCTGGGTCTGCAATCTATAAGGGTATTGAAAGAATGACGAATATGTTCGAAGTGGACGGAAGAACTAACGCCCTAAAACTATCGGTTGTATTCACAGATGGAAAATCCGATAATGCTGCCCAAACAGCCATCGAAGCACAAAAGGCACGATCTAAAGATATCCGAATGATAACAGTTGGTATTGGAAACCAAACCGATATAAAAGAACTCTCAAGCATAGCGTCTGGAGAGCAGCTTCTGACACTGGATAACTTTGGACAACTGCTACAAGACGCAGCTCAGCTTCAAAACATCATTTGCAGAGGTGGGTCGTCGAATAATATATTTTTATTCTCTTAGTCTGATCGATGCTTTTTAAAAATGTCTGTCGCTCATAAAGTCGCTTTCAAATTTAGGTCAAGGAATCCTCATGCACGCCTTTGTGTCATAAATGCAGATAATTTGAATTCTAATTTTGGTTTTATTAAAATTCGATAGTTCCATCGAATTTGGACAAGATGTCGGATTGGCACTTTAGATTGTGCTTCCGTAATGAAGAGTAATAAAATTGTATTTCTCATGCAGATGTTTGCAGTAGGGAGTACGATCTTATTTTCCTGATCGACACCTTGGATGGAAACAACCTACAGAAGCTTAAACTCTACATAGTTCAAGTGGCGCAAGGGTAACTACTTACACATTGTTCATAGTGCAGTCCTGATTCTATTTATTCTTTCATTTCCTTTCCGTAATATCTGCCTTTAATCGTCTCTCTATTTATATATGATATAAGACGTTTCTTAAGATTTGGTATGGTTCCTTTAAAACTATTTGGATAATTTAACAAATATTGTTCAATCGTCAGAAGAAAGTTTAGAATATATCAATATGTCATTTCTTTAATATTTGAAGAATAAATGAATGCGAAGAATATCAAATTGGTGCAGAGATGATTGACACTTCGTACTGTGTGAAACACTAGGTTTAAAATTTCCTTACTGGATCAAATATATTTTCAATTCATCCAAATGCTGCCTCTGTGCTGCAAAGGCAGAAAAATGTTTGTTTTTCAATAAGTTGTGTTTATTCTTTTAGTCTATTTCATTACTTTATCTCAATATGCTGCTTTAAATCTAACACCTAATAATAGTGAAAATATTTTCTGCACACGTAAATTCGGAAACTTCAAGTTTGTTCAGATTCAAGATTGTTCTGAAGTACAACGTAGAATACATAAATCGACTAAACTGCTTGACCAGCTCAAATTTATATATATTTCTGGAAAAGAACGTTTTAATTAGTGTTATGCATTCAGAATGTATTGATATATGGCACATAACTACACTTAATGCTAAGCTAAATTGAAATTCTTTACAATTGTGTTGTTTCCGGTACAAAGCAGAAACAAATGAAAACGATCTGAATCCATGCGTTCACTGTACTTTTATAGAGTTGTAATTTGCTAACTTTTTTGTCTTTTCCTTCTCTTATGTCTGCGTCTTTTGCATACTATTCACCAATGCTTTAGATTCAACGTTGGCGTAAATTCAACAAGAATCGCTGTTCAACACGTTCAAAACATACCCAATAGTTGGACTGGTTTGAGTCTAGGGGAAACGCTGTCACTGCAGGCTCTCTCTGATCGTTTGCAAACAATCAACGTGATTGGCTCCTCGCAGACGTCATTGACAACAGCATTCACGTTTATAACAAATATGATACAAAGAGAGGGCAGAACTGAAGTACCCAAAACAGTTGTCCTGATATCAGACTCGCTACTGCAGAATTCTGCGTCTATGGTGGAACCGTTGGCCAGTAACTTAAAGGATAATTTAATGACCAAAATAATTATCGTCAATACGGCAAAAGATGTCGTCTCTGAATGGAGAGCTATAGCAAACAGTAACTCTCTTCTACGGGAGCTCGGTGGGTCATACGACATTCTTCCTGACGAGCAAAGTCTGTACAAGATCATTTGCAAAGGTATGGCTAATATATCAATCTTAGCTAGAGGTATGCAGCTTGTCATTCTTCTTACATTTCATATAAAATAACTCTTGTCATTTCTATTTGTGTATATGTTGCATGTTTTGATTATCAGAGATTTCTAGTATTGTTCCGAATAAGAAGTTTTGACGTTTTCTCCACTCTGATTGGCTCTAATTTCTAACATCAATCACTACACTATGTTCACTGAAAAGATAAACTGATAGTAGGATAACTTATGCAAGTAATTAATTTTTACCATTAGTCATACTATTTTATATGACTGCAAAAGTTCTCAAATACCTTTTGTATATTATGTTTAATCGTACAAGTTTGCATTCTTTTGTAGCTCTTTTCAAGCTTCATAATGATCAAAATGCGTCTTTCACAACAAATGTACTATATTCATTCATTGCCTATTGCTAATCATATTTCTTTTCCATTTATATTCTAGCGGAGGAGAGTAAGTATTTCACTCTTCTTTTTTTTTTTGCTTTATGTCTACTTGTTTTAATAACGATGCAGTTAATATGAAACTATCTGGTTTATAAAGTAATAAATTCAACAGTTGCTTGAATATCACACCTAGTGATTTACGTATAAGAAAATATGAGATACCACCTTAAACAATGATGAATTTCCCGTTGCATCACCATATTACCGATAGCATCTAAGTTATTTCATAAATTTTGCTTTCAAAAGCAATCGTGCTTAAATTCTATACTCAATAATATTGCTCTCTAATTTCAACAAATAAATGCTATAGTTTTCTTGATTTTAAGATGTATGTTATCATGGCATGTTTACTTTCAGAACAATGCGACATTGATATGGACATTGGAGTCATTGTTGACACCTCTGATAGCATAAGTGATAATGACTTCAAAAGAATGAAACAATTTGTTCAAGATCTTATACACAGGTAAAAATGGTTTTTGTAATTCTTGAAAGAACATCTATTTATTATATATAATGAATAAAGGTAATGAACTAAAAGTACATCACCTATCTTTTTGAGTAAACAATTTTTAATCAAGATTTAAAATATATCTTACATTGGCAATGAAGATTGCTCCTTATTCCTATTTCTCGTGTTTTTACTGTTTCAGCTTTGATATCGGTCAATCCAAAACCAGGGTTGCCGTTGTACCTTATGGGACCTATGTGGATGATACAGTCGTAATAACTCTTCAGTCCTCTCTTTTTGTTGAATACCTCGATAGTGTGATAGAAAGTCGCCTTCTACAAAATCCACTGAACTTTGGAACCAATACAGCAGCGGCAATTGCAAAGACAAGAGAAATATTTCAGCAAGAGGGAAGACGATATGTGCCAAAAGTTGGCATCCTCCTCACAGACGGAGTTTCAGATGACCAAGAACAGACTAAAGAAGAAAGCAACATAGCTCGGACAGAAGGCATCCGAATGATTGTCGTCGGAGTCGGAAATCGAGTTCAGAAGACCGAACTGGATACCATTGCATTTGCTCCTGAATACTCTATCAGTCTAGCTGACTTTGGCAAGTTCGAAGACGCCATATTTTTTAAAGATAGGATCTGTACCGTTATAGGTATATTGCTGTAGAAACTATCATTGAAAAATTGTATCTTTAAATTAAATTGTCATGACCATAGTCAGAGTTACCTCTGATCCTTCACAGCCCATATTCGATATTTGGGTTTTTTATGTTGTGGTGTAGGGTCAGAGTCCATTCCCTACCAAGCATTTGGAATTTGCCGACACCATTTGGTGTCGGCATAGGGTACTCACCCACTATCAGGCCTAGCAAACTTAAGTTACCTTACACTATCCCATACTTACATTACATCGATAGGAAAATCGTTTATCTTCTCAGAAATTACAAACACATCACCGATTTTATCTTTAATCCGTTGTCAGACGAGACGAAATTACGGCGTTGAGGAATTTTGACCTCGTTCGTACTATTTTCATTGCTAGTCACATGATTTAACTAAATCTCTCGGTCGATATGGATAAAAGTCACAGGTCAAATAATCATTTGATAACAACAAAAACCGCGTTTTCCTATATCTCGTGTGGAGGACGGCAAATGTGTAACTTCCATTGATAACTGATTTTATTACCTCATATTGTATTTCTTTAATATTAAAATATTAACCCTTTTCTTAAAGTATCTCATTGGCAAGAGCTTCCATGTATTCGTCTTTACCTGCCATGTTGCAATACAGGTTTATGCACCAAACCTTCCATTTCAGTATTGCAGAAAGAAGACAAAAACTCGAAAATATTGAATGAAAATCACGCAATGTCTACATTAACAAGAAAAACACGTCGTATTAATTGAGATAACAGCAACCCGAACATGTCGCTGTCGCATCTTCCTGGGAAGAGGATGACTGATTACGTTGAGACTACATGTCAACGCAGTTTGTTATCACGTGATTATTTGACCTGTGAGGTTTATGCATATCGACATTGCAATTTAGTTAGTCATATGACAAGCAACGCAAATGGTACGATCGAGGTCAAAATTCATCAACGCTGTAATTTAGTCTCGTCTGACAACGGATTAAAGACAAAATCGGTGTTGTGTTTGTAATTTCTGAGACGATTAATGATTTCCCTATTGATTTAATGGAAATATGGGTCAGTGTAAGGTCATTTAAGTTTGCTAGGCTTGATAGTTGGCGAGTACCCTATGCCGATACCAAATGGTGTCGGCAAATTCCAATTTTTTGTATAGGGAACGAACTCCTTCCCTACACCCCAACATAAAAACCCAAATATCAAATATGGGATGTCAAGGGTCAGAGAAAACTCGGACTATCATTGCCATTACTTTTCTCTATTGCTTATAATGCACGTGATGTCTATGGGAAAACGTTGTTTGTACCACATCCAAATATTTTCTGAGTGTCTCTTGAAGTCTTTTTAAATTATGTGGAAAAGTGATAACAAATGCAATTGATCCGACCCTTTAACATTTTCCTTTCAGAGCAATGTCTGCTCAGCCTTGACATCGTATTCGTTATCGATGCATCAGCAAGTATCACAAGTAGTGATTTTACACGTTTGAAGACCTTTGTGAAGGAACTGATTAACAGGTAAATTGAAACACGTTTCACATATAAATATAAACATCTGTATACCATCATTTTCAGTCACTCTTTGGAATCACCTTTACTACATCTCAACAAATTTTCATCTTCATCTACGTTGAATATTTTCATCTTTTACATTTAGATTTTCCCTGAGCCAAAACGAAAGCAGAATCGGTTTTGTTGTGTTCGGGACTGATGTAAAAAGCGACCAGGTCTTATCATTCTCTATGGATAAAACACAACTACGTGATGCTACAGATATTCGGGTGTACCAGGATGTGAAGAATCCTGGGTCTGCAATCTATAAGGGTATTGAAAGAATGACGAATTTGTTCGACGTGGACGGAAGAACTAACGCCCTAAAGCTATCGGTTGTATTCACAGATGGAAAATCCGATAATGCTGCCCAAACAGCCATCGAAGCACAAAAGGCACGAGCCAAAGATATCCGAATGATAACAGTTGGTATTGGAAACCAAACCGATATAAAAGAACTCTCAAGCATAGCGTCTGGAGAGCAGCTTCTGACACTGGATAACTTTGGACAACTACTACAAGACGCAGCTCAGCTTCAAAACATCATGTGCAGAGGTGGGTTGTAGAATAATATATTTTAATTCTCCTCGTCCGATTTTCTTTAAAATTGTCTGTCGCTCATAAAGTCGGTTTCAAAATTAAATCATAGAAACCTCACGCACGCCTTTGTGTCATAAATGCAGATAATATGAATTCTAATTTTGGTTTGATTATATTTATTTAGGCCCACTGAATTTGAACAAGATGTGGGTTTAGCATCTTCGATTCTTCTCAAATGAAGAGTAATAAAATTGTATTTCTCATGCAGATGTTTGCAGTAGGGAGTACGATCTTATTTTCCTAATCGACACCCTGGATGGAACCAACCTACAGAAGCTTAAACTCTACATAGTTCAAGTGGCGCAAGGGTAACTATTTACACACTGTTCATAGAGCAGTCATTATTCTATTTATTCTTTCATTTACTTATAGTAACATCTTCCTTTAATCGCCTCTCTATCGTAAGAGCATATAATAAGTCTTTTGCATACTATTCACAACTGTTTCAGATTCAATGTTGGCGTAAATTCTACAAGGGTCGCTGTGCAACACGTTCAAAACATACCCAATAGTTGGACTGGTTTGAGTCTAGGAGACACGTTGTCACTGCAGACACTCTCTGATCGTTTGCAAGCAATCAACGTAATTGGTTCCTCGCAGACATCTTTGACAACAGCATTCACGTTTGTAACAAATATGATACAAAGAGATGGCAGACCGGAAGTACCCAAGACAGTTGTCCTGATATCAGACTCGCTACTGCAGAATTCTGCGTCTATGGTGGAACCGTTGGCCAGTAACTTAAAGGATAATTTTATGACCAAAATAATTATCGTCAATACGGCAAAAGACGTTGTCACTGAATGGAGAGCTATAGCAAACGGTAACTCTCTTCTACGGGAGCTCGGTGGGTCATATGACACACTTCCTGACGAGCAGAGTCTGTACAAGGTCATTTGCAAAGGTATGGCTAATATATCAGTCTTAGCTAGAGGTATGATGCTTGTCATTCTCCTTACATTTCATACAAAAAAACCTTGCCGTGTCTATTTGCGTACATTAAGGGTAAATGTTGCATGCTTTGATTATCAATGAGATTTCTACATTTTTCCAAATAAAAAGTTTTAACATTTTCCCGATTATATTTGACTCCAATTCTAATATTGAGCGCTAATCTATCATCACTGAAAATATGCATTCATAGTAGGATGACTTGTATTGATATATGCAAGTAATTAATTTTCACAAATAGTGTCATATTGTTTTCTATGATGGTGAAAGTTCTCAAATACGATTTGTATATTATATTCAATCGTAAAAGTTTTTATAATTCTATAGCGCTTTACAAGTTTCAACATGATTAGAAAGCGCTTTTCACAACAAATGTACGTTTTTCATTCATTGCTTTTTGCTAATCATGTATATTTTCTATTTATATTCTAGCGGAGGAGAGTAAGTATTTCACTCTTTTTTTATTTGCTTTACGTCTTCATGTTTAAAAACGATGTATTTAATAGGGAACTATCTGGTTTATAAAGCACTAAATTCAACAGTTGCTTGAATATCACACCTAGTGATTTACGTATATGAGAAAGAAAGTATGAGATACCACCTTAATCAATGATGAATTTCCAGTATTTCACTCTTTGTTTACTTTACGTCTACTTGTTTTAATGACGATACAGTTAATCTGATTTACAAGGTATTAAATTCAACAGTTGCTTGAATATCACACCTAGCGATTTACGTATATGAAAAAGAAAATGAGATACCACATTAAACAATAATGAATTTATCGATGCATCACAATAGTAACCATAGACTCGACGTTATTGAATTAATTGGGCATTCATAGAAATCGTGCTTGAATTATATACTCAATAATTTTTTTTTCTAATTTCGGACAAATAAATGCTATGTTTTTCTGGACTTTAAGATGAATGTTATCATGGCATGTTTACTTTCAGAACAATGCGACATTGATATGGACATTGGAGTCATTGTTGATACCTCCGATAGCATAAGTGATAATGACTTCAAAAGAATGAAACAATTTGTTCAAGACCTTATACACAGGTACATATGGTTTGCGTAATTCTTGAAAGAATATGAGTTTAAGGAAACTTTTAGCAAACTATTTATTATTTATAATGAATAAAATTAATGAAGTAAAGTACGTCACACTCTCTTTTTGAGTAAACAATTTTCATTCAAGATTTAAAATATATCTTAGATTGGCAAGGAAGATTATGTGCCTTATTCCTATTTCTCGTGTTTATACTGTTTCAGTTTTGATATCGGTCAATCCAAAACCAGGGTTGCCGTTGTACCATATGGGACCTATGTAGATGATGCAGTCGTAATAACTCTTCAGTCCTCTCTTTTTGTGGAGTACCTCGATAGTGTGATAGAAAGTCGCCTTCAACAAAATCCACTGAACTTTGGAACCAATACAGCAGCGGCTATTGCAAAGACAAGAGAAATTTTTCAGCAAGAGGGAAAACTAAATGTGCCAAAAGTTGGCATCCTCCTCACAGACGGAGTTTCAGATGACCAGGAACGGACTAAAGAAGAAAGCAACTTAGCCCGGACAGAAGGCATCCGAATGATTGTCGTCGGAGTCGGAAATAGAGTTCAGAAGACCGAACTGGATACCATTGCATTTGCTCCCGAATACTCCATCAGTTTAACAGACTTTGGCAAGTTTGAAGATGCCATATTTTTTAAAGATAGGATCTGCACCGTTACAGGTATATGGCTGTAGAAATTAACATTGAAAAATATTATCGTTAAATTAGTGTCACTACCATTCTTGTACACTATTAATTATAAAGCATGTTATATCCAAGAAAAGGTGTTGTTTGTAACACTTGTAAGCATTTTCTGTGTTTCTCTTGAAGTCTTTCTAAATTATTTTGAAAGTGATACACAAATGCACTTTATTCGACCCTTTGACATTTTACTTTCAGAGCAATGCCTGCTCGGCTTTGACATCGTATTCGTCATCGACGCTTCAGCTAGTATCACAAGTAGTGATTTCACGCGGTTGAAAACCTTTGTGAAGGAACTGATTAACAGGTAAATGACAGGTTTCTCATATGAATAGAAACATCTGTAAAGTATCATTTTCAGTGACTCTTTCAAATCGTCTTTATTACATCTCAACGAATGTTTTTCGTCATCTACGTTAAACGTTTTCTTCTTTTCTTTTTAGATTTTCCCTGAGCCAAAACGAAAGCAGAATCGGTTTTGTTGTGTTTGGGACTGATGTAAAAAACGACCAGGTCTTATCATTCTCTACAGATAAAATACAACTACGCGATGCCACAGATAGTCGGATCTACCAGGATGTGAAGAATCCTGGGTCTGCAATCTACAAGGGTATTGAAAGAATGACGAATTTGTTCGAAGTGGACGGAAGAACTAACGCCCTAAAGCTATCGGTTGTATTCACAGATGGAAAATCCGATAATGCTGCCCAAACAGCCATCGAAGCACAAGAGGCACGAGCCAAAGATATCCGAATGATAACAGTTGGTATTGGAAACCAAACCGATATAAAAGAACTCTCAAGCATAGCCTCTGGAGAGCAGCTTCTGACACTGGATAACTTTGGACAACTGTTGCAGAAGATAACGCCGCTTGAAAACATCATATGTAGAGGTGGGTCTTAAAACTATTTAATTGAATTGCCTTGTCCGATATGATTTTATTTGGTTTGTGATTAATGATTGTTTTCCAATGCTATCCAAACGTTTACCCGCCACATTCTGTCATATGTGAAGATAACTTGTCTCAGAGATGAATTTCTCCCCCTGCGGGTTTGGGGTTGTAGAATTGGCCCGACGTGCCTCGCTACGTGTCGTAAAAGGCGACTAAGTAGAGGCAACCTGTTTGCCGTGGGTTGCGACCCATAACGGAGGAGGAAAGGATCCTGGTAGTTGCAACACACTACTTTGGCCTCTACTTCTCCTAAGACGGGTGGTTGAGATGGGCCCGGTCTCGACAAATCGGCTGGTCACGCCGAGCCCTAGGAAGTCTTTATTAACTCTGTCACCTCCTTTTACTTTATTTTACTTTATTCTTGTATCTCGCTTGATACCACCGTTGCCCCTATATTCTATTGCTATATCTTTTCCTTTCTTAAATCTTAGAAGACTTCCTAGAAGGCGGTGGCTTAACGGGTCAATCGGGGGGTAATTTTACTGACCTTCGAAATTGGCGACTTCAGGGTCAACTAAAGGTAATTTTACCAACTGAGTATCGTATTTGTGTATCCCTGGCACTTGAAAAGTGTCTCCTTGTTGGGCTCCTTGGTGGGTGGGGAGCACGGGTGCTGAATTTTTCAAACTGCCATCATGGAGAATTCAAAAAAAAAAATCCAAAACGAACCAAACCAGGATCTGACACAGATGATGAACCATGTGGCGTGGATTCATTTCCACGCTTCATGGTAATACAATCAAAAGATGCCACAAAAGCACTTACTACACTTTCTCCTTTCGTTATAGAAAAGACAATAACCGGATTGATTGGATCGCCAAAAAGTGTTAAAAAGTTGAAATCGGGTTGTCTACTTGTTGAATGTCAGCGACGAGGTCAAACAGAAAACCTCAAAAAAATAAAAACATTCTTCGATATTCCAGCGTCGTCGTTCGCCCACACAACATTGAATACGTCCAAAGGTGTTATTCGCTGTCGTGACTTGGCTGGAGTCACCGACACAGATATCATTGAAGGAATGAAAAATGAAAGTGTCACTGCAGTCCGCAGAATACGTATCAAACGTAACAACAATCTGCAGGACACCAACACCATTATACTCACCTTCAATAAACCAACAGTACCCAAAGTGGTCAAAGTTGGTTTTGGGTTTTTTGCAAGTGAAGGTTGACGTATATATCCCCAACCCACTTCGATACTACAAGTGTCAAAAATATGAACACCATGAAATCCGCTGTTCAAGAAACCAAGTATGTGGTCGAGGCGGAGACAACTCTCACCAGGAATCGGAATGCAAAGCAACTCCACATTGTATCAACTGTGGAAAAGAACACCACGCCAATTCCAAGGATTGTGATACCTGGAAACAAGAGAAGGAAATTCAGAGGATCAAATATAATAACAACATTCCCTACCCAGAGGCTAGAAAGCTAGTACAGTCAAAAACATCTCTTTCTGGCCCATCCTTCTCTACTATAGTGAAAAACAATCCAAAGACATCGAAGGACGCTCAAACTCAAACAGATATACCCGATTCAACATTAAAACATAACACCCCACATTACCAAGCACAAAAAACTACGGCATCTACCCAAACGACCTTTAACAACAATCAGCAAACTAAGTCACCAAAGAAAAGCAAATCCCATGGAAATAGGCAACAAAAGGGGTCAGATGACCCCATCAAACTATTCAATAGGTTTGGGGACATTGAGAACATGGATGCAGAAGATACTGCTCCGTGTTCTCAAGGTAGCTCAAAACCTAACAAAAGAATCACACCCGTACTTCCCCCAGATAAATAACCCTATAGATGTTCCCCTCGAAAAGTCTAACCTAAATCCAAAACCTCCATTCTAAATTTATAATGAAAAACACAATAATACAATGGAACTGTCGAGGACTTAAAGCTAATTACAATGAGATTCTTCTGCTTTTAAATAAATATGATCCAGCCTTGTTATGTCTTCAGGAAACCTTTTTAAAAGATACGGACAATATCACATTCAAAAACTACTCCCTGTTTAACACATACCTACAAAACGTTGACAGGGCCTCAGGAGGGGTGTCTATTGCTGTGAACAATAAAGCCCCACATAGAAACATCCCTTTAAATACAAATCTACAAGCCATTGCTGTAAGTGTCACTCTACATCGGGTGATTACATTTTGTTCTGTCTACATACCACCAAATACTAAATTATCACCAAACGAATTAGACATACTTGTTCAACAACTTCCCACACCATTTGTTTAACTTGGTGATTTTAATGCCCATAACATTTTATGGGGATCGAAATACATAAGTGACAGAGGGAAAAAAGTTGAAGATTTTGTTGCTAGAGACGACTTGTGTCTATTTAATAACAAGTCTCCGACTTATCTGCACCCAGGAACGGGTACATACACTTGCATTGACTTAACAATATGTACTCCTTCACTTCTGTTGGATTTTAATTGGAAGGTCGCTGTTGACCTTCATAGCAGTGATCATTTTCCAATATATCTTAAGAACATCAATACCAAAATTGATGACACAATTCCACAGTGGAACCTAAAGAAAGCTGACTGGGCCAAATTTGAAACACTTTGTACAATGAGACTTAACAGGAATACCATACTAAATGATGATAATCCAATTCGACAATTTACATCTATCGTAATCGAGATTGCAGAAGAGTCCATTCCTAAGTCCTCGACAAATTCTCAAAAAAAGCCCAAACCATGGTTCACTAAAGAATGTGAAGAAGCCATTAAACAACGCCGAGAAGCACTGAACAAATTCAATAATCGTCCAACGCCCGAAAATCTAGCTCAATACCGTATTACGCGGGCTAAAATTCGCCGCACGATTAAAGAAAATAAACGAACATCATGGAAAAAATATGTTTCAACTTTAAACTCTCGTTCCTCTATAAACAAAGTTTGGGACACGATCCGCAAAATAAATGATAAAGGAAAATACAATTGCTTCCAACACCTGAAGTTAAATAACATCAATTATAAAAGCAAGCATGAAATAGCTAATGTACTTGCTGATTGTTTCTCCAAAAATTCCTCATCGTCCAATTATTCCGAAGCGTTCCGAAGACTTAAAATTCAAAAAGAAAAAATACGGTTGAAATTCACATCAAATAACTTAGAGAGTTATAACCAACCGTTTTCATTGTCGGAACTTATGGAATCCTTGAATAAGGCCAATGATACTTCCGCTGGGCCTGACGATATACATTACCAGTTTTTAAAACACCTTCCAGATCCATCCTTGAGAGTTCTTCTGGAAATCTTCAATGATTTATGGATTACTGGCAATGTACCAAAAATTTGGAAAGAAGCAATAATAATACCAATCCCCAAACCAGGCAAAGATAGCACAGACCCTACCTACTACAGACCTATATCACTAACTAGCTGTGTATGTAAAACAATGGAACGAATGATCAATTCTCGGCTTGTGTGGTATCTGGAAAGCAACAATTTAATTTCTCCTTTCCAAAGTGGCTTTCGTCATGGTCGTAGTACCAACGACCATCTGGTTAGACTCGAAACATTTATTCGTGATACTTTCGTAAAGAGGGAACATTTAGCATCGGTTTTCTTTGATTTGGAAAAGGCCTATGACACAACATGGAAGTACGGGATACTAAATGACCTACACGATCGGGGTCTAAAAGGCCGACTGCCCTCATTCATATCAAACTGCCTCTCAGACAGGGAATTCAAAGTACGAGTGGGCTCCACCCTCTCTGATATACACGATCAAGAGACGGGTGTACCCCAGGGCAGTATTTTATCAGTGACGCTTTTCAATATAAAGATTAATAGCATCACCAAGTGTCTGATGCCAGGTGTGGATTGCTCATTATATGTTGATGACTTTTTAATATGTTACCGATCCAAACGCATGCATACAATTGAAAGACAATTACAACAAAACATAAACAAAATTCAAAATTGGGCCAATATTAATGGCTTCAAATTCTCGAAATCAAAAACTGTCTGTATGCATTTCTGTCAGTTACGAAGACATCATGATGGACCTAATCTTACGCTGGAAGGAACACCTATTCCAGTTGTTGAGGAAACAAAATTTTTAGGCATTATCTTCGATAGAAAACTGACTTTTATTCCACATCTGAATTATTTGAAAGCCAAATGTTTGAAATCTCTTAATTTACTTAAAGTAATAGCGCGCCTTGACTGGGGTGCTGATAGGAGAGTCATACTCAATTTTTACAGAACGTTTATCCGCTCCAAATTAGACTATGGTTGCGTTGTTTATGGTTCAGCAAGGAAATCGTATTTAAAGATGCTTGACCCAATCCATCATCAGGGAATAAGACTTGTCCTGGGAGCATTTAAAACATCCCCGTGTGAAAGCCTCCTCGTCGAAGCGGATGAGCCACCCTTATCACAACGCAGAGAAATGCTTTCCGCACAATATGCTATCAAATTAAGATCCAGCCCTCTGAACCCAGCTTTTTCGGCAGTTTTTGAACCAAAATATAAATACTTATATGACAGTAAACCAAATGTCATACCTACATTTGGCATTAGAATATCACAATTTCTCGAAAGTACTAAAATTGATTTTTCAAATATTCTGAAAGCCAACATCTCCGAAACACCCCCATGGCTACTGCAGCAACCAAGGGTAATTTTTACGTTACATGATGGAAAAAAAATCGGAGACAAACCCTTCCATTTTCCACAACTCTTACCATGAACTCCTCTCACAATTTGAAAAATATACAAAAATATATACCAATGGATCAAAAGATGAGGAAAAGGCTGCTGCAGCCTTCGTAAGTGGAAACCACACAACCAAAGTTCGCTTGCCAAATGGTACATCCATTTTTTCAGCCGAAATTAGAGCAATAGACCATGCTTTGCAATACATTGCAAGCAAGCGTATTTCAAATAGCATAATATTCTCCGACTCACTATCAGTACTTCAGTCACTACATAACAGAAAACTGGAGAATCCATTATTAGCAAATATTCTCCTTAAGCATACTGAGCTGAGTACCTCCCACAATATAGTATACTGTTGGTTACCCAGCCATGTAGGAATTAAAGGCAATGATAAAGCAGATCGTGCTGCTAAAATGGCCCTATTACTAGAACCAACTGATTTTAAAGCACCCTATACTGATTTTAAAAGTTGTATCAAAGACTGTTTACGCCAGAAATGGCAGGCATCACGGAATGATGCCGTGAATAACAAACTTCATGCCATCAAGCCAACCTTAGGAGAATGGACTTCTTCCTACAGATCCGTCCGTAGAGAGGAGGTAGTCATTGCAAGAATTCGACTCGGTCATACTTATTTAACACACTACTACATATTAAAAGGAGAACACCCACCAGAGTGCATAGCTAGTAATGAACCATTCACCGTTAAGCACTTTATGCTGGAATGCTTCGATCTTGAACCTACGCGTAATCATTACTACGTTGTGCAAGACACGAGGGAGCTCTTTGATACAGTTAACATTACCAACATTATAGACTTCCTTAAGGAAGCAAACATTTATAGTAAGTTATAGCTTTTATTTTATCACCTTGTTTAGTTTTATGTTATATTTATGCAGTCGATAGATTTTAATTGCCAATCATATGTTTTCGTTATCATACATTTGCACACCCCGTTGATCGGGAAACTTTTAATTATTTACAATCGTTCACATTTTTATCGGTTTACCTTTTAACTCTTTGGTCTCCAATCGCTGGTCGATAAAATTATTTTACCATTTATAAATGAAAAAGGATATAAACTAATGTTTGGCGCTAAATAGCCACATAGTGCTGAAGCGCCGTAAAAATATAAATCAATCAATGAATCAAGAGATGAATTTCGTTCCATTATATTTCGTTGGCCCCATCGAATTTGAACAAGATGTGGGTTTGACCTCTTCAATTCTTCTTCTCAAATGAAGAGTAAGAAAATTGTATTTCTCATGCAGATGTTTGCAGTAGGGAGTACGATCTTATTTTCCTGATCGACATTCTGGATGGGACCAACCTACAGAAGCTTAAATTCTACATAGTTCAAGTGGCCCAAGGGTAACTACTTACACACTGTTCATAGAGCAGTCATGATTCTATTTATTCTTCAATTTATTTTCAGAAACATCTTCCTTTACTCTTCTCCCTATTTTAATATCATATAGTAGTTTATTAAAATATGCAGAAAATATGCAGTGGTACCATTTAAACTCTTCAGACAATTTAAAAATTATTGCTCAGATTCATGGAGAAAGTTTACAATATATCACACATCATTTCTGTCAGTGTCAAAGAATACAAGAATTCAAAGAATATCAAAATGGTGCGGCGATAATTGACACCTTCTAGTATGAAACGCTGTCTTCATACTTTCTTTACTGGATCAAAATATTTTTCAATCAATCCGAAAGCTATCTCCGTGTTTGCAAATATTTATATTTGAATAACTATGTTTTATTTTTTTTTTGGACTCTTTGATTTTTTTTATCACAATATGTTTCTTTGAAACCCAACATCTATTAAGTAGCTCACAACATTTCTTACACACATCAATTTGGAAAAAAAACTTAAATTTGTTCATATAAAAGATAATGATGTGAACTACAATTCAGAGGTGAGAATAGCACTAAGCTGCTTCATAAAATAAAATTTGCATATGTTTCTGAACAAACTTCGTACATAGTGTAACGCAGCTGGTATTTGTTGATGTAGGGCACATATCTGCATTGAATGTAAAGCTTAATTAAACTTCTTTGCAATAGTTTTGTTCAAGTAGAACAAAGCAGCAGGTAAGAATAATCTGGATCCAAAAATTCACTGTACTTTTATGAACTTTATTTTGTTAAACAAATTTGCGTCTTTTCAATCTTTTATTGTCTGCATCTTTTGCATGCTATTCACGACTGTTTCAGATTCAACGTCGGTATAAATTCTACAAGGGTCGCTGTTCAACACGTTCAAAACATACCCAATAGTTGGACTGGTTTGAGTCTAGGGGACACGCTGTCACTGCAGGCTCTCTCTGATCGTTTGCAAGCAACCAACGTGATTGGTTCCTCGCAGACGTCTTTGACAACAGCATTCACGTTTGTAACAAATATGATACAAAGAGACAGCAGACCGGAAGTACCTAAAGCAGTTGTCCTGATATCTGATTTGCTACTGCAGAATTCTGCGTCTGCGGTAAAACCGTTGGCCAGTAACTTAAAGGATAATTTAATGACGAAAATAATTATCGTCAATACGGCACAAGACGTTGTCTCTGAATGGGCAGCTATAGCAAGCAGTAAATCTCTTCTGCGGGAGCTCGGTGGGTCATACGACACACTTCCCGACGAGCAGAGTCTGTATACAATCATCTGCAAAGGTATGGATAATATATCAATCTTGGCTTGAGGTATGATGCTTGTCATTCTTCAAGTATTTCATACAAAATAGCTATTGTTATGTCTGTGTATCTTAGGTGTAAATGTTGCATGCATTGAGTATCACAGAGATTTCTAGTTATGTTCGAAATACGCAGTTTTAATGCCTTTATTCTGATTGACTCTACTTTCTAACATTGAGCAATAATCTATGATCACTAAAAAGATACATTCATAGTAGGATGTTTTGTATTGATATATGCAAGTAATTAATTTTCACAAATAGTGTCCTACTATTTTCTATGATGGTAAAAGATCTGAAATATTTTTGTACAGCATGTTTAATTGTACAAATTGCATTCATCTGTAGTTTTTTTAAGCTTCATAATGATCAGAATGTGTTTTCACAACAAATGTACTATATTCATTCATTTCCTATTGCTAATCATATTTCTTTTCCATTTATATTCTAGCGGAGGAGAGTAAGTATTTCACTCTTCTTTATTTGCTTTACGTCTTGTTTTAATAACGATGCATTTAATAGGGAACTATCTGGTTTACAAAGTAATAATTTCAACAGTTGCTTGAATATCACACATAGCTATTTACGTATATGAGAAAGAAAGTATGAGATACCACCTTAATCAATGATGAATTTCCAGTTGCATCACAATATTACCGATAACATCTGAGTTATTGCATAACTTTTGTTTTCACAGCAATCATGCTTAAATTCTGTACTCACTATTATTGCATTCTTATTTCGGACAAATAAATGCTATGTTCTTCTGGACTTCAAGATGAATGTTATCATGGCATGTTTACTTTCAGAACAATGCGACATTGATATGGACATTGGAGTCATTGTTGACACCTCCGATAGCATAAATGAAAATGACTTCAAAAGAATGAAACAATTTGTTCACGATCTTATACACAGGTAAATATTGTTTGCGTAATTCTTGAAAGAACATCTATTTAAGGAAACTTTTAGCAAACTAGTTATTATATATAATGAATAAAACTAGTAAAGTAAAGTAAGACACCCTCTTTTTTGAGCAAACAATTTTCATTCATGATTTAAAATATATCTTAGATTGGCAATGAAGAGTACGTGCCTTATTCCTATTTCTCGTGTTTTTACTGTTTCAGTTTTGATATCGGTCAATCCAAAACCAGGGTTGCCGTTGTACCGTATGGGACCTATGTGGATGATGCAGTCGTAATAACTCTTCAGTCCTCTCTTTTTGTGGAGTACCTCGATAGTGTTGTGGCCATTCGCCTTCAACAAAATCCACTGAACTTTGGAACCAATACAGCAGCGGCTATTGCAAAGACAAGAGAAATTTTTCAGCAAGAGGGAAGACTAAATGTGCCAAAAGTTGGCATCCTCCTCACAGACGGAGTTTCAGATGACCAGGAATGGACTAAAGAAGAAAGCAACATAGCTCGGACAGAAGGCATCCGAATGATTGTCGTCGGAGTCGGAAATAGAGTTCAGAAGACCGAACTGGATACCATTGCATTTGCTCCCGAATACTCTATCGATCTAATGGATTTCGACAAGCTGAAGGACACGAATATTTTCAAGGATCGGATTTGCAGTGTTATAGGTAAATGATTACATGAGTGTACACTTTCTTCCCTTTGTTATTTTACCGTCATGTGTTTACTGATTATTGACGTATGCATTGTTTCATTTCTTGCTTTCAAAATTTTGCGTGTTGGTTATATTTTATAATTAGAGCCCTTTTCAATTAGTCCTATTTCTATAGAGAATACATTCTGATAGTTTATGAAATAATAAACATTTCGAGACTTAAACGTGTAAAACAGGATAATCTCTAGATTTTCTGAGATATCAATTTGAGAAATAGACATTCTTTTATATTGTATACGTTTTGAAACTTTTGTTAAAGTCTTCAGAAAACTGCTAGTTTTAATTTAATTTTCTGATTCTATCCTTCTATTTACCATTGAATCAATATCTACTGTGTCCCTACAATGTTTTTTTTTCGCGTTCTACCTAATACCACACTTTTATATCAATGTAAACGGCGATGCGTTCTTTGATTCTTTGGTTATTGATTTGTTTCGAACAACATGATAAATACACTTATTTTCTTGAAACAAATGAAAATCATGACATCTTTTTTTTGCGTGATTTAAAGTAGTTTTTTGATTAAGTTTGATTCTTTAATACAAAACTACCTACAGTGAATTAAATAATATTGTTTTACCAACTAATGGTGGATATCAGATATTAAGAGAAATGATTTAAAATAAAAATATTTTGCTTTGAACATACAATGTTATGAATTGATCCAAAAAAAATTTAAATGGTTATATTATTCAAGTCCAAAAGAATCGTATATTCCGAATGAACTTCCGATTTTCTAATGTACTTGTCTGCATTGTTCGGAACTCCTTTGAATAATTCGCTCTAGTTCTAAAATAATATTTTGGTCAAATAGGCGCTTTGAATTTCCAATAAATAATCTAAGGAAATGTTTCCTCTCAAAGAATATCTAAACACAAGATTAAATAGTTTGAAGACTTATGTTAGAACTAGACCTTAATAAAACATGAGGAAAAGATATTGTACAGCTCCACATATTTTTATACAAGTATAAAGGATGAAAACGCATTTTGTTCATGGTAATGTGATTTTCTACAAATATCCCACGTCGTTGAAGAATCCACCTGACCTGCGCATACAATGAGAAATAGCGTAATTGTTTAAAGAACCCACTTGACACTACCAGCCTCTGTGTGTGTGTGTGTGTGTGTGTGTGTGTGTGTGTGTGTGTGTGTGTGTGAGTGTGGGTGTGTGAGAGAGAGAGAGCAAACGCACTAGATAATATAGTTATAGGTGGTTATTTTGAGTAATTAAATTCTTTCCGTCTAATCGTGTGCATTTGATTCAAACAGATTTTATTTTTGGATTGTAACTGTTTGTTTGGAAGCATTCCAAATGAAAGAACTTCAAAATGAATCTAGAACTCATAATTTGCATTCGCTGCGATTTTCAAATAACTCAAATGACTTTTCAGACTGGTATACAACAACGATGAATTTGCTGATGAATAAACGGGTCCTTAATGGGTTTTGTACGCATATGTAGTAGTAGTAGTAGTAGTAGTAGTAGTAGTAGTAGTAGTAGTAGTAGTAGTAGTAGTTAATTGAAATCTCTTCTGACTCGTTCCTATTTTTTTTTTCAGAAATATGTGCCGAAACTTTTGATATCATTTTCCTGGTTGATACAAAAAATTTAACTCTGATAAAGATATCAGTGTTATATCTGGAGAAGATTGCTCAAAGGTTCGACGTACAAGTCAGTTATTTGTTATACGTTAAGCAATGGTTTCCTTTAATCCATAAAATTGTTTATAATTCGATCCAGAGGAGTGTTTTCTCATTGATCCAGGTCGACGTGTCATTGGATTAACCGCAGTGTGTAGTGTAACCTTACCACGATTTTCTCATTGCCATCCTGTGCATCATGGTTGCGGTAGAGCTGTTGTTTCCCTTCACTGCTTCTTCTTTTTCTTTAAGAGAAGTTTTCAGAAAAGGGATACAAATATAGTACATGCAAAAAATTCTCCGTGGGAAGACGAACATATATCTTCCCAAGTGTGAAAATGAGATGATTCTCCCCACCTTAGAACATATGTGGTATTCTGAAGTTGAATTTTATTTTAATGTCTTTTCATTAACAGATAAATTGTACTTGTCACATATTGGCTCTTTCATGATATTAGGAACACTGTTTCCTGGCAACTATTGCATTATTGATAGTTTAGTACATGTACAATCTTATTTGTTTTCTAAGTTGTAATTTGAAAACGTATTATACAATTTAGCAGATTATTTATATTTCATTAAATTTATTTAGTAGCCTAGAAGCCACAGTCGAGACATTTGTATCAGAGAATCATTGACAGAGCAATATAATAATATGAATATATGATAGTGTGTTGTTCACCATATTCATTGTCCTCCAACGCTAAGGAGGAATTAATCGAATTCATGAAATTGACAAATATTTTAGCTAACTTAGTTCACGTAAAATGCCTCAGAGTTTGGACGGAGAAGAGTTTTTACATATTTAATTTGTATTGTGTGCTGGCTTTTCTTCGTGATTATGTGTTATGCATATCAATATAGTGTGATTGAACTTGGTCAGTAATAACGTTTTGGGCCCACCTGACTACTCACATCCTTTAAGGATTTATTTGGTAAACAACAGAGTACATAGATAATATTTCTCAATAATTTTAGATCAGTATTAATTGGAGGTAAACATATTTCTTAGTGTCGATTTCAAAGTCGAGTTCTATTAAGTAATAAAGAATGTTTTAGAAGCAAGCTGTTTATTAATTTAATGGAGAATAGATTAAGATGGCAGTGTATTTCCATTAAATAGTTATTTCAACATAGGAATTGCGGGGAGGTATATAAAGTTGTTTATATGAGAAGTACTCATTCCTACCTTAACATCCGAAGTGCGTTTATTCATATAAATGTGTTTTAAGAGAATTTATTTATTTCAATTCACTGGAGTTACAAAGCTTCTATTAATACTTCTTGGACTATATAACTATTTTGGGATTACTATGAATTCATTCAAGGACATTTTGGATTATAGCATTGTGATACATCAAAACTCTTAGCACATGATCACATTGCAGTTTATTGGTACATCAGTTCATTTAATATTGAAATCCATTCAGAAAACCACTGGTATTCATTAGGTACTCTACATTTCAAATTGTAATAGAACTTTTAGGACTATTTGGGATTTAATTCACAATATTGTAAGTTATTTGTAATGTTTCACTTTGTATTTTATAGAAATAAATTATTGGTTGAATTTTACAAAACTTATTTGCTTTCGCTCTTTTTGTTACTTAGTTTAAGACTATTAAATCGTAACAAGAGCATAATGCATTTACTTTTCTATGAAGCAAGGAAGTTACTTATGCTATTCTCCTTTGCTTTCAGTTTCAATATTGGGCCCGATACCACCCGAGTTGGTGTCATACATGTACAGAGTCTGCCAGCCCAGTGGAGCGGACTTCAGCTTAAAGATACAAGAAATTTTACATATCTTGCCAGGCTGTTAGGAGAAGGATTACATTCGGCAGCGACAAAAGATAACAGTCTCGTAACCGGATTGCAAGCTGCCAGAAATATGTTTGATCCCCGTCCCAGTGGTGGATTTCTCCGTAATACCGTTAGGACTTTAGTGGTTCTTTCCGACCGATTTCTAGTTAATACACTTGATGTGGAAAATGAAGTCAATGCTCTGAAAGTATCCCTGCTAAAAAATGTCATCGTAGTCGACATGGCTAATTCGAATCCGTTTCTTTGGAGATCAATAGCAAGCCCTGGACAAGCGTATGGAAAAGCCAAACTAGATCCTTCAGAGATTTCATCAATGCAAGATACGTTATGTAACCGTGAGTTCAAATTTAACACTACATTTCTTAGATTTCGAGCTTAATATGTAACGTGTTCTAAAGTACTAGAAATGTTTTTGTGGAAATTCAATTATAACAAATCGAATGTTTCTGAAGTGTTAAAATTTTTAATCATTTATGAAAAAAACACGATGGGAGTTTTAATTTAAAACATAAGACTATAAACTGTCAAATAAAAGGTATAACCTAATGTTATTCATGGAACTAAAAGAATGCCTTTATCATGCATATATTTTATTATATGGGTAAATGAATCAATTCAATAGATGTTTTAACATAAAAATATTAAGTACTTCTGTCCTATAAAATAAATTTTTATCAGTTTCAGCAAAAGATGTTTGCAGTAGAGAAGTAGATGTTCTGTACGTCCTGGATGTAATTAACATGACTAGGTCACCTCTAACAGTAGCTGAGATTAAGTTAATTCTGACCGACATTTCAAAGAGGTAATACGATATCGTGAAATGCATCTTACCATACTACAAATGTATCGTTCTGTTTTGTTGGGAGAGGTTGGTGAGTATTGATGCAGAATTGTATCGGCAAAATTAAACGACCGCAAATGCACAGGTGTACGAAATACTTATACAAACATTAAGACATTCGCGAAATTAAATTGCTGCACAATTGTGTCACATAGGACGAACCGAAAAATATTGTTACCGGACAGACATCTTTCGCAGAATTTTTCATAATTCGAATTATCTAAGTAGTATATATTGATCTCGCCTACAATTTATTTACTACTTCTTCTCATACACAGTAGGAGTTTGTTATATTTTTTTTAATTTTTTTTTTGTAAAATAAGGTACTGTATATCTTGGGTGTCTTCAAAACGACGTCTCTGCTAACTGGATCTTATTTTAAACTACTTCTTACCTACCTAAACTACTTCGAATCCTATTTATTTTCGCGGGAAACAGCAAAAGAATCATATCGACAAAATTAAATGGGCAAGAATATCGTCATACAGTCCTATTATACAAGTGCAAACAGCAATCGTTCCAGAGTTAGAATTTACACATTTTGTATATTTTATTTGCGATATTGACTAGTTGGTAACTCAATTTGAGCACGAAGCCTCTGTGATGACGAGGGATTGCTTATGTTTGAAGAAAAAAAAAAGAATATATATATATATATATATATATATATATATATATATATATATATATATATATATATATATATATATATATATATATATATATATATATATATATATATATGCCATTAGAATCGTCTTTATTTTTCCATCTTCCGATCAAATACTTCAGCATAAAGCGTGAGAAAGATAGATTGACTATCAACATTGAATTGGCACCGCCTGTGAAGATTACTCCTGCAATTGTGTTTGGTTTAACGGATTAAATCTAAATACGGAAAGACTTGTATTGATTATATTACACGTCGTTCACTTCAGTAGGATTAATTTTCATATATACATTTCACTTTCTTAAAACAAAAGTGTAAGCGTCTTGCATGTAATTTGCAAATTTTCAAGATCATAGAAAAATTAGGGAATGAATATTCCCGATTTTATGTCTGCTACATATACTTTCTTTCCACCAGAAAGTTCTGAGTATTAAGTTACAGATGACAACTGAGAATGTTTTTTGGGTTATGTGTCTCTGTATTCATTGGCCAATCGTTAAGAGAATAAACATATTAATGAAATCAATTTACTTAGTGATTCAGAATCCGAACTTCGTTGATATTGAAAAATGTGACGTTTGTTTTTGTCATCACAAATTGAAGACCAAAATAATCTTGAAATTTTAACCATATGTGAACCGCGTTAGCTCAGTTGGTAAAGCTTCTGACTTGTAATCCAGGTGTCGCGGGTTCGATACCCAGCCTTGTCAGTTCGAAGGTATAGTCATCAATGTGCTGAAAGTGTCTTAAGAAATGAATCAAACTACATTTGACCTAAACATGGTATATTGATTTCTCATAAGAGAAACATTTATCTATTCAGATATTGGTGTTGGAAAGTAAGTCACCATATTCTGTTTCCCCATTATAACTTAGCAAAGGAGATTAATGTGATGCAACAGTGGGCATGTTTCTGGAGCAGTGTGTGTGTGTGTGTATGTTGTGTGTGTGATTTGCATCTTTGACGTAGCTTTAAAATTTTCTCGGTCATATAACTATATGTCTGCAGTGTGGCATTTTATAGTGATGTCTAGCACTGCAACATCATGCCGCAGACATGTTATTTCATGTTTTACCTAGTCACATTATCCTGATACCAGGCTGACCCGTCCTAATACTAACCTCTTAATGCTGAGCACCTAGCGAGGCAGTTGTTAGTATCATTTTTTATATTACTCGGGCAGAGTTTGAACCCGTGACATCCCGCATCTGAGGCGGACGCTCTAACCACAAGGCCACAGGAGAGTTCTTTCTGGAGCGTAATCGAAAGAGTATTTTACCTTTCATTACTCTTGGGGCCTGTTGTGACAATGACTATTGTGAAAAGGAACAGAATAACGTATATCATTCAGCCGAACCAAGGTAAATTAAACATCTGAACGGTGATTTAGGTGAACCGTATTTCTAGTCATAACCCCCAAATGATGCCCCAGACATGCTGCTTCATGGCAGGTTATAAAGACTACTAGGGCAGAAATAAGGGTTTAAATCAAAGAACGACTTCGCTATTCATAATAAAATATTATATTCAAAAACATAAATAAGCATTTCCTTCGTAAATGCATTTGACATTAAAATGATTTTATGTTTAAAAAAAAGTATTTCGGTTTTAAAATTCGCTTTAGCATGCATATTTTACCCAAATCATGCTATAATACTGCCGTTATTCTTTTCTTCAGCTTTGGTCCAGGAACTAGATTTGGGTTGCTCACGTCCAAAACAAACATAACCCAGGGTCCAGTCTTTTGCAATAGCTTTAATCCGAACTCCGTCGATGCTGCTCTCGGCATAAGTTCCCCCACCATTGGACTACCTGTGCTTCGCCTTGCTATTCAAAAAGCCCGAACTGCAATCAAGAACGAGAGGCGAGTAAATGTTCAACCGGTTGTTGTTTTAATAACCGATGAGGTTCAACTTAATTCTGCTGAAATAGAGTCTGAATTCCTAGAAGCAAATTCTAACAACATATATTTCGTCATATACACGCCCTGGCAAACAACGTATTTTCAGCAGATTACCTTCCCTCCTCAGCAAATATTTGATAATAGAAGAAGCTTGGATTTACGAAATCCTGGTGCAGTTGGAGCCGCCGTCTGTAAAGGTGGGAAGATTTTCAGTTTTGTATTTTAGTAGCAGTAGTAGTAATAGTAGAAGCATTCTGTTACATATCGATATCATTAGATTTCAAGGATATTTATTATTCATTAATTTACCTTTAAAAACTATCTTCAAATTTTTACTAAACGACGTTTTGACATAATTATCGTCCTTTGTAGAGAATGTGTGTGTGTGTGTGTGTGTGTGTGTGTGTGTGTGTGTGTGTGTGTGTGTTATTGACTGGGAAAATTGACAAAACTAATAGGATAATGAAAAACAGAAACCATATTTTTAAAAAGTCAACGGTGTGTCTATGTTGTGTTAGGTTAGAATAGCGAACGTTAATGACAGATAATCAAAGACGGGTTGTTGGGTGTGAATTATTACGGTAAAGCTAATTCTATTTTGCTACGAGTTTGTAAAATAAGGTGTTTAGGCTTGTTTCAACTATAAATTCGTTCGCACATTGTCACACTGCGCGAAAGTTATAATAACATCATTTTAACGTGTAAGTAATTACCTATCGTTTATGAGCACTACGTGAATCAAAAATAGCAAATTCATGTATATGGAGATTATACTTCTGGTAGCAGCATAACGTATTCCCTTCATTTTGCAACTTTTGGAATAATTTAATAATCAAATTTGCTGAAAATTATAAGTCTAGCCTTTATAATTTTTAAGAGAAATTAATTAGCCGTTTTGTTAACTTTTTGGCATTCCTTTATTTTACAGCAACCGCAGCCCAGATACAGATAGCAACTACGACAGGTACGAGTCAGGCATATCCAGTTTACAACATTTTATATGTTAGAACACAAAAGGAACTTGCTAAAACAAATTTTGACAAAATCTCTGTGGTGAATGTTTGTTGATACTCTTGGAAAAACTTTTGGTATAGTTTAAAAGAAGAGCCGAAGGAATATATATATATATATATATATATATATATATATATATATATATATATATATATATATATATATATATATATATAAGCTATAGCTTAGATTTTTAATTTTTAATTAATGAATTTTAATTCTGTTTTCAGTGGTAACGACAACAGTAAAGAATATAGGTACGTATTAATTATTGTATGTCTCTTTCTCTTTTGCTACGGCTTGAAATCGCATATTTTGTTAGAATAAAACTTGTTGTTCGTGTATTATGAATAATATATGGAATATAATGTATGGTTATATTACCTTATCTTTAAATGTTCTTGCAAATAACTTCAGACGTCAACAATAATTTCAATGAATGTGACCAAAAGATGGTGCTAAGGGAGATAATTCTGAATTGCAAATTCTTAAGGAGATAATTCTCTCTCTCTCTCTCTCTCTCTCTCTCTCTCTCTCTCTCTCTCTCTCTCTCTCTCTCTCTCTCTCTCTCTCTCTCTCTCTCTCTCTCTCTCTCTCTCTCTCCGAGTGGCCGAGTGGTCTAAAGCGCTGTCCGTTACGGATCACTGCCATCTCACCTCCGTGTGCGTGAGTTCGAGTCTAGGATTCGGCGAATGTGGATATGTGAGAAAGCTTGCCAGTAGCTTCTCGTGGGTCGGTGGTTCTTTCCGGTGATTTCCCGGTGTTTCTTCCTCCACCATTAACACTGGCCGCCATGAATAGCCTACCGTGTGCTGAAAAATGGCGTTAAGCACAAACAACTACAACTCTCTCTCTCTCTCTCTCTCTCTCTCTCTCTCTCTCTCTCTCTCTCTCTCTCTCTCTCTCTCTCTCTCTCTCTCTCTCTCTCTCTCTCTCTCTCTCTCTCTCTTTTTGTTATACCCGAAACATATTATGTTATGATGTTGATTGCCTGTCCATCATTATGCCTGTTTTTGATTTACACGCTACCTTTAGTTCTATATCACAGACCTTGATACAAACTTCGAGGATGTGTTACACTTGAGTTAAGAAAGCAACCAATTGACTAATGGGGCCGAAGGGTCTAAAGTCAAAATCATTGCAGCTGAAGAGAATGAATGGCTTCCACACAATTACTTTCGTTTTAAATCGGGTACTTAAATAAACTTTATTGATGGCTTGCAGTTATAGTAAAAAATGACGGCTATAACATTTTAACACACACAAAAACCAGAGTCAGTGTGTTTGGAAGATTTATATGCTTAACGATAGGTCTAGACCGCGTATTTTAACCAAATGTTTATGTACAGCTTGCACTTTGATAAGAAAAAACATATATTCCTTCTTGGTTCAACTTCGAAACGTCAAAAGTCAAGGTCATAGCGGTTCAGAGAAGAAAAGTGGTGTCTACACAGTAACCATGTTCTTCATTAAGTTTCTCGACCAGGCTATGGATATCGTGCACCATGGGTAAGACACACCAAAAAAAAAAATTGGGATCGAAAGAACAAGGTCACGGTAGGTGAAATAACAACATGGTTTCCGCACATTTGATTTTGAGATTATAAACATTGACCAGACAATGTGGACGGGTGCTCATGATGAAATGAAATGCTGGCTTTGAAGTCAAAGGGTCCAAGGTCAAGATCATTCCAATTCAAGGAAATACCATATAATGGCACTTAACTTGTAAGACGGTTTATTACTGTTGAGAGAAGAAAATAAACTTCAGATATTGAGTTAAATAAGTGAAAGGTTGATGTCATTATTAAACGAACAAGAACAGTCCGTTTCCTACATCCATATATTTTAACAAAAACAAATATTGGTTGCATTTTAGGCAAAGATGGAACCAATTATATGCTGAGTTATAAGGTTAGGTTTAAATCACCTGGACAAATTAGTCAAAACTCTCCGAAATCTGCATTACCCTATTAGTGCTCTGTGAAGAGATATATTAGGTTGCAGTGTCTGACAATATTTAAATTCTGACAGCACCCATCTTTTTTATCTTCATTTCACTCGGATTTCTATCCAGACGCAATCTGAGGATACAATGCGTGATTTATATTAATCTTCTACATGGATTTTATCATTAGAGAATATTGAAAAGAAACATTTATTTGAAAACGTTCTACATACAAGACGGCTATTAGGGACATTTTCTCCATAAAATTTTCAGCGAGTTTGGTGCAGATCTTGTATTTATTTTAGGTGTTTTCATTTGCCAATCTGCTGGTTGCTAATAAAATTTTGTAAGCTTGTGTGAACTTCTTAAATATTTCAAAATAATTACATTTAGAAAGGTGCAGTCGAGATTTCGACGTCATTTTCATGATTGATACAAACACTGCTGCACCTGTGCCGGGGATACAACTTTACATCGAACAAGTGGCGGAAAGGTCTGTAACTTTTTTTTCTTTTACATGATATGTTTGTCAAAATTATATGTTTCTTCCAATTAGTCGTAATATACATACATTTTTGCATATGTACACGCTATATTCACAGTGCAAGATATTTTACAATGAAAATGGAAGAAAACTTAATGCATTCAAAAATACTTTGTCATCAAAATTACTCGTTTCGATTTGATTTTCTTGTATTAAATTAATGGAATCAATACTATAGTTCGCAGATTAACACTTACTGAAGGTGCGTGTCATCAAACTGTTACAAATAACTTTATATCAATCTTTTAATTTTGTTTTCTATTCACATTTAAAGAAAAATGTACCGATCATGTTTGTCCTAATAAAATATGAATTGATGGAGTATTTACCATAGCTTGTTTTCAATTATATAGACTGGTATGCTAACATTTATACGCACAACGTAGTTTCAGCATCGGGGCAGGAAAAACTCGTGTGGGACTGACGAGTGTCAGAAGCATGCTAGTGGAGTGGATACGTCTTGAGAATACAACAGACTTTACAAATCTCTCATCTGATCTTAGAAAGACCTATCCCTTCCAGCCGAAGCAGGCGAGCTTAGCTACTGGATTCGCGTATGCAATGAATATATTTACGAGAGCTGCACGAGATTTTCCGCGGAATGTGATGCTGTTTACCAACAGGCAAGCAACCGATGTCGCAAATGACCTTCTTAATATTCAGAATGAAGTTAACAGGCTCATGTCCGAATATAGAGCCAAGGTTGTTGTTCTTGACCTTGAGAACCCGGATGTTTCCGTGTGGAACACCATAGCCAGTCCTGGACAGATTTATGGACAAAGTACACTGGCATTATCAGATGTATCTCACATGCGGAAAGTTATATGCGACTGTAAGTCATGTGTTGATTTTGCGATGCTTGTCTGTCTTTTGAAACCAAACCTTTGCAATAATACAGATAATGCATTCGCGCATTTTTATTCTTAAAAAAGAATGGGTTCACAATTGCTTTACTTGATTTGTTATGGTTTTCTTGAAATTTATTTTGTATGATTATATTACATTTTACCAGTACTGATATTTGATGAGGTTTATTATCTTTGTATCAACTGAAATTAAAAGTCAGATTAGGTATTTTTTCAGTGTATGACTGAATTTCCTTGATGCTCTTGTACTTTAATAGCTGTAAAACACGTTTGTTGAAGTTTTAACTAAAAAGAGGCAATATACAACTATATTTAACAAATAGCAGACTTGTCAACGTTAGCTGAATATCTTAATATAAATTTATATTTTCAAAGAAATAAGAAAACAATTAACATTAATTGTTTTGAAACCACTTTTGCATTATCTGTTATAATTTTTAGTTTTAAACCTTCATATGAAAATAAAAACAGTCACAAGAGTGGACCCATAGACCGGTGACAGACAAACAAACGAAAGTCAGAAGAGATATTACATTAGTCATATCGTGTAACAATTTTGTGTCTCTGATTAGTGTTATTTCCTAATTGTTTATGCCTCAAAAGTATAGTAGATGGTCACTAACATTGCATTTGTGACCAAGACAGTGATATTTTGAAATTTACCTATTTTCTATAACATGCCAGATAGATTTATTGATGAAATAAACTCGATGTAACTTTTAACTTTGTCCAGCAATATAATTAGTAACATACACACAGGGGCCCTAAGCCACTAGATCAATTTAGTGATGTGGTGTGAATATGATTTTTAACGTAGCTTTAAAAATTTTCAGTCGTATCGCTACGATGTCTGCAGTGCGGCAGTTTATAGTGATATCTAGCACTGGAGCATCATGCCGCAGACATGTAGCATGGCGTCCCACCCAATCACATTATCCTGACACCAAGCCGGACACTCCTAACACTAACCATTTAATGCTAAGAGCCAAGCGAGGCAGTTGTTAGTACCATGTTTGTAAGTTTTTGGTATGACTAGATCGGGGATCGAACCCACGACCTCCCGCATCTGAGTCGGACGCTCTAACCACTAGGCCACCGGAGCAGTTGTTCAATTTAGTTCCATCTGCCTAAGTGGATACTTATCTGCATTTTTTTGTGATGGCACAAAGAGGCTACAAGCATTCGGCAGATGCATTTTGCTTTGCCTGCAGTCAATTTATCAAGACCAGAGCGAAAAAGTACTCTGTGGAGTCATCTGCTAAGATGTGTGAGGCCTAAAGGGCATATTTCGGCATGCCTGTCGGTGTGATCAAGACAAACCCTGTGCACCTCATTTCACCTGAGAGCACTGCAAAAAGCTCTGGTAGGTAAGATGGGTAATTGTTTCTTGGAATTTTAGGTTATAAATTTTTTAAAATTCTAAAAAAATATAATTTTAATTTTTTTATACAATTTTCAGTGTTTTTGAAATAATATATCATATATGAAAAATGTTGCTATAATCTCTTACACATCAGCCATTGGCGAAATAAATATATTTTTGTAGGATGGTACAGAGGGGAAAGGAGGGCCATGAAGTTTGCTATCCCAAAACTTTCGCATGAATCCACTGACCTCTCAAGCAACTGCTGCCTCTGCATAGTGAACTCTTCTAAACATTGGACTGGCAAGAATGTACCAGCTATCACGTATCAGTACCGTCCTTCATTCATTGCCCAGGTGCGCTACTGCCCTGACTCCCCGTACCTAATCCTCCTCCTCCTCCTAAGAGAGAGAGATACGTCTTTAGAAGAGAGCAGCAAGTCAGAGAGCGATAACGACGTTGTAAATCCCTATGACAATTTTAAAGGTGGATCTGAGAGAAATCCATAATACCAGAACCAAAAAGACCTCAACAGCTTGGTCAGAGATCTTGGTCTCACCAAGTTCAAAGCCGAGCTCTTGACGTCTAGGCTCAAGCAATGGAACTTGTTGAATGAAAGTGTGCAAGTCGCAGATCAGAGGAAGCGTCACTAAGCTTTTTCATGCTTTTTCACCCGTCAAGATGGGGTTTACTTCTGTTACATTATGACCAGTCTGTTCGAGGAAATCGGAATCGCCTGTAAAAAGAATGATTGGCGCCTCTTCATTGACATCCAGGAGCCTTAAAGCCGTAATGCTGCATAATGGGTACAAGTACCCGTCTCTTCCCCTGACTTACTCACTGCACCTCATATAGGATTAAAATATCATCAAGACTTTGCTGGACGCCTTGAAGTATGATGATTACGGCTTGTAGATCATCAAAGACTTCAGAATGGTAGCATTTCTGATGGGTCTTCAAGGCGGTATTACCAAGAATCCCTGCTATCTTTATCTTTGGGACAGCAGGGATACCAAGGCCCACTACCACAGGCGGGACTGGCCACAGCGGCCCGCGTTCTCTGTGGTGAGGAACAACGTCAAGTGGGAACCACTGGTGGACCCTCGGAAGGTGCTGTTATCACCACTGCACATCAAATTGGACCTTATGAAACAATTTGTCAGAGATCTAGATAAGGAGTCGGCAGTTTTCATGTGCCTTTAATATTTCTTCCCTAAGTTGACTGATGCAAAGGCAAAGCCGGTATCTTCATCAGACCACAGATAAAGAAGATCTCGAGTGCAATGAATTTCTCAAGAAGCTCACTAGTAAGGAGAAAGCGGCTTACCAACAGCTTGGAACAGCTGTGTTGCAATGGTTCGGGACTTCCTGGGTAATCGCAAGGCCGATAACTATGTGGAGCTGGTTGAGATTCTGGTGAAGTTCTAGGGCACAATGGACTAGAGGATGTCCCTCACGGTCCAAATTTTTTATGCTCATATTGATAAATTCAAAGAGAACATGGAAAGGTACTCGGCGGAGCAAGGCAAGCGCTTTCACCAGGATATACTGAACTTCAAACCGCTACCAAGGACAGTATAACCTGAACATCATGGGAGACTGCATGTTGGGGCTAATTCGTGAAAGTGATTAACTGCATAATCGTAAATTTCGAAAAACTACTCACTTCTAAATCTTTTGTGGTCATTTTTATATTACTTTAGTATACATACATGTTAATTTTTATTCATATGTTGTTTTATCGCTTTATGTGAAGGAAAACACAATTTCGCCCGTTTTCTCATTGGAAATATGTAAATTTCAAAATATCACTGTCATGGTCACAAAAGCAAAGTGTATGGGGGGAATAATAGCCATTTTCTATACTTTTTGGCATAAGCAATTACGAAATAACACTTACTACACATTAATAAAATTGTGTTACATAGTGTTATAAATTATGCATGATGCTCGGAATCGAATGACAGGATACCGACAATTAGCCAATAAGCTATCCCCTTTAAATAACCCATTGTTGTACGCATGTTTTAGAGTACATCACATAATTGTGTCATTCTCGTGTAATCCAGTACTGAGGGTCTGATAAAGTGACCATATATGAGGACGTAGTTCATAGAACTGGTTTTTCCGTGATTCTGACTTATTGTACAACAACCAAAAGCTCATACTTTCTATTTATTTTCTTTCAGTAACAATGACTAAATGTAGCAAGAACCTGGATATTGTATTCGTACTGGACGTGTTAGACAAAACTGTCCCGACTCTTACAGCCAGTTCAGTTAAAACTCTGCTCACAGCTATAACAAAGAGGTAACCAAAGCTACGTCTAAACCTCAATTTGCAAAGAAATTTCTCTTACATGAAATACAGTCGTCGCTCACATTCGAGTAGGAAAAACAATTAATCCAGCCTCTTACATTTCTGTTAAACATTTAAAGAAATCAATATAAAATGTTAGCGTTTAAATTATAAAGTGAATCGTGGCCAACTTGTGTTACAATTTTATCCTGATACTTTCCAATTAATTGAACATTTAGTGTATAAATAAATTTACATTGTAATCGCAGTGTATGTCATGCGACGAGGTCAAATATATTTATCTAATTGCATTTACAAAATTAAAGCAGCTTGAAAGAGTTTTTAAGTGATATTTTCAAATATTTCACTATGCTATATTCACTTTAATTCATTTTGCATCAATTTGTACCATATTTTGGTTGCGCTTACAGCTTTAACACAAGCTCCAGGTTTGGAATCGTCACGGCTGATACAAATGTTCAGCTCCCAATCCTATCCAATCAGTTCGATTCAAAAGCAGTAGATGTTGCCCTTGGCACTGGTTCACCAGTAATTACCTTACCTGATATAAGAATTGCAATTCAGAAAGCTCTACAAGTGATTCGTTCCGGAAACAGATACGGGATACCAGCTGTCGTCGTTCTCGTGACAGACTCAATATTTTTAAAACAACCTGATGTACAATCAGCAATCACTGCCGCAAGTCAGGCTGGTATTTCATTCGTTGTTTATATTCCAACTCAGCAGTTAGAGTTTGCAAGCAACATCATTCCAAGCAAACAAATCTTCGACCAGAGAAATATATCTATGTCACTTCCAAATGCAATGAGTGATGCAATTTGTACAGGTAAAACACACATACATACATACATACATACATACATACATACATACATACATACATACATACATACATACATACATACATACATACATACATACATACATACATACATACATACATACATACTTAAAAACATATATATATATATATATGTGTGTGTGTGTGTGTATTTGTGTGTGTTACTATATTATTTTTATAAGTTTTTTACTTTCTTTGAATGATACAGAAGTAAAAGATATCCAGAGAATCATTCAACTGAGTATGCATTGTTAGAAAAGGTGACCTTTTCCAAAAAATTAACCATAAGCAAAAAAAAATGTCATACTTTGTTTGTCATAAGGATAATAATTCCAAATCACTCAACAAAATATAACACAATGTTGTAACAGAATGCTCAAGTGCTTTATATTAAAAAAGAGTTAATTTTGTTTAGACTTTTTTCCTCATCGATTTCTACTGGATATTATAATACGATGCTTCAAGACGTACGATCGTTAAATTATGTTATAATAAAGTATTTTGCAATCTTCAGCATCACCAGTAATCGCGACTACAACGACGACTCACACAACAACAATACCAACAGGTAAATTTTTGAAAATGTTTATAACAGAGTAAAAATAAATTTATCGAACTACAGGGGCCACACAAATTATTTCGTTGCATATGTCACAAGTTAGCTCCATACTGGAATTTCAGCATTTGATCTGTAATGATCCGTGTCGACTTTTTGTAAAAATTGATCTCTCATTTACATCAGCAAAAATCTCGTCAGCTTGAACATCGCAGACAAAAAACAAAATGTTGGTAAATACAAATGCAAACTCAATAAACCGCCAGTGGTATATGCCTTAACGATAATTTATAATTGATGGTGGATCGTGTTTGGAGCAACAATTTGAGCCCTCCATACGTCCATTGATAACTGGGCACGTTTATCTGCTTTCGTATTCCCTCTGCGACATTTAAAAAGGAACCATGGGGTAATAGCAAGGCCCGGACTTAATGTCCATCGTGATTGGCCTTTCCAAACGTTAACGTTTGAAGGATTTCAAATCTGATATAGGGCTTAACATTAGGAAGACCTAGATAAGTTCGAATTTCACCTTTTTCAAAGTTTCTGATTCTTAGTTACAGCCCCTGATTGATAATGAATTTTATTCTGAATTTACATTATAGTGGTGGGTTGTTTTATTACGTATCAGATGATAAATGTTATGGTTTTTCCCGAGTAGCTAATTGATTTCTATATCAACTAGCATTGTAATCGTTTCTCAGCAAAATCCACTTGAAATTAGAACTAAATCTATATGAGATTCTGGAATATTCCATAATTTCACTGTGACTAATCAAACGGCTACTTCTCTTCCACGGCGAAAAGTAAAACATTCCTGGCTGATCAATATCTCCGAAAAATATTATACGATCTCTTACCTGCACGGTTTATTATTGGATTCTCTTGCAGAAATTTTGGCTTCAGAGGTATATGTTAATGCATTTAGAGCGAGAACTGTCTAAATGAAACATTACTTGATTTGAACCGCATATTTTAAATTTAATGGTGCTTATATTCTAAAATAGGTCCTTTTGTTGACTTTTTACAACTGTTCTCCTTTCACACTAAACACAAATAGAGGACGTAATGTCAGTAATTTTAATTTAGTTTATTCTAACATGTGTTAACACGAAAAGTGATCAATGATCTTGATTTGTTACTTTATCTTTCAATCTAAAGCAATGCAAGCAAAATACTCTAAATGACTGTGAAGACTAAAAAAAAATAATATTCCATTGCACGCATGTCTCTCAAGTACGGTTAAAATCCACGGCATGACATATTGATTTTATGCCCACCAGGGCCATTTTGCGTGAACATACTTCTGATATGTAAAGGGATGGGGTATCACATAGAATTTGGATAAATCTTCATTACAGTACTAATTGAGTCTGTCCATTATAGATGGGAAATGTACGAGTAATTCTGACGTTGTTTTCTTGATGGACACCACGGACAATCCAACTATTCTTCGAGTTGAGGCCTTCATCGTCAATGCTATAAAGAAGTAAGAAACTTCATAATATATAGGCATATATAATACTTTCGTATTAGATTTGAGTTGATAGAATTTCGAGACAAAACCGTCAAAACTCAACAAATATGCAAAGATAAAAATGAAGAATAAATACTTAAACAAGATGCAGTACATGAAATGTTTATACATAAACGGATTATATTCAGTACAATGCAGATATTGTTTTCCTTTAAACCAAGACTTAATTATGGCATTAATGTTTTTCTCTTCACGACATATGTCTTGTTTTCAATTCCCCATCCCAAAAGGAGATAAAAAGAGATGTCAAATGCACTTAATGTGAGAGTACATCTATGTGTTAACATATATTTATGATGAACAGTATCGGCATGTCAATGTTTAGGTATTTTAAACACCGTGCTGATCTGAATATAGGGACTCATGCCCAAGCAAAATACTAGCTGATTTTCACAAACATTATAGAGAGATTTTAAGCTGTTACTTAAATTGCATCAATATAGCGTGAAATAAATAAATATATGCGAATCTAATACAGACGCACTCACACAACTTAATTAAAAATAATGGACTACATATAGTATGTCCCTGGAATGCATTTTTAATTTTGTCAATCCTTTCATAGTTTGAGTGTCAGTGCTACCAGTACAAGGGTGGCTGTGTACAACGTACGTACACTACCGCAGGATTGGAGAGGACTAAACCTGAATGCTGTACAAGATTACAACACATTTGTCAGATTAATGCAACAGCCTCTACCAACATCGACTCCTGGAGCGCAAGGGACACTTCTGACCGGACTTCGAAAATTGCAAGCTATATTTTCCTCCCAAAGTCGGCCAAATATTCCGCAGACTGCTGTTATAATAACCAATGTTTTTCTAGATTTCTTGGAAGTTTTCGAAATCAACACAGTTGCGGATGATCTGAAAGCCAGTATGGGTGTGAATATTATTGTGATAAATATAGGATCTCAGGATAACAGGGATTTTGTCAACATTGCTTCTCCAAATAACATTTACGGATCTACGAATACTCTACCAGATGTTAGAACTATTGGAAATGTAATATGTGCATGTAAGTATTTAACTAGGGTATGTTAATCTATTGCATGTGTGGAATCGTACCTTTTATAATTTAGTATGTATCTCTCAGCGACTCAAGTAAACATCTGCATTAACATCACATATGATGGCTGCGTCAGATGCTATGTTGAAGATGTGCAATTGTAATTGTAGTTTCAACTGCTATGAAATACCAAGAATAGATATAGAAGGGTTCTTTTCATTACATAACGCTCAAATCTAAATGGCATGTCATACCAATAACACAGTATGGCTTGAAAAGCATCAGCAATGCCGCATAACAACTAGGATAATAACGTCACTTCATTCAAATCGTGTACGATAATATGGTTATAACATTTATTATCAACGCCGTGGAGCAACTAGGCTATTAAGCCAAGTTAGAAAACGAGAAACGTAGCAACATTTAAGAACTATGCTAAGCTTGTAACGCAATATCATAAATAGCATCTCTAACTCGTATTCATTTCACCTGAAATCTATCAACGGCTTTAAAAACTACTTAGTTGTATAAATTTCGTATGTAATGAACACTCATATAAATCGTGTGCATATTATATTTTATTATACTTTTAGTAACATTGTCATTGCTTAGTGAAATTCCTTGTATGATTCTATACCTTCTTATTCTGGATAAACAATCAAATTAATAAATGCCAACTTTATTATCTCATTCCAAAACTTAAATTATATTTGTTTTTACTACACTTTACAGCGAACGCTTACTGTTCATTTTTGCAGATTTAGTACTTGTTGTAGACAGGAGAAAGTTATGAATACCTTCAGTGAGCTTATATTTTTGATGATGAAATTAGCATCAATACCTTATTTCATGGCCATTGTTATTTCAATTGCGCCATCTAGTATATAGTAGGACATAAGACTGACGCCACCGGCAGCAGTGTTATCAGTTTTCGTTTCAATTGATATAACACAAGCAAACCGCTGTTGTTTCGCATAAACCTTGTTAAATATCCGTTCTACTGGTTAATTGTCTTTTTCTCTCCTTTCACATTACAGTTTCTTCTAGTCTTGTTACTCCTACAACACCATCAACCATCACGACCCCATCACCTACATCTTGCAAAGAAAACGTTGACATTTGCTTCGTTGTGGAGATACCCATTGATAAGCTTGTGGTGCATATTGATCCATTATCCTTTTTTGTGTCCAATCTGGCCAAAACGTAAGTTATAACAAATTTATTTATTTGGTCAGATACTTAAGAAAAATACAAGAGTGGATTAAATTGCACGAGATACACATTGTGCCATTCATGTAAAAATCAAGCAGCAAAATATATGCATGATATTGGAACTGACATTTGTTAAATAAATAAATAAATAAATAAATAAATAAATAAATAAATAAATAAATAACCGATTCAAAAGAGTACGTATTTTTATTATTGCTTCAACAGTCTTAGATATTTTACATCATCATTTATTTAACATTAAAGTTTTATGTTGGTTTTATGGTCATCACTATGTTTTACTCGACTTGGTGGCATCTCTGGAGTATCCGTCCGTAAGTCTATGTTAACTTTTAAATAGAATAAATTAAGTGTTAAAGATTTTTACATTCTAACTTCACATGGGCTTGACAAAGGGTAATCTTTCTCTTTAAACATGTTGTAAGTTATCTAAAACTGGTCCGATTTATTTCACACAGATTTCCTGTGTCCACTATGTTCGGTGTAGTAGATTCGGATCCTTTGGTGTTAGCATTAACTCCTTTTCCTCTCGAGCCGTTTAATGTGGTCAGTTCTCTGATTGACCTCGCACCTGGTGTGGTGGACAGGGACCTTCCAGTGGCCATTCGTGTTGGTAGAGAACTTCTGGTTGCACAAAAGAGGTCCTCTTCCAAAGCAATCATGGTCATTATTACTGAAAACAGTCTTGTCAACTCTCCAGGCGTTTCAGCAGAAATATCTTTGGCACAGCAAGCAAACATTAAACTGGCTTTTATCACATTCGGACAAAATGTTCAACCTGTACCATTGATACCAGTCGACCAAGTATTCGCTCCTGGAAATATTGGAACCTTCCCCGGTGTGAATGAAGTGTCCATAAAAATCTGCTCTAGTAAGTTTGATCTTTATGGAATAGGAGATTCGTGCATAACTATGTATTTAAGGACAACGATATCAATCTTGCAATTTGTCGTAAACAAAAGATTATAGCATTAATGTGTATTATGTCATTTTAATATTCCTCTAACAGCAAATATAATATTGGTTAAATTAAATTAAAAACTAAATAAATAAATATTATTGCCTCCATTATTCACCGTACAACGATTTATGTATTTCGACAGACAATTAGTATGGACAATTCATACTAATTTATTTCTATGCGACATCATCACAGCCGTTTTTAATGTCATTGCTCAAACATTAGATGCCTTTTGAGGCATTGTTTAAACCATTTTTTTTACTTTCCAGTGGCATTTTCGATGTGTGAAAACACACTTGCAGTTGCATTCGTCCTCGAGCCAAGTGTTCCTTTACCGAACACACAAATTCTTGCTACAGAAGCTTTTGTGAAGAATATCTTAAAAAGGTTATATATATATATATATATATATATATATATATATATATATATATATATATATATATATATATATATATATATATATAGATGCAATAAACTGACGACGAACAGTACGAAACTAGTAACTAACTAGCCTAAGCGCTTTCGACTCTTAACGAGTCTTTTTCAAAGGCAAATACAAAACATAGTTACGACAAACAAATAAACACAAAAACGTTGCGTTTGTAAACCTCTACATTTCTATCTTCACATGTGCTAAAACTATAAATACAACCAGCTTGTATAGACTAGTTGCGGAAACTGAAAACGTTGTATAATTCCCTTAAAGTCTACAAGCCAAAGCGACATCTATTTTTATTTTGTGTACATATGTAACGCAGATTATATCCCGGATATTTGGTTCTATACCGGTTATTCTTGTAGTAAAAATTGAAGGATAAGAAGATTTAGAAAATGTTAAATTCTACTAGTGCATAGTTTTCATTTTCTAGTCTTCTTGGTTTAGACCGCTTGGTTTCAATGTTCTAAGGCGGCGTATCCAGTATGATTCCTTTTCCTTCCTGGTTTCGGAACTCCAGCTGTGGTTGTTGGCAATAGCGATAAGTATTATATCACTGAAAGTGTGGCCAGGGGAGGAGAAGTGTTCTGCGACCGGGCTTCTGTACAGCTTTTTTGTCATCCAATCAGATCTATGAAGGTTTATCCTTATGTGTAGCTTTTCAGTTTCTCCGACGTACTGAAGGCCACAGATCTTACATGTGATGAGATAAATCACATTCTCTGTTTTGCACGTTTTGTTTGGACCATGTATGTTTAGTTTTTCTTTAGTCACTGTGCTAGTGAATGTCTTGGTCTCTATCATATGTTGACAGGTTTTGCATCTTTTATAATATAATATGATATAATACTTATCGCTATTGCCAACAACCACAGCTGGAGTTCCGAAACCAGGAAGGAAAAGGAATCATACTGGATACGCCGCCTTAGAACATTGAAACCAAGCGGTCTAAACCAAGAAGACTAGAAAATGAAAACTATGCACTAGTAGAATTTAACATTTTCTAAATCTTCTTATCCTTCAATTTTTACTATAAGAATAACCGGTATAGAACCAAATATCCGGGATATAATCTGCGTTACATATGTACACAAAGTAAAAATATATGTCGCTTTGGCTTGTAGACTTTTAGGGAATTATACAACGTTTTCAGTTTCCGCAACTAGTCTATACAAGCTGGTTGTATTTATAGTTTTAGCACATGTGAAGATAGCAATGTAGAGGTTTACAAACGCAACGTTTTTGTGTTTATTTGTTTGTCGTAACTATGTTTTGTATTTGCCTTTGAAAAAGACTCGTTAAGAGTCGAAAGCGCTTAGGCTAGTTAGTTACTAGTTTCGTACTGTTCGTCGTCAGTTTATTGCATCTATTTTAATTAATCCCTGACAAACTTGATCCCTTGGTGGATCCAGTACGCTTGAGAGGGTTGTTATTCGCCATATGATTTGTATTCTTTATATATATATATATATATATATATATATATATATATATATATATATATATATATATATATATATATATATATATATATATATATATTAGGCACGTACAAGGTAACTAAGAAAAGAGTGAAGCCAGCAAACTTTGTAAAATTTAACAAAGTAATTTATTTCTCTAGACAAGAAGGTAAAATATGGAAAAAGACTTACGGTTTATGAATATAATCCAAAAATTATTCCGAGAATTAATAAATATAAGTCTTATCACAAAAAAGGTTCCAAATAAATTAACGTTTGCATCCCGACGAAGTTCCATGACGTCAAATGAATGAAATATTGTACTGATGTGTCAACAGTTCCTCGTTGCATTTTATAAATCAATGATAATATTCCGGTTTTAAAATTCTGAATAATTTCTAATAAATGTCTTTGTCCAAGGATTGCTATGAACACCAAAACTTTCCAGTGAATATGAATTATTAAATCAGAAAAATAAGAATTTTATTTAAAACTGGCATTAACATTAAAACATTTTGAGCTCTAAAGGTGTCAATTTAGGACTAACTGAAAACACTAAAATATCTGTTTTAAACCTCAGATTTAGATCACAGGGTTGGGTTACGTGTTCACTTACTTCGAATAACCTTCAAATAACGCAGTAAAAATATGTCCTTTTTACGTACGCTATACTGGTTTGATTGTACTGAACGAATCTTACTATAAGATTCAATGATTCAATAATAAAATGTTGTTTACAAAATAGAGCTGACACGCAAGTCAAATATGTCCTTGACCAATGATTTTCACTCGAAGAGAGAAAAGAAAAATGTTGTTTAGCAAATTCTGACTCAAGGTCTGGAACTAGTTCAGCTAAAGCCACAATCTAGCAACACTGCGTGTCTATCAGGTCAAAACAGAAAACTGAATTTTCCGGGGGGAAAAGTCAATCCAGTAAAAAAAAGTTATCATTATAAAAACTTGCAATTAAATAAAGATAAAATAAAAAAATTTAAAGCTGACACACAAGTAATTAAATTTCATATACGGTAATACAGTTTGGATTTCTGATAACATCACTGAGATTTGAACGGTCTAGGACATAGAAGATCTAAGTGCATGCGAGTTTAGTCCAATTTTATGGTTATCGAGATTTTCATCAAATTTGTCGTCAATCTGACTAGCGCAGTTGCAACTATAGTCTTTTTCTAAATTTGTTTTTAAATGTGTTACTTAATTACACCATGCACACAAAGCCCATAAGCCTAGTACTCTCCACTAAAACAACACATAAATCACAAGAGTTTCTACTCGCCACTATAAATGTGATGCTACCCTCTTTTGAGTGTTGTATTTGATTTTCTTTAGGTAGAATGCAAGCCACTTAAATCGTGTCATTTTCTATTCTTGAGTTTAACTGCTGAAATAGAACATATTTTGTTGAATATGTTAGTAACGAAAAACTGAGGCAATTTACTTGTATTGAATCAGATAGGCAATTCGTAGTTTGTTTATCTAGTTCTTTTCATTACGTAAATGTTCCATAAATTTGAGTCAATGTTTTATAATATTCTTGTATTATAAGGCATGTAATACGAGACATTATATTGTTGTACTATATCAATTAGACACACCATGCAATGCTATACATTTTAGTTTTAAACCGCCATCAAAAGTGGGGTCAGTGAATTCCATCAAATCAACCGATTTGAAGGATGCAGTCGATCTCACTGCGATTGATTTTTCTGTGCCTGGAGGTACAGTTCCCAGCTCAGACCTTCAATTAGCCATCCGAAAAATGAGGACCGTGATCAATGCTGCAACTGGAAATGACACGAAGAAAGTTGGCGTAATAATGACTGATTTATCCTTTAATTCCAAAGACATTCGCCTACAGCTGAATTTAACTGCTCAAGAAAAAATATCTGTGGTGATTATTAGTGCAGATAGGACGGTTCCTTATGTTGGAATTTCTCAATCACAGATAATTGAAATATCAAGTTTCGTCGAATTGCCAAGTATTCAAAACTTGGAACAAACTATATGCACAGGTAAATATGAATTCCTTTTCCCAAAATATTACCTTGAAACAAAATTCACCTAAATCATTAAATCTATTATATCATTATGCATTTACTTATAAATTAGTTAAGTAGAACTCCAATTAAAATTATAGTCATACTTTGAAGTAAAATAAAATATTTATTACCGCACGATTATTTTTAATGTCATCACAATTAGCTGTCAAACTGACCGTGATTGAAAAGAAAGGAGTTCATATTGTACATATACTTACATTTTGCCTGCGAAAAAAAAGAACAAATGGGTAAGATAAAAAAAATTGTTAGATAAAGACAATAGTTGACTGATATACCACATTTCCTAGTTCTATTATTATTATTATTATTATTATTATTATTATTATTATTATTATTATTATTATTATTATTATTTAAATTGCAGAATCGTTAAACCATCACTTACGTTTGAAGAACTGAGTATATTTTCAGTACGATTTTTTATAGTTAGTTGAAAATGTAGTTGACCACAAAGCAGTTTCAGCTTCATAGAAGATCATTTGTCTTCAGCAAAACAATTAAAAAAACTCGGCATCATAATTTTTATAAAAAAATGAGTTGGGTTATTTAAAACCATACGGAAAATTTTAGTCATGATGACAAAGCAATTTCACGAATTTTAACAGTCCATGGTCAATATAATTTCTTTATGTTCTTAGCATCAATGGTTTACAGTAAAGGAAATGAATCATTGCTGATGTTCGTTATTGCCACAATGTTGCTACGACTTGCTATCTCAAGCTTGTTGGAATCCGCGGAATTTTTAAAGACACTGTTCGCGTGCAAGGATTGATGTGATTGGTCAACTTCTTGCTTGTGGGCGAAGTTGCCGAAAAATCAGAGGATAGGGCTAATTATGCTGATTGTAAAAAAAAAGTTAGATCTCTCATATGTAACTATTTGAAATCAGTATTGTGCTTTCTGATTGGTCCGAAAGAGATAGGATTACTTCCATATCGAATGTTATAACGGAGTGTAATAACTGCACATGGACACGTTCATCTTCTGATCATAAAATGGCATAGATCTTGCATTACGTAAGAGGCTTCTGAAGATTAGGGTATTCTGAAAGATGATTCATTCTGAATAAACATTGTTTCTGTCAACTTCTGAGATCGGGTAAAAATGTATCTGCTTGTGTTTGTCAAGAAAACATTGTAATCTCTATAAATTCCTCCACATATCTAAATGAAGTATTTTTCTTATACATTCACGATCATTTCACCATCATCTGGTTTGTACATCAATGCAAGTTTTAATTTAACTGTTAGCTAGTCATAAAGAAAATCGCAAAAGTAGCAAAAATAAAGTTCGTTGTGGTTGTTAAAGTACGTCTTATTTTCAAACTTTGGTGCATGACTATCACTAAGCCTAATAATTATGAAAATTCTATGAGGCGCCGTAGCGGACAACAGCTAGTAAAATGAGAAAGTTGCAGTGGAAATTTCGATGTCGTATGTAGAGAAATCCAATATCACGTGTTGGATCAGATTGCATGCCCTTACTGTTTCATTTTCTAGATTGAGATTTAGAATTTTTTTTTGAAAACTACAGTGATCATTTAAAGTTCTATTTCCCATCTCGTCGTTTTACAGTGTATATTTTGAATTTGGCAGCGGTGATTGAACTTTTACTATCATATGTCGAGAATACCTAATTCACACGTTGTATGCAACTGTATGTGATGAAAGTTCCATTTCATATGGCGAGTATTTCGATTTCTCTGTTGAATTTCACAGCAACGCTGTCCGTTAACGAGAGCGACATCTAGCAAAGAAATTCATAGTAATTCTCGACTTGTGATTGTTAACTTTCAAACTGTAAATGCATGAAATGTAATGGCGCCTCATAATTGAATACAGGAATGATGCATCTTGTATTTTGAATTGTTAAAGTGGACATTGTGTAAGGTTACTTTTAACACTAACACATCATTTCACCATATGAAAAAAAAAACAAAACAAAAACAAGCACAATAAAATGTCCAATCACCGCTGTGTAATTAAACAGATACAATCTAAAAACTCAACATACGAAATTGAACTTTCAGCATAATCAATGTTATTCAGCATTTACATATGAATTGAACATTTCAACAACTGCCGTGTAATTCAAAAGATTCAGTCTAAAAATTCGACATTGGACATCGAATTTTCAACCAACGTTGCGTAATTCAACAGTTGGTACTTTCAGCATAAACTTTTTGAACCAATAATTAATTTGTAATTATGGACATGTAACATTAAAACTTCAACTACGACCGTGTAATTCAAACGAAACAATCTAAAACCTCGACATAGAAAATATAACTTTCAACCACTACTGTTTAACTCAACATACAATTTAAAATCTCGTCCTGGAAAATGGAATCTTTAGGACAAGCATTTTTTATACAACATGTGAAATTGGGATTCTTGACATATGACATTAAAATTTTAACGGCAACGTTTTGATTGGGCCAACTTTTGTCCACTACGGCGCCTCATATAATTCCTTTCTCGCATCAACTGTCGATATGAAATTCGGCATCCAATATTTCATACTGATTCTACTAATTAACTACATTACATTTTGAACAGCACAAGTTGGAAATCCCGTGGGCGGTATACATCTCTCTCTCTCTCTCTCTCTCTCTCTCTCTCTCTCTCTCTCTCTCTCTCTCTCTCTCTCTCTCTCTCTCTCTCTCTCTCTCTCTCTCTCTTAGAAATGGTTTCTCGTAGGTTCCTGCTAATCAGTGACTCATCCATGTATTCATTATTTTAATTTTTTTTAAATTATTCCCTTAATTTCGAAAATTTCGCTTTCTTACGTCTATAAAGGAAGATAGATTACAGAGATAAATTAAAAACGGTAAACATAAGGAACATATGAAGGTTATTTATAAGGTTTGTGCATAGTTATGCAAGCAGAAAGGTGCTGATAAATGATATTATTTTGCTCTGTTACAAAGGCTTCGATTGATCTCACAAAATGAAATATAGGGTCTTCAAAAACATATGCGCAAACGTTAAACAAAATTATTGTATCTATAGTATTTATATCTTGCACATTTTTAAAATATTGAAAAAATAACGAAAGATATCAAACGTGATCGAGGTTTCTTTACATTTCTACTTTTTTATATCAGAGTGCGACCCCGGGACGCAGTCGTACAGAACCATGAACGGAGACTGCCGCCGATACGTGATCACCTATTGTGACGGCAGGGAAGAAATAAAGACTTGTGACTTCGGATTATACTTTGATGAATCCAGAATATCATGTCGCTTGGCGAAGGATGCCCACTGCCGCTATGGTAAGACGTCCCGTCACACATATTACCGCGTCATCAAGCGTACAAAGTTTAAAGATCATCAAAAGTAATATGTTAAATGCAAGAGTTGTACGATATTCAAAGAGCTACTGATAGTACATTAAGGTATTGTTAAATGCAAGAGTTGTACGGTGTTCAAAATGCTACAGATAGTATAAGGTATCGTTAAGGCAAGAGTTGTACGGTGTTCAAAATGCTACAGATAGTATAAGGTATCGTTAAAGGCAAGAGTTGTACGGTGTTCAAAATATTACAGATAGTATAAGGTATCGTTAAAGGCAAGAGTTGTACGGTGTTCAAAATGCTACAGATAGTATAAGGTATCGTTAAAGGCAAGAGTTGTACGGTGTTCAAAATGCTACAGATAGTATAAGGTATCGTTAAAGGCAAGAGTTGTACGGTGTTCAAAATGTTACAGATAGTATAAGGTATCGTTAAAGGCAAGAGTTGTACGGTGTTCAAAATGCTACAGATAGTATAAAGTATCGTTAAAGGCAAGAGTTGTACGGTGTTCAAAATGTTACAGATAGTATAAGGTATTGTTAAATGCAAGAGTTGTACGGTGTTCAAAATGCTACAGATAGTATAAAGTATCGTTAAAGGCAAGAGTTGTACGGTGTTCAAAATGTTACAGATAGTATAAGGTATTGTTAAATGCAAGAGTTGTACGGTGTTCAAAATGCTACAGATAGTATAAGGCATCGTTAAATGCAAGAGTTGTACGGTGTTCAAAATGCTACAGATAGTATAAAGTATCGTTAAAGGCTAGAGATGTATGATGTTCAAAGTGTTGCTGATATTATATTAAGGTATCATTTTGTCAGACGTTGACTGCCAAATTAAGTGTATGAATAGTTCCATTAAACTGACCACTTACAATATTTCTCTCACTATGAAACATTTTAACGCTGCAAACTAATCCAAAATGTTAAGACGGTTGCATTATGTTTAATCATAAAATATATTAAATATCAGTAAAGTTTAATTTTAAATAGGTTTCTCGTGATATTGTTAAACCCTTGTGATGTTGCTTTCTTAATACACATTCTGAGTCATATGGACGGTTTCTTATTTTATTTTTATTATTTCATTATCGTGCAGGGCATTCTCAGCATATATAATTTTCAAGAGTATGTATAGAACGCTACACATCATTTGCAGTATAGAAAGTAGAAAAAGATGGGAGTTCTAGAGAAACATTTCTATTTTCATGATAACACAATCATTGAGAAAACCAAACACTAAAATCAAACTTTGCCATTTACTATAGATGTTAAACTATGGGGTATTACTGCGCCCAGAATTTAAAAAAAATAGTCTCAGCAAATACATCATAAATAATAGCACAATGAATTCAAAACTTTTCAGAGATATGTTATTAATATTTCACGAGTAAAACAGCGTCGTTGTCGGTATTAATATGGAATGCCTTTTTTACGAGGATGGATAGAAGTAACGTATGCTCAAAGATAGATGTATCTCAAATACATTGTACGGAAATAGAAGTGTTAATTTCCTGATTTCAAACATACATAGATGTATTCCAGTTTCTCAGAAAAATGCAGAGTTGCATATTAATTCAATGATGATAACATTGAAATAATCAACATCAGCTCATATTTGAATATGTTTAGAACAATGCAATATGAAGAAGGAATAAATTAGGTATATGATGTTGCTAAACGCACAAATTTATATATAGTTAAATTTACAGTACAAGTTACAATCAATAATGATTCCACAAAAACAGGGATGTAATATATGGAGAAGAGATATTTAAAATAAGATATGGCGAATTAGTATGTTGCAAATTTGTTGAACATTAGAGTGCCTGTTTTAGACGTCCGTCCTCGTGTCTTGCTGATAACACCTAAGGAATATTTTATCGTGTAAAAATTACAATATAAAAATGTTTTTATTTAATTTTAAATGAAGAAAACAGAATATTATATAAGACATCTTGACTATGGTTATGTCGTTCGAGCTGCTTCAATCAAAGGCAATATACCGTAGCAACATTTAAAGAAAGAAAGAAGTAACAGAAACTGATACGACAGAACGCTTAACAGAACACTCTACTGAACATTATATTAGCAAGCGAGGGAATAAATTCCGCACAGAACGATCGGCGTTAGTTATATGGATGACTAGCGACAAGCATACGTAGTTAATTTGTTTGAATGTTGTAAACGACAACTGATACTGTTACAATAAAGGGATCTTTGCTTGACCTAACGGTGTCAAACCCTGGCGCGATTCCCGCTAGAAGTCATAAGTTTACCCCCAAATTTCCAGAGAGTTCCATGCAACTTCAGTTATATATATATATATATATATATATATATATATATATATATATATATATATATATATATATATATATATATATATATATATATATATTACTCTAATCATCTAATCAATGCAAGACCACAGATCTATCAACCGCACAGCTGCATACTTTCTCTTCTTAAACTTTTCGTACCGTCAGCAGTTCACACCATAAAAATTCTACAACTATCCCATAACACAGGAAACTATTTTAACTACGCCAACTTAGGTTAGTCAATCTATGGTTTCAAGGCACATTACGACAGTACAACTGCATCACATTTGCTACCAAGACGACATATAAGGCATTTGCTGAGTCTTTTTGTTTATTCCATTGTGTAATTTACCGGTGTCCTACCATAAATACTGCCACTGCAGTCACACCACCAATGTACATCACTAGATTCTAATATGGACTATAGTATTAATTGACCATGACATTATGGAAACTCACTAACACTTCTCTCCGTGACGTTTGCTCCTAGTACTTGGCTAATTATTTCGGGCTTAGGAATATTTCCTTTGTACCGAATTCCAATAATCAAAGAAGTAATCACACAAACCTTGAACTGTGCGCTATAACTAAATGTGCATACATCAAACTTTATTACAATACAAATATATTTTGAAAGTGATTGATACTCATTCAATATACGTTTGATCTGAAAAAGGAAAAACGAAATACTAGGATTATATACACGAAGCTTTAAAAGACTTTTTTAAAGATTGACAAAAATAGTTTCATGAAGGTAAGGAGCTTTACAACAAAGACCCTTAGAGATTTTTTAAATAAGAAAGTATTTTAAACGATAAAATTGATTCGCGTTTTAAAAAAAAACTAATTTGGGATTCAGTAATATATTAGATTAACCGACATTACTCCGGTTGAAGCGATCAATGAATAAAACATTTCAAATGAATGATCGTTATATTCCGTTACCTTGACAAGAAATGCATCTGTAAAACCTACATTTTGAATGGTTGAAACAGCTAAAATTTTGAAAAATAAAAAAATCTTTGCAAAGTGAAAATTAACTAATTTACCGATGAGATATTGAAAATCAGGAAACTATTATTAGGGAGTAAGTTGTTTACAAACGAGGAAACGTGAATGGAAAAAAATATAGAGGAAATTTGTATAAACAAGAATAATGTCCATACAACAAGGACGATGGCATATATAACGTTGAAAAGATCTTAAACACAACAAGTAAGAACATGAAATGCCATGTACCTCTAAAATGGAAATAATACAACCAATTGTCTAATAGTTGTAAGCCAGCTGACAATTGTAAGCCATTAACTAAATTTTCGTGCAGAAGACACACTATTTCATCTGCGATAACTGAATTGATGTATACAAAAAGCAGTATAAAGGAACATGACAGCGTTGAACATTGAAAGATAAAGACTTTCTACAATGTAACAGAAGAGAAGAAAAATGGTATTAGAATATGAAGCGATTAAAACGTGCAAACATGTTTCGATCTCCATTCCGTGATGAAATATATCCAAGAACATCATTATAAATTAATAGATTAGTAAACGTGTAAAAAGTCATAAAGTGAGTATTATTTATGTAACGTCCTAGGGAGAAAATATATTTCGACTTTTATTTTCAAATTTTAATACGTTATAATTGTTGCACATTTAACTGGCGAGCATAAATGTAATCTAAACAACAAATGCACAGAAATTTCAATTTTAAGTAGACCAAAACGGCATTTTCTTTCGACAGTTATGTTTAGCGTGCGACTAAGTTCAAAACATTTTTGGGTTAAATTATCTGCGCATTACCAATGTTGTTGTGTAATGATGAAATGATGAATCTGCTCTTGTGTATTTGGTTTAGAAAAACGGCATACATTCAGTTACTTTATTTCTTGTAGTGCATTTTTTAAAATAAAATTAAGCCTTAGGTAGAATAACAAATGAGCATATAATGAAAAGGTTGCTGCATTTCTATGGGAAAAATATAAACTCGTTTTGTCTGATGGATATACTGCACTCCCAAGGTCGTGCAGTATATCCATCTGAAAAAACTCGTTCATATTTTTCCATAGAAATGCAGCAACCTATAAATCTTAGAAAGTTAATAGAACTAAGTATTTTAGGACAATAATGTTACAGCTTGGATAAAGACATAATGAGAAACTTCCGCCAATACCTCCAATTTATTTTTATATATTATAATTAGTTAGACCAATAATACTAAACCATGGTGACAGTTCATCGCAAATGCTTAACTCTACAACCACACGTAATAACGTGTTACGTAAGAAAAGCGGAAAAGAAGTCGTTTAGATATTTTAGCAAGACAGAAAAATCCGGGTTTCTATTCCTAATTACCAGCAAAATGTTCATAAATTAAACATTTTAGATAGACAATGTCAGGTAATATTCAGAGATCATGAAACAATTTTCCAAGTACATGTTTCTGGGACGAGTGAGTTGCAAGGTTTACTCGTACTCATCATACTCTATGCAGTACACTTCTTAATTATATTGATTTAGGTTTAGCTAAAGAACTACAGGTACCTGATTCAAGCTCGATAGTAAAAATGGTCAAAATCATGTTCTCTAATACATGGCTCCTTAGATAAACGTATGAAAAGACACAAGGTTTTAACTGGAGAAGCAGAAGTAAAATATGAGTTTGCAAGAAAAAGAATTATCAGAGTAAATTCTTCAACTTTATTACCCAAATATTGTACTCTTTTTGCACAAGCGATTATAGCAAGCGTTTGCCTGCAGGTTTACAAACACGGATCCAGACCGGTCTGCGAGTGGCCATGATTTCGACCAGGTTTTGTGACGGCAGATCGGTTTTGGTTGCAAACCTAATCTGATTCATACGGGCGACACCCATTCTGGTTCCTGCGCTCGTGTGTCCGTAAATGTCAACTGGCATTTTGTATGTTTCAAGCGTCCACTTAAAGTGACTTTGTCTTCTACAACGCAAAGTTGGCTAGAGTTAATAGGGTCCGTGAACGCCAATATGCATGTAGTACTCCATCGGCGAGATGTCCACATCTATGCCCTCGTTTCGAGTTTGAATTAGACAGAGGTAGATGTCAGTCAGAAACTTTGTTTTCACTGCCGACACCTGGGCAAAGCTAGAGCAAGTCTGTACGAGCCAAAATATCAAGTACGTTGCGACGTTACCACATATGGAACCCAATGAGTTCTAGGTGATGTTGACGAGTCCAGGTTTACGAAGTCGGTTACCTAGCTGGATGCAAGTACATTCCGCATGAAGATGCCTATGAAATAGTTTATTGATTTGTTGTCATTGCAAGTAAAACATAATAACTCAGCAGACAAATCAATTTCAAACAAACACATTTTCCGATCTATGTCCGACCAAGTAATTGGAAAAATCGTTTCTTTCTTCGTTTTTTTTTTAAACCACCACAAACCGACTTGTTTAGAGTCATCCCCAAGTCTGACTCCTAAAACGGTCTATTTTTCAGCCACGAAAGTTGCACAGCCAAAAAAGCTGCAAAAAAGCTGGTTCAATTACGGTTCAATTACGAGTTTTTCAAAACCATTACGAGTTTTTCACAGGTACACCAATGACTCTCATTCAGCCACCAAGAACATAATCTTTTTAAAGAGAAACACTGAAATGCATATATAAGTGGCGTCGGGGATCTGAGTTACAGGTACAATTTTAGTACATGGTTGAAATTTAAATTCATTAGTTACATGAGGAGTAGGTCCATCTCCTATTGCGTTTTTTACGTTTGTAATGATATGCTGAACATGATCAGCGTGTCATTTTGCGTCCCTGTCAAACATCATAAATGATCCAAAGCATCTTCTACAGCTGCAACTTGCGAGTTCGAAAATTACTGTGGAAACGTTGACATTGTCGAAACATGGTTCAGTTTCCTTCAGTCGACTTAAGAACGTGCTACTGTTGACAAATCTAACTTTGATTTTGACAGTGTAATCGTTATCGTCATTTTATATGCGTTTCCCGTCGATTTCCAAGAATCCCTAACACAGAAGTAGATATCTACTTGTAATTTTATTCGTCTACGTTCATCATACTGAAAATATCGGTCGCTTAGATCTCTCAAGATTGGCGAGTCCAGGTCGATTTTGTCATGGTGAAACTTTACTTTTTTCTTACGCGTAATCAATTTGGCTTAGTCTTTTATATAACTTTAATCCATTCCCCGTTGCCAGATTTGCAAGGTCTGATTCTGTATTGGTTTGTTCCAGACGTCGCGAAGAAAATTCATTGATAAATATGCTGGCTCGCGCGAGACTATCTGCTGTGCAACTGGAACAGTTGATTGCCTTGCTAACTATCGTAGTCAATCTAGAATTGATTGAAATAATGCAATCCCATTTTTATTATAACCTATCCGTAGTTTGGTCATCGATGCAGTGCACTTTATGCCCGCAAAAACCTTTGGTGTAGCAGTGAACAATGCCGGGAAAACATTGTCAAGGCCTTTCCATAATATTTTGCGTGAACGGGATTTCTGTCATTGACAACATCAATGGGATTTGCACGTACACGTGAAATGTTGCATCCCACTATTGTCATTTCGTAAATTAGCAGGTCGACCTTTAATGTAAAGAAAGTATTGTCAGAGTCTCCCCACGCAGGTCTGTTTCCGCCGTCCTGGTCTAAAATAAAAATAAAAACATACATTCTTCAAATGAGGATTGTTGCATGGAAGAGATCACCCAGGGCTGCTTTTTGAGAGAACCCAAACAATATATAAGCTTGTGTGGCTTTGCTTCAGCGGCTAAATATGAACGGTAACTTCAACTGATTCGTTTGGGTGATCATGTCAATGCCCGGCATGATAGTACATCCCGTGCGTAACATTAGTTCGTGTTTAGGAATCTTATTCGCTTCGTGCCAACCAAGAACCGTTCTCATCGAGGACTGTGCAATTATCAACCGCATACTGTCAAGATGCAATCAAGTGACTAAGTTTTGCGTTTGGGCCTGTGATCGCGTATGAATAGGATTTGTGGTCCCTGGAAAAAATTATCCAGCAGATCCCTCCTATGAATTACAAAAGACCACAGCGGTGGGCCCCGTGACCTTTTGTGAGTCCCATGCATTTTGTCCTAGTTTTCCTAACATTTACGCTGCCATGCTCTTTACCGGTCACCAAAGAAATCCTTTGTGAGATCTCGTCATTTATTGAGTCAATTTATCATGCCCCCGTAGGAAAAATCAAGTTTGACGAGAACACTTACAAGCTTTTTCACGACAAGGCCCCCAAATGGCATCACCCGTAGGTTAGAGTAAAAATGGCAAACGGTAAAAGACGGCAGAGTGTTCGCAATTGTGCTGAGAATTCCGGTTTCGTTGACAAGATTGTCATTATCAAGGTGACGCTCGTGATTGTATTTTCAACGACTCGCTGCATGACAGCATTAACTTCACAGAGTGCTGAAAAAGCCTCAGAACTCATTCCTGTTGATGTATACAACGGCTTCGCACAACAACGCACGACAAATCTCTGAGTCCATGGTATGTTTGGTGAGCAAGTATTGACAAATTGACGTAGATTCATTGATGACTTCTGGCGCGTTGCTGTTGGTAGGAAAATGAACCGACGCGCGTTTTCAGTCAATCCTTTGTGGTCTTACATAGGGAGGGTATTTGGACCATTAAGGACTGGGTAAGGTTTTCGCCTGTGAACTTTTCGAAGTTTTCTTAGCCTGATCAACAAAACGTGCCGACCGCGAATGGGTTTCGTCTGGCTTGAATTTTTTAATTAATTGTGCACGTTTAGTTTTCAAAAGCTTACTAACTGAAACGCTCGCGTAATTCGTGTTTGCGCACGTAAGGTTAATTCCTGCTCTGCATTCACATGTAAGTAAAGGATTCCTACTCGGGTAAAAAAAATGCTCCGATTCATTCTATTAATCGATAGATGTAGATAGTTTTTAATTTATTTGTGATACTGGAATTTACAGTGAAACTTTTCAGCAATCTAGGTGATCTAAGTTTCCTTTTCAGTGAGCTATCATACATCCTTATGAGTTAGATATGGGAGAGGTTATGAAACGGAGAATGTCAAAATTGTATGATTTTCCTCTAGTCAGTCATTGTTACACTTTTCCAGTCAACAGCATTTTCAAGACTGCGTGGCTTTACTGACGCACTTTCAAACCAGATTAAAGACAGAAGTATATATGCATAGTATTCAGTACCGGATTCAGGCATAAGCTAAACAGGCTTCAGCTTAGGGCCCCAAAGTCTGAACTCAGTCTGAAGGGGCCCCTCAAATTTATTTTATACCAAATATGGCCTCTATAGCTTCCCACAGATTAGGGACTCGCTTTGTCTAAATCCGACACTGATAGTATTATTTTTCACAAGACAAAGTATTAGCAACTTACATTTGAAAAAAGAATTTCAAACCTCTCAATTTTCACCAACTTTCATACTAAATGATCCATTTTGGTCAAACCTCCATTCTTGAGAGCTACACACAGGTGCCATACAAAATAAAATTGCTGGTTGACATTTTTTTTTAGGTCAATAGCCCAACTTGATTTCAACCAATTGACTGTTGCCTCAACATTACCAGCTTTCCACATAGATTACAACAGCATGAATTGTGTGAAACTTGGTGTGAATTGGCTGAGACACTGATTTCATAGATGGCATCATTTGTCTTGTGGGAAGTAATTAATTATAACACTCCCCTCGACAACTCGCGCACAACGGAATCCAAAAACATCGACAGCGTTATAAGCGACGGCGCGAGTTAATCGAGGGACCTATAACAAACAAAACTAACAAAGGGATCGACGTAGAGGCAATAGGTGTGGGTGGGTTGAGCTGGTATGTTATTGTTGAATACTCAATAATCGTGCTAAGATTAACGGCGAATAAATATCTCGGTTTTATTTTGTTTACTTTTTTTCCTCACCGAGTAACATAAATTTCAGGATAACTTACATTATATTGAGATCATCAAAGCATTATTCTACATGGTTTCCGTTCGCTTAATACATGTACGACTTCGCACATTGTGTACTACGTCTCAAATTTTTTTGCTGAATTGAATAAATTTTAGTTTTATTGTTTTATCCAAAACACTCTTTTATTAAAACAAAGATCGACACTCATTTCGAAAACACAAAGTTGATCAAACGATAGGTAGATTTGATTGCGGTTCAAAATGAATTTTTTTTTTACAAGGGTTAACCATTACCAGCATGAATTTATTGGGTCTACAAATTTAAAATAACGTAAATTAGAACACGATAATATTTGCAGTTTGTGACACGTTTAACAAATATCACTTCACATTTTGAAAACATCTGTTCATTTTTTGTGTTACTCTTTGCTTTTTCTGCCGCTTCTGTGTATTGTTCACGGATGGTCATCTCTCTGATCTGGGATGGATAATTACGTTCGATTTCCTGATTCGCTGAACGTATTTCTCCCGACAATGATATTTGTTTAATTCTATCTCGGCGCTGGAATCTCCAAAGCCATCCGTGGCTTGCGTTAAAACGAGATTCATTCTCCATACCTTTTGACATTTTTTCTGCTTGGGCCTTGAGAATTAGTTCCAGACAATGGAACACCTTGTTCACGTTGCTGTGTGAGCTATGCGTATTAGTACAATTAGTACAAATTTGACAATATGGATTCTATCTTTACGGGCAATAATCATCATTTACGATGACAAAACAAGCTACTGCATTTCGTGTATTTTTTCGTACTCTTTAGTTCTTAGTTCACAATCATGTTATCAAAATGTTATTGATTTAAATGTTATAATTTTTGCGCATATCACTTTTTATTATTTGAAAAATTCGTTAAATTATCGGACATAAAATTTCCACTAAGAAGATTTACGTTTGCAAAACAAGATCAAAAATACTGTATTCCCATTTTGCTTTTACAAAAAAATAATTAATAATTATTTTTTTCGTGTACGAAAATTTACTTAACATACGATCTGTATCAAGGTTCAATTTATAAATTCTTATCGCGATTTTGTTTCACGTTCAGTACATTTTAAACTATAATTTCATTATGAAAAAAATCGGGAGCCATCCGGACACCGCGTTATAAGCGGGTTCGCGAGTTATCCGGGCGCGAGTTATCGACGGAGTGGTGTATGTATAGAAATATCTGCTGGCATCTTCCCTTTATCACGACAATTTATTGTATCAATATAGCTTCACTCTTGAAAATGCCTGTGACTAGTTATAACATTGCCTGACTAGATGAATTATCACATAAATATGACATTCTCTGTCTCTAAACTTCTCAAAGATCTGCCTCATAAAGATATGTGATGACCTGTTGAAAGGGAATTCTCTATCACATAACAATGATACCTAAACTACAGAAAGTGTCATATTGCTATGATGTCAGCAGTGTGGCAGTTTATAGTGATGTCTAGCATTAGGGCATCATGCCGAAGACATGTAGTAGCATCATGTCCCACAATGTCACATTAACATGACACCAGTTTGAACAGTCCTAACATTAACCCCGTAATGTTGAGCACGTAGCGAAGGTGTCAAAAAGAAAAAATATTTTTAAAATGCTTTAGATAGACAGCAACCATCTACTGTGGTTATGATATATTGCTAAAGTTTCATTAAAATATCATCTCTGGTTCAGAAGTTACATTCTGAAATAGGATTCAGGTCACATAATTATAGTTTATATTGCCATAATCTTAACCTTAAGGAAGTCTACATGGTTATAGTATGTGACACATTATCTATCTATGATATATATTTGGATAAAAAATTTCATGAACTCTTTCCAACCACTGCAAAAGTACAATCCAATCAAGCAAATGTTAGCAGCAGTATCAGAAGCAGTATTTGTTGTTGTAGAACAGCTTCAGCATTAATACATTGTGAAATAACTTTCTTCAGTTACCACAAATGTTTGAGATGGAGTTATTCTTGATATGAGTATCATTATTTTTACCAACATTGTTCTAATATTGTCATATCATTGTTCAGATCCATGTATGATGTACACATATGATCATGGGATCATGGCTCTGCCAGGTTCTTGTAATGGCTACATGAAGTGTTTCTCCAACTACACAAAATATGTCCAATGCTGTTACAACAAGAATATGCGCTACATTAGTGGAATTGGCTGTGTGATTGACAACAGCTGCACTCAACCTTGCCCACCAGTATACCCAGATGTGACAACACAGCTGCAGCGTAAGCATTGTTAGCTTGAAAACCTCAATAGCTGATAGAGATCATACAAGAGTTTTCAATTTACATGAAATAAATGAAACAAAACAAAATTGACATCAACCTCTGCATGAATTTTGGCAAGCAGCCAATAAAGTTTCTCAATGAGTTTAATAAATATATGAAATGAGTACCCATTACAATTTTATCTTTAATAGGAAATATAATGTATATGCTTTTTTGTTTTACAGTAAAATCCAACTAAGTAACACTGCAACCACACTTTGATGCTGTAGACATTGCCTGTATATAAATCTGTGACATGATACTGTGGTATATACAGTATGCCTATACACTCTCCATATCATCATGCTGTGGTATACATGTCTATATACCCTCTGATTCATGCTGTCATATAGTCTTGTATATTCTCAATGAGATCATACTGTGGTATACATGCTTGTATACCTTCAACCATTATACTGTGGTATATGTGCTTGTATCCCTTCTGTGACATCATGATGTGGTATATAATGTTTAGAATATGAATTGGTTTATAACACTTCAAATCAAGTGTTGTGAACCCATTTTGAAGTTTCATATTTGAATGTCATTAATTTACAACAATGAATAGATGTAAGTCTTTGAAATGGTTAAAAAAATTGCATATGTATTGTGAGATTGAGTGAACATTGAATGTCTATTGATCAGCTTGTATCCGAGTTATCTTTGGTAGTTATATTATACCATTTTATTAATTTACAGGTGACATAATTATGAATTTTCATATTATTACAGGATTGATGAATTCATGATGTTTGAAAATTGATTACTGTAGATTTTAAAGCTTCATGACTTAATAAATCATGTCAAATATAAAACTCAGTTATAATAATAACAAAGAGTTACAGAATGATTACCAGTCTTGGGTAATAAATAACAAAACTATATTTTAACTACTGTTTACAAATATTATCAAGCACAAAAGTAGGGGATATGTTATTTCACATACAATTTAAACATTGCTGGTAGACTGAGGATGACCTTCAGAATAACTGTTACATATATAAATATTTAATTCCAAGGCCTTGTGTGTGTGTGTGTATATATATATATATATATATATATATATATATATATATATATATATATATATGCTTGTTTCTTTTCTAATTTGTACATTTGTTTATGTCTTAAAAGAATAATTAACTGTTGCAGGGGCCCAATGTTTCAAACGACCTGTAACAAATGAACTGAACAAATATGATGAAATTGTCAATGTAGTTTCCATGGAAACCACAAGAAAAACATGTCCAGGCAATCAGATATATCAACCCAGGATCTGCAGTTGTGAAAATAGTACCACTTCCACACCAACTAAAGGTAATCTTCAAGATGAGATTTATAATTTATACATACCACAACAAACAGTTCTATAATCTTAGTTTTCCTTCATAGGGGTGGGGTGTAATAAAACACTGCTTATCACCAGACATCTAAGCATTCCCAAAATGATGATTATAAACAGGTTGTATTGTGTTTAGAATTTTTCATCTGCACTACTTAAGTACATTGTAACATGATCTAAACTTTAACTATAGTTGATGAAATGTTTAATCTTTGACATTTGAGATAAGTTTGAAATAATTATGTGGAAATTTTATGTCATTTCTTACCATTGTTTATTTTGCATCATGCAGACTGTAAGCCTCTGATTGACTGGAATTTCAACAGTGGGGCACCATTGTTCAACCCTGGAGAACTTGAAATCAAAAACGTCAGATTTGCCAATGGTTCTGCTGAGTTTGTTGGCAACAGTTACATAAAGATAAACAGCCTTTCAAGTGTGGACTTTGTGAACACCATTGTCATAGATCTCTCCTTCAAATCTGTCTCTGGTGGTGGCCTTGTAGATCTGGTCCTGCTGTCAAATTGCCTTGGTAAAAGTGTTGACGACTCCAGTGTATCCATAAAATTATCACCATTTTTGAAAAACCTTACTATGAAGGTCGCTGGAAAGAGGCATGTTGAGTCATTGCAGTTTTCATTTCAGGTATATCTTGAACAATATACATTATTCTCTCATTACAACACTGTCCATACTCTCTCATTATAACACTGTCCATAAAGCATATAGTATAAATGCCTGAGAGTAAGGCCACTTTAAATGAAGTACATTATACCTATAATTTTACTACCACTTTAATGAAATCAAATCCATGACTGTACTCATAACAGGCACATTTCTATAATGTACGGTCTTTATACTGAGATAAAGTTCTACTCATGGTCTCAAACACCCTTTTTGATGTCTTTGCCACAATATACTGCACATAATTAATGTAGAAACTTATTAAACTCAACTTTAAAAATCACATTAAGGATTAGTTTTGCAGTTTTTACAAAATTACCCAGAAATAGTCTCATCATAACCTATCCTAATCAACTGCATCATGCACTATAATAGATTCTAATTAGTTCAGTCTTTTACACGACAACTATTGGGCTATTGTGTTTCAATATCATTTTTTACCTCAAATATAGCCATTAAGTCAGCCCATATACTTACTTTTTGTGTATTCTGTATTCATTTTCAATTGGAAATGAGATGAAAGAATTTTTCAACTACCTGAGCAGTTGATGATCTTGAGGAAAAACTTCATTGGAGGTAGATATATGGAAATGGAACAGTTTGAGAATTTGCCATATATATATATATATATATATATACTACTGTATATACAGAGTTATGTGTAAAGTCCAAAACTGCAGACTGCACAGACCCGGAACTGCCATCACATAATGCACCAGTAGCTCCAAGTCTCGGCAGTTTGTTAGGAGTAATCAGTAGAAAAAACAACAAAGACTGATCTGCAACTGCAATATGCAATGGCAGATCAGGATCTTTGTTGTTTGCAGTTTGCCTCAACTTAGAAGGGAGTATATATAGTATACATGTATTGTGATGGAACGATCTGACAATTTCTTTTTTCAGAAGACAATTATGGATGGTGTAGCTGAACACCTTTTTTGAGTCAATCAACTTACTCCATCATCCACTCTTTCTACATCAAGATGGTAGTCCAAATCTCATGTTCAGTCAATGGAGAGACTGACAATGCATGTTGCATGTTATGAATGTGGCAGATTTAGGACAAAAAGTTAAACATAAAGAATGAATTGTTATAAAACTTTGCCTAAAGGTTTTATTTAAGATGATTTGTTTTGTTCTAGTGTACTAACCAAATATCTTGCAAACTAATTTATGTTATAACAATGGCATATAGCATGACCAGAATGCCATCATTAAAATTATTGGTGTTTTGATAATGAAGATATAATATCAGTTGTAAATATTTTGCAGGATTTTGTCTGGACAAAAATATCAATTATATACGATGGGATGAATTTAATTGGCTTCATGAAAGATGAGAAGATGCTGAGGGGTGAGGAAAAAGGACGATCATGGCTTTCAGGTAACGACTTATGGGAATAGAATGGTGTGCTCAAACTGTGTGTACCATAATGTAATTTTATGCCCATTTCAAATTCAAACATATCTTGTCATATACACATCACTGCATACCTTTATTTTTTTCTGTTTTTGGATTACAAATACTTATAGGTAACAAATGCATTGTAATTTGTAGTTTTAAAATTAAAAGGAGTTCCATACAAAAGTTAAAGCAACAAAAGAAATTGTAATTTGTATACCCTTATGATAAAGCTACATGCAGTTATGTTATGATTGTGTCTGTTGCCAATTTCTTTTCTGCATTGTACTTGGGGAAAGTAAAAACTTTATTAGCATAGTTCAAGGTCATTGTGACTGAAAGAAGAAATAATGTTGTCCATCTAAAGTTACCATGGTGAATAAATTGCATTTGAGATAAGGAAAACCTCTATCAATTTTCGGATCAAAGATCAATGTTACTGAAACTAAAAGAAAAAACAAATTTCTGCACAACAAACACAAAAATAATCGTACTTTGTTGATGCATTCCACTTCGGATAAGAAAGAAGCCTTTTTTTTAATTTCACAATCAAAAGATCAACAACTAATGATGCCATGACGGAAAGAAGAAAAATAGTTTATGCACAGTAACTCTAGTTCTACATTGGATACCTAAAACAAATTTTGTTGATTTGTACTTGGAGTAAGGAATGAGTCTATCAATATTGTTGTCAAGGTGTCAAAGATCAAGGTGCTTGTTTGTGAATGAAAATAGACAATCATTTCTGCACACAATTTTCAGTTATTAACCATGCACCTTCACAAAAACTTTTGATTTGGAAGTTAGTATTAAACCTACTGATTTTGGTGTCAAAGGTTAATATTACTGTCAATGAAAAAAAAACTGGTGTTTGAATAATAACTAAAGTTTTAGACCAAAGCTAAAATAGGGCTTGTTCTTAATGTATAGAAATGACCTCTTGATTTTGGCATCAAAAGATCAAAGTTTTGTAAAATAACTTTTGTTTTCCTTGAACAAACATTGCGGATGTTTGCACTCAAGCTATTAAAAGAAATCTACAGACTCTGGGATTTAAACAAAAGAGGTAACAATCCTTGCAACTTGCTGTTCAGTAATCTCAACACAGAACCATGCCCTACTAGCACCTCCACAAATAAGTTAAACATTGGGTGGGCATATAGAGTGTTGTTCATTCTAATTTTGTTACAGATTGATGTCATACAAAATATTAGAGGGATTAAAGAATCGGGGTGGGGATGGGGTGCAAAAATTAACACACAATATGATACCTGTAAAATTAAGAAAATTGGTTTGGAATTGGTATTTATTATAATATGTAACTTGTACACGTTTTTGTTAGAGAATGCATTCCATTATTGTTTCATTGTATAAATGCACAGCATACATCTCTTACTGTTTTTCAATTAGTTTAATACAAATAATTTAAAAAATATTTAATCTCAGATTATAAATTTAATAGGGAAAGAAGTTGTCTGTAACTTGAATAAACCCATTTAAGAGACTATTTATGTTCCAGATAAGTAAACTTCATTTGAAAAAAAACGTATAAAACCTTCAAAAAAGTACAAACTTGTTACAATTTCAGTATAACATCAAAAAGCTAGTTTTATCATTTTCTAAACTGAAGAATGTTGACAAAATTTAGGCATTTTAATTTTTTTCTTCCAAGAAATGTAAGAGTAACCTTTTGTTACATAAAATGCAAAAAAACCAGATAAATTAGTTTATATTTTTCCCAAATAATTCATTCATCACTACTGGTTTATCATCGTGTTGTGCAACACTGCTAAATCCACAACTTCTCCTTCAGGTGACATAATTCAGCGTGCAGATGGAATTGTCATTGGAGCAGGGTGTGGTTTGGGTGGCTATGAAGGTTATGTTGATAATGTAAGTCGAGTAAAGTGACATATTTACCGATTCCAAAAATTACTAGTATATAATATCTTGATTCAAGTGGGAGAGTATTCTATTGTACAATTTCTTTAAGTGAAGAGTATGACATGGTACAAGAATTAATGTTTATTAGTAAATATTACAGATTTTATTAATTCTAAACTATCTGTGTGTAATAAGCATTAATGTATATCAGGTCTAATATAAAACAGTTGAAGGAATAGAGACAAAATATTTAAACTAGTATTTCTAAACAAAAGTTTTCAATTATTCTACTTTTGTAGAGTTGATTTAGTTTTAATCTGGTTTCCATCATATTTATGGCAGACTGATGAACTGTGCTGTTTTTTGTTTTTTTTACCTTGGATTGCTTTAATCCCATAATGAATGCATTTTTTCTATCTTGTTTTGCAGGTGAAGATCTACAACTGTTTACCTCCTAATGATCTGGAGCACAAAACTACGGACTGACAACATGTATTCTTAAAATTAAAATATCCTTTCCTTATAACTTTTGTTTTTTTTTAAAATGTTTGAAGACATGAGAATTTGATTTGAAACTTCTGATTACTTTTTATTATTCTCAGAGGCTTTTTATTGCATCATTTCAAAATTTAAGCTGGAAGATGATTTGATTCGAATTAAAAAAAACATGTAATAAAGATTAAAAGATAATGAAACAGTACCTATCCAATCTGTAAAACTAAAACTTGTGTCAAAAGCTTGAATAGTTAACTAATAACTCATTTTTTGCAACATTTTAATGTAATGCAGGTGAGATTTGTCCTGACAAAATATGACTTCCTTGACCTCTCCTCTTTATATATATATATATATATATATATATATATATATATATATATATATATATATATCACCTGAAGATGAACAAATCAATTTGCTCCTGCAATTTTAACAAGTTATTGCCGAGTTTGACTTGCAGCTGAATGCAGTGTAAATCACAGTGCTCATTTGATTTTGTTAGTTATTACCCCCATTTGACTTGTTGCTGAATGCAATGTATGAAAATCTTAAAAATGAAACTATTATGAGATTTCAGTGGATTGCCATGGGACTTTGTATGAAGATGCATAGATTGACAAATCATTAAGCTCCTAAAAAATTTTCTGTTATTTTCCTTTTGACTTTGCCATAAATTTTGTACAAGTTATTGTTCACATTTGATAATGTATATATACAAATTACTGTCCATCTGTAGATTTATTGCCCTTTTCTCTCATGCAGCTGAATGCAGAATATATGGCAAAATCTAGAGAGTGCATCTAGTCTTGCAGTTTTTTTTATGAATCCCTGTAATTTTTTTTAACAGCTGCAACATTTAATGGTGTATAGGTGTTATCTGTACAAATTTTTAGTTCATTTGGCAGTGTTGATGCTCTCACATTTCTTCAAATTCTTTTGAGTGACCTTTGAGAAGTTATCAAAGTTCTTTTCATTTTCTTTATTTTTAATAATTGTTTGACAGCAGATACACATCACTTGTAAACATTTTAAAACTATGCAGTGCTATATTTTTGTCAATATTGCTCATATTCTCTTATGGGATTTTGAGATTAGGTAATTTTTAGTTTTTTCTATTTTTTAGTAATGTTGGCCATTTTTAATAGTGAATAGACATTCATTTTAACGTACATGTATATGAAAGACTTCATGCCAGTTTGCTGCTGTCAAATTTGATGAAAATTATGTTGAGCTCTTTATCAAGTTTTTGATCAGTTTTGAATATTTAGAGATAGGAGCCTTTCTGACTAACTAATCTGTATCAAATAAAGCAGTTTTAGAGGCTTTTGATGCCTGAATATTTTTATTTACATTATGTGCAAGTTGGTCAAATGGTTTTTATGAAGCTGTAATTGGATGATGTATGGTTCATATGAACAAAGGACTAAAAGGTCACTTTAGTTTCTACAGTCCAGATTTGACATTTCAGAGTAACTTGATATACATATTTAAGTAATATATTTTTCTTTTCATGCCTATAATCTCAGAATAAAAGCAAATCAGATTATATAAGAATAAATGGTGACCATGTTTATCTGTGTTCCTAGCTCATTTTCCCAAGAAACCCTAGCCAGGTTTTCCATCAGTGTAGTGTTATTTACGTATGATGATTTGAAGAAATGATTCCATGATTAATGAAATTTTTCACTTTTTTAGATCAACCCATTTAATAGCAATGCAAAGAATTAATAATGGGAAGTTGAGGTAGATGACAATGCATTTAATATTGGTGAAGTTGTAACCTGATCAAGCCCCAATTTCACCAATAACTGTCAAAAGTCTAGACTTGAGATATTTGATTGGTCAATTTTAGACCAGGCATAAATTGTAGCCACTCAGACTGCTGGATTCTAGACCAAAGTTTTAGTCCTGGTTTAATTTCTATTGGTGACAATCATTTGTACATTTTAATGTAAATTGTGCATAAACATAAATGCAGTAATATCTTTCCTTCTTACTCACTAAAGATTTTCTAGTGCAGTGGCCAGTAAATAATCATGGAAAACATGTTTAAATTTTCCAACCATCATGTTAATGTTGTTTGCTTGATTTGTATGCCTTCTATGTCAAGGAGACTGGAATCCAAGTAAAACAAATCGTGTTATGAAATTTTAAGCTTTTTGGGAAGCTAATGTAATCATGTGCAATAGAAAATGCAAACTAAATATGCAAACCATTTCAAAAGAAAGGGGAAAAAAAACCCAAAAAATAGAAAATAAATCAAACAATACTTCTGTCCCTTTTCTTGTACCTTCACAATGCTGGTGCAAGGCACTTAAAATCATTTGTGTCCCAGACGTGTCTTTGAGAGGAAAGGATATTATCAAGTTTTCAATCAAGAAGGTAGTTTAACTCAATTGGTCGATGATATGTATGCCTTTCATATGAGAATACAAAGTTTAGCAAGGTAGTGATTTTGCAACAAATAATTTATTTAAACCTCAAGATAATATTAGAATGATTGTTACATGCAAATACAGTTCACACAAGATTACAACATATAAGCTGATAAATGCACTGTATCATAACTTAAAAGTTAAACTGAAGTTGAAAATTCATATTCATATCTCAATCTTTCTTCTAAAAACTACATATACCCAGCAAAAAACATGCCTCTCTCAAGTCAAAAAAAAACATTAATCAGAAAAATATGTACTAATTACAATGGAGCAATACTACATGAATCCAAAATTTAATCATTTTTTGCTGATCTTGGTGAAAGAAGTTGTATTTACTTTCACAAACTTTATAAAGTATTCAAAAAATTGTTACTTTAATCTCTGCAAAACTCAGTATCACATCAACAGATTCTGCTAATAAAGCAAGATTATAAAATTTTTATTATTCATTATCCATTTTCTCAAAACAGTGTCATGATCTCAACTGCAGAAAATGGGGAGCCATTCACTGCAACTTTGTATGCCTATCATGCAACGTTCCCTCTAATATTTTTCCTGTGTGCATGGAATTTTTAAACTGCTGCCTGGCATATGTATTTGCTACCAAAACTTCTTCATGCAATTTTGAAACTAAAACAACTGCACTTTCTGTTGCACATTTCAACAACACCCCCTACCACAACCAGGTACTCACTCCACTCTTCAAAGAGTGACCCAGAGGTCATAATGCAAAATCTGTTGCATAATTGCATCTTCCTGCTTCAACAGTGTGCATATACTTGTCCTAAAATAAGGAATTAAAATCCCAGGTGGAAGTCAAAGATGACACCACTCATGCAGATGGTCATCCAATGAGCAACAAAACTGCGTAAATTTTCATGAATTTCCTTAAAGTAATTACAGATAACTGTATGGATGCACAGGTGGATGGTGTATCAATATAATTATACTTTTGAAAAAGTGTGGAGATACATTCAATACACAATCTTCTAAAAACCCTTCACACCTTACTTTCCTCAAATAAAACTTAACTGTATGGGTATTATTAGTCATATGCATGTTTGATTGTTATGTTAGCAAAATGAAGCTAAAAAATTTCAGAGACGTGTATCATGCAGGAAAAACACCATAATGTTCCATGCAGGAAAAACACCATAATGTTCCATGCAGGAAAAACACCATAATGTTCCTCATATGCATGTTTGATTGTTATGTTAGCAAAATGAAGCTAAAAAATTTCAGAGACTTGTATCATGCGGGAAAAACACCATAATGTTCCTCTAACCTTTTTCAGTTACTGTATATTACAGACTAATGCCAAATACATCCTTCAAAATACTGTGAAAGCCTTGTTACAATGTGAATCATTACAACATGGACAAGGATATAGTGCAATCTCCTCAAATTTTACAATTTCACACATTTCTTGACTTAGCACAAAGCTATATTGCCAAAATACTGAAGAGTTTGATTTATAATTTTGGATAATGTGTTGTGTTAAAAAAAAGTATAATCTTATTATTTCTTGCTTAGTTTTGATTAACTCTTTAAAGAATTGATATTATTTTGATAGGCAATGATGCCAAATAATAGTTTGCTGAGTAATGTTGCAAATTATTATTTTGTCAAGGAATGATTCCTAATATGCTGTCAAGTGGTGCCAAATATCAAATTGTCAAGTAATGGGGCCAAAATGTCAATGTGTCAAGTAACGGTGATCAACTGCATGTATCTGAAGAACATCCACAAAAATAAGCATATTACAAATTCAAGTTGTTGATGATCTACATGCACTACATCTTGTAACATATCAAGATTGTTAAATAAATCAAAGATGTAAACATTATCTCAAGAGAATAATTAAAACATTCAATCCACAAAAACCAATACTTTTGCAACCATATCAATGTATAGTAAAATAATAACTTTTGCATAACAAAGAAACTTTTATAATAGCATAAAACTATTATAGGAAACCTGCAAACAGTATGAAGTGAAATGATTTCACATTAAACCTTCCTTGTTCTACATAACATGAGCCAATATTTCCACTAATTTAGGGATAAAATTAAAAAAAATTTAACTTATATAAATTATGTTCATTTAGGATACTAAAATATAAGCATACAAGAGATTAGTTTGCAACATCATAAAGACAACATCATAAAAATAAAAACTTTAAATTGACATCTTTTCCTATATTGTGTTCCACAATGATTACTATTCATTTACCACAATTACCATGTTATAATATTAAAATTATACTTTAGTATGATCTAGAATAACAGTTCATCACAATAATAAATAACATTAACACTGAATATATTCATGGAATAAACTACAGTGAAGAATGAGCTAACACAAATGTACCAGAAATGAAAGAATAGATAAAAGATCTACCATATATACTTACCTATAAAGTCTGGTCCAACTGCAAACTGCACATACTGAGATCTGTTATCACATAATGCATGTAGCAGATCTGGAGTAATTAATAGTACACCACAGTCACTGATATGCTGGTGTATTATCCAACTGCAGATTGTGGTCTACCTTGTTTACAGTTGCTCTTGACTTATAAACAGGTATATATGGTAGTGATGTGTGAGATATGTAAAGATTAAGCAGTCTTCAATAAAACATTGCCATCACTATACACTGTTTGAGCCTGAAAAGTCATGCACAAACTGTCCACTTTATGACTGTTAACAAGGGTTCTAATTATCTGTCAACATAATGAAAAAGATATGGCTTCCAATGACACAGGTGAAACAGGAAATTCTGCAACATCCAGGTACAAATTTAAGGTATATAAGAATATTAACCAAAGGATCAGTTGAATCCATTAACTGATAGAAAATATATCATTTAAAAAATGACTTGTATTTCTCATTCAGACAAACACTTAACCTAAGCCAATAACATATGAAAAGTTAAACAATGACTTCTGAATAGGTGTGATGTTAATGCATACAATCGTCCAATAATATGTTTCAAGCATGAAAAGTTAAAACACAACATTTACCCCAAATCAGTGAAGCATGAAAATTGGTCACAGTGACCTAATTTTGTAGTAAGACTGTAGACCACAACACAATGCATACAAGGTTTATGATTCTAGGAACAACAGTATGTAAAAAAAGTCACAACAAAATTTGGTCATCAGGTGTACGCAAAAACTTTGCCTATAGAAAGCAAAATGTAGGTCACAGTATGCTTCTTTTGTTGTAAGGGTGTAGAACTAAATGACACTTATGAATCTAGCTTGAACAGTCTTTTAGAAAAAAACACAGAATGTAACCAAAATCAGTGAATGATAAAAAATGAGTCACAGTGAACTACTTTTTATGCAGATGTAGCACTCAGTAAGATAGATACCTTCTACAAGATTTATGAATCCAGTTATAACTGTATGCAGATTGTACAAAATATCCGAGATAAAAGCAAAGCCATAATCAGAATGTACAAGTTATGTACATGTATGTACAAAGCTTGCCCATTCCCCTAAGTCCCCTTCCTATGGGTTAGGTACTAAAATGCCCACTCCAAATTGTTGCCCAAGATCAAGCAGAAAATGAATTGTGGAGATGAATGTGACTATAGTAAATGCTTTTATATTTGTGGATGACAACATTATAGGCTCTCCTTTACTTCGCATAAATGTGGTAAATAATGGTTGTACTTGTTGTCAGATAAGATACCCTCAGTAAATATTTGCATTTTTTTTTTTTATCTTTTAATGACTGTTGGTGGATTTATAAGCATAGACCTATTAAATAAGGTATGCAATTGTGGATATAACTAGTTAAGAGTATATGATTGTATATTTTGAGCAATCATGAAACAAATATTATCATTTTTTTTAAAAAAAGTTCTAAACTCAATTTAAAGAAAATGAAAAAATAAATGTAAAACAGCTGGCAAGGGCAACAAACTATATATATGCTGCTGTTGTTGTTGTTTTGTAGTAGGGTTTAATACCATTTTTCACAACAAGATAGGCTATACATGGCAGCCAGTTTTAATCGTGGAGAAAGAACCTCGGAAAACCTCAGAAAGAACCATCAAACCACAAGAAGCTACTGGCAAGCTTTCTCACATATCCACATTGGCCAAATCCAAGGCTTAAACCCATGCAGATAGAGTTGAGATTGCAGTGACCCATAACGGAAAGAGCTTTAGACCCTTCAGCCACTCATGGCCCCTATATATATGTAAGAAATTACAAAATGTGCACAGATCTGAATAAAAGATGAAAAATAAAGAATGCAGAGAATAGTGAGAATGAATTCTGAAATCTGTTTCAAGTAAATCTTAATTAAAGAGTCTGAGAAAATAGGACTGAGTAAGCATTCATTGCAACTGGCAATAATATGTTCTTTCATTTCAGAATATATCATTCTTTCATCTCAGTTCTGATGCTCAAAGATATTTAGAAATCTCAGCTGGTGTCACCTGAAAAATCATCCATGAAGTTTATGTTTCCAATTTATCTTTTTAAAATCATTTTTTCATTGACTTTTATTAGTACTCTGTCAATGAGAAGTGCCCATTAAAAAATGATCCCAAAGATTTCAGGTCAGTTCCAAATTGTAAAATGTTTGCCTAATTGTAACAAGTTTATTTATTTCACTTTTTAATGAAACTAATTTAGATATATCAATCTTTGATAAATACTTAAGTGCTTCAATTAAAATTTTGAAAATTCATATGGAAGTAAGTAAACATTATATAAATAATTTGTAAAATATCAATCAAAGACATACTCAAGAATAAATTATAAAAATGCTGAACATTAATGTATACAAAATAATTACATCTGTATTATCTTAATCTTTCTGAAGAGTTTTTAAAAGTATCAACTATGAAACCTATGGAAGTCTTAAAAGTGGGAAGTACAAATGACTGTATTTTGTACATACTTATATATCAAATTATCCACATTAAAAAAACTGCTCTGTGCACAAAAACCTCAACCTTGATCTCCCTTGATTTTCCCACTTCTAAATGTGTTGCCTTTCTTGCATACCACAAATCAAGCCTGTTGTTTAATACATACTACATACTTTAGTTACAAATTTAAATTTCTGACATTTTGTTACTGGCATGAAGGAAAATGATGTGACCCCTGTATTTATATGAACATCTAGAGTATTCATATATCAACTTAACACCTTCTAGTGTCATCAATGAAATCACCTTGTATGATATAAGACCAGTAAAAAAATATTTCCTTTTTGTTTTTGAGTTGGATACCATTTAAGCAAAATTCAAGTATTAAAAACTGATCAACTATAAGAAAGGTTAAGACACATGTGAACTAACCCTTACCCCTATAGTTATGGAATAAGGTACCTTTTCTAATCAATCTCTTTGGATGGTCATTTGGATTTCAATAGCTCTCAAATTATTCAAGGTAGTAACATATACACATTGCAAAGAAGTGTAATACTCAAAATAACTGAGAAATAAATAGATGCAACATTAATGCTATACAGTAATTAGGCAATAATGAATGTAGAGCGTCAAAAAGTGGAACACAGGATAATGCGAGCTCAAGAACTTTGAACAATCTAGCTGTCATACACCCATTCTCTTAAATTTTAATGTTTTTGAAAAGACAATATTTTTTGAGAATTTAAATTGTTCCCTACTCAGAGCTGACAAAATAAATATAGATAAAATTGATCAAGTTTTGTCTCATTTACACTGGTGTTCTCAGGTTATATCCACATTAAATGCTTATCAAAACCAATGAAGACAGCACAACCACAACTATATATATATATATATATATATATATATATATATATATATATATATATATATATACATACATACATACTGACCACGAACAGTATGAAACTAGTAACTAACTAGCCTAAGCGCTTTCGACTCTTAATGAGTCTTTTTCAAAGGCAAATACAAAACATATATATGATAAACAAATAAACACAAAAACGTTGTGATCCCTTGGTGGATCCAGTACGCTTGAAAGGGTTGTTATTCGCCATATGATTTGTATTCTTTTTATATATATATATATATATATATATATATATATATATATATATATATATATATATATATATATATATATATGTATGTATGTGTGTGTGTGTGTGTGTAATGAACAATCAATGAACCTGACCTGCAATATTTTGTATAATGAAGTTAGATGACATGTTTCAGGTAACCTTAGAAATCTACAGCCAATAAATAACACATTGCTGTAATCAATTCTATAAATAATTTAAATTTATGCAGCTAATGTTGGGTAAGTCTGACTTCACATTCTTTTGCCTTACTCTAACTGAATGTGCATTTCATGCTGTGCAATTCAATTTCTTCATCCCATACAAATACATTTAAAAAGGTCTATGGGATTAGAATTAAAATAACAAACTTAGCAGCAACCAGAAAAAACTTACGAAAATTTAGGATTTTGTGTATGATACACTTCAGTGTTTGCATAATCAAATAATATTTTCCAATGTTTTATTTATCTTGTATTTTATAACTAATGAGTGTTATGTATACATTTCTTATAGCTAAATTGTTACCACAGAAATGCTGTATGCCAATAAACCACACAACTACATGGAATGTGAAAACAGACAAAATGAGCAGATCTAATTTAAACTTTTATCAATTACTCTGATGAGGCTGACAATCAACTTCACAGATGAACTTTGGTTTATACTCTATTGGGTTTGCTCACTTTTTTGTATTTTGCATAAATTAACTATTAGGATCTTTTTAAATTATAACATAATACTTGCATAAATGGTAATGCTTTAGCTAATTATGATATATTAGTTAATCATTTGTTATATGCATGGAGACATTCCATTTTGTTTTATTCAATTTACTCTCATGTAAACAAGTAGATAAAATAATTGTATTTTTTCTTGGTTTTTACTATTAAATCTTTCAATTTCTGTTAGATAATTCAAGCAAACCATAAGCCTATCGAAATTGATGTTCTACTGTCCAAAAAGAATTTCCAGGAATTAAAGATATGATAATTTCTTCCTTTGAATAGCTGTGTACTGAACCTCTGATATTCATCAATGATAACAAGATTTTCAAATTAGCAGCTGTAGTGTAGATACTCAATGTTCACCGAGGAACAAGAAAACATCATTATGACCAACAAGACATCATAAAATGTCTACTGATGTAAACTCCATGCTGATATGAATTTCCTCTTTGGAGAAGTAACAATAACAAGATTTTCAATACAGCTAATGGTGGCCACAATGATAGCAGATTGGTACCATTTCTATTCAGAACCACTCTGACATTAAAATCATCTTCAGTCAAAACCCCATGTGATATGACCATTCCTTCGTGATGTCTGAGAGCACCATTTTCTTTTAGAACCAACAAAACATTATGAGTTCTTAAGTAAAAAAAAGACTGTTAAAAAAAAGACTGTGGTATGGCTATCCATTTAGGAGGAATACTGATAAGATTTTCAAGATAGCTACTGTAGTGGCAATACTGGATGTGCATGTGGCACCATTTCATTAGGACCAAACAGACATCATCTGATGAAAACACAATCACAGTATTACTTTTCATTCAAGAGGAGTAGCAATAACAAAATCTTCAAGATGGCCAGTATAGGGACCATACTGAACATCAGATCTACATGATCTTTATTTACAATCAATGAGGAAACATAATTCAATTAGTGAAAAACCCATGCTGATATGACCATCTAATCAGGAGGAGTAGTGAAAACAAGATTTTTCAAGACAGCCATTGTGACAATCATACTGGACTCAAGACTGGCACCATTTTCATTTAGGACTAACTATACATCCCAAGAAGTCTTCTATTGAAAACCATGTGTCAATGTGACATTCTATTAAGAAGAAGTAGCTATTGATATCAAAATGGCTGTTGTGGCAGTCATGCTGGCCATTACAACTGCACTAGGATAAAATAGACACCAGTCATTTAGTGAAAATCCAAGGTTGATATGACTATTGATTCAGAAGGAGTATTGATAATATGATTTTCAAGATGTCTTTATCACCATTTTCATTTAAAACCAACTAGACTATGGGATGAATGTGACTGCAAAATTTCATTGCAATCCTCCAGATAGTTTTGGAGAGGTAGCAATAACAAACAAACAGATGGACAAGCAACAAATAGGTCACAGATGGTCACCAGATAGGGTTTTCCTATGCTACTATAAAACACTGATGTTGTGAAGCTTTGCTATTATTGTAGCAGTTACGTTTGTTAAACCCTCTGGATCTCAAACAGCTTGACATTCGTGTCATACCAGACTGGTGGGTCCACATTTCTGTAAAATAAAGAAAAATATCTGGTATTATCAAGCAAAAATATGATGTTGGGTAAATAAATATTTTCAGAGCTCTGTAATTCTTCAAGATATAAAAATGTAATTATTGAGATATTAAAAGAAATGAATTATCAATTGAATTCCTTGAAGTAGCCTGCTTTTTGTATAATGTAGATCAGGCCAAGAAAAAAATTTAATAATGTAGTACTTATCTGCTACTATTGCACTGTTCTGCTTGTCATGGCACTAAGTCCCTAGTTCAAGCTAAATATTCTTTCTTCTAATTAGTAACTTGAGACCCATAATAAGAAAAAAAAAATCTTAGATTCTGATTTCATGGTCACAACCAACATATGGAATATTGTCCTCTTTTGAGTTGAACAGTAACTATAGGATATCAGTGTGGGGTCGAATCAGGGTATTGTTGCAGTGGTAGCAAATAAGTATTACATAATTAAAAGTAGCTTTGCTTGCTCCCCCCCTGCCCTACATTTTAACAGCAGTTATAAATTACCTTCTACTATGCATTGCTGGTAGGTGCTTTGCTACATGTTCTGCTGTAACAAATGGAACCAATAAGTAAATGCCTTCACTCTGGTGTACCAAAGACTGAGATCACCAGAAGGGATTCTCACATGACATTGTCCAAAGGAAAGTGATTCCAGTGAACATAGGAAGCAGCACTAGTCTTTACATCATAGTAAGGAAAATCCACCTGGAAATGGTGGCTAACAAAATATCAGAGAAACTTTTGAGAGGGGAAAAGAAAGGATTCCATCTTTCCTTTTCCTTTTCAAAAGCCAAATTAAACCTTAACTCCCTAACTGGGCAAAGGAAGCTATCTTGATCATCCTCAGCACAGAAACACAGATTATGAACTTCAATATGAACTGGTGATGCTAAATACAGATGATTCTTAGCCAGAAGCCTGAGTCATATTAACCACTAAAATGGAAAAAACTTTTCACAGAGACAAGGCACAGATTTTCACTCCCTTTCCTAATTGATGCAAAAGACAGCAGGAAAACCATCTCAAGGATAAGGTTCTCAAAGGTTCATAAGGGGTTTAGAGAAAGCTCAGAGAACACATGAAAGGTTCAATCTAGACATCAATTAGTGCCAAACTGTTTCTTAAGTTCAATGTACCAATTGAGACATGAAAAGTGAGTGTTGGACCTAATAGTACAAACCGCAAAAAAATTTAAGATTATTAGAAAGGGCTGTCTTATAGCCCTTAATGTCAGGTGCAGAACATTCTTTACTCAAAAAAAAGAGATGAAAATCTGCAGCTACAATCAAAGGGGACTAATAGAATTTATGCATTTCAGACTGCACTAATTAAATAAGATCCTCCACTTTGCATCATAAACCTGAGCACATTTTCTCCTAGCCTGAATGATGTTGTTCATAACCTTGCTTGAAAAATGGGCCAAACCAGATTGAATGGTCAAGACAAGTCAAGCATGAAGGTGGAGAATATGTGGATTTGTTTATGTAAGAGATATGCTATTTTCTGCAACAGCAGGTCTCCTCTATGAATCTCCTAAGCTCACATACCAACAGAATCAGTAAATCACTGAATCTCAACTAAAGGGGCCACAGGGGAGTTATCAGGCTATACTGGGTCATAAAGATCCTGACATAGTGGAGAAGCTGAGGAATTATTTTTAAAGGTGAGAAGGCATAAGTGTACAGACAATCCCACTTCAGACTGAAAAAAGTTCACCACCCAGACCATCTGATCTGGTGCAAGAGACCTAAAGAAGGAACTTGTTCAGTCTCATAACAAACAGACCACAACTAGCCTCAACCACAGCTGAAAAAGTGCCTCTGCTATCAACTGATTGCAGAGACCAAGAGGATCACATGATGATATCTAGATAGGCTGTCCAACAAGATATTAATTTTGAATCAGAATAAGGTAGACTTTAAAACTTCCCTTAAGAGGATACTCCAGATTATCATGCAATTAGAAGGGTTAAATGTATTTCCTAAACAACTGAGTTTACTACCAATGAAATAATGTCTGAAGCAATCATAACACAATGATGCTTAAAGATCACTGGCCACCTATATTGATATTATTAATTTTTTTTTTAAATGTATTTGTTATGTATGCTCACCGTAAAAATGTTCAATTAGACATAAAAATCAGTTTTTTTTTAAATGAAAAAATTGTTCAGCAATCTCCATTAACAATCAGTAGTTTCCATGGCCCAAAAACAGATATAACGTATATCTATGCCTTCTACTCAACTTAACCATTCAAGTGTTTAATTTCCCCACATAAATGTCTATATGATATATTTTATGATCGTGCTTTTGTATAGCAAATTTGGTACTCTGTGTTGCATATAGATGTAACCAAGAGTGTGATGTTAAGACAAAAGGGTTCTTTCTATTTCCGAATAACCCTGTTTACCACAAAAATGGGATTGAAGCTGTGGGATTGAATAGGGTGATGTGAAAGTCCTAGACCCTCCTATATCAAGTAGAAAGCTCTATGGTGCATATGAGAAGAGGGATAGAAAGAGTATAAGTAAAATATATCAAATAATTAAAGTACAGTAATGTTACTTCAGTTGTAAAATATTAATGTTTAAAATAATTATATGTTTCAAATGTGCATAGTGTAGACTTTAATCAAACTTTTTTTAGCATTATTATAACCAATATGAACACAATAGAATTTTTAAAAAAAGAAATATGAAGTATTACTCAGTAACATTAATCATTTATAGGTATATGAGTCTGTAGAATCAGTCTGGGATGTTTATCATTTATTGGTGTACAAGTCTGTAGAATCAGTCTGGGATGTTTATTTATCATTTATAGGGGTACAAGTCTGTAGAAACAGTCTGGGATGTTTATTTATCATTTATAGGGGTACAAGTCTGTAGAAACAGTCTGGGATGTTTATTTATCATTTATAGGGGTACAAGTCTGTAGAAACAGTCTGGGATGTTTATTTATCATTTATAGGGGTACAAGTCTGTAGAAACAGTCTGGGATGTTTATTTATCATTTATAGGTATATGAGTCTGTAGAATCAGTCTGGGATGTTTATCATTTATTGGTGTACAAGTCTGTAGAAACAGTCTGGGATGTTTATTTATCATTTATAGGTATATGAGTCTGTAGAATCAGTCTGGGATGTTTATCATTTATTGGTGTACAAGTCTGTAGAAACAGTCTGGGATGTTTATTTATCATTTATAGGGGTACAAGTCTGTAGAAACAGTCTGGGATGTTTATTTATCATTTATAGGGGTACAAGTCTGTAGAATCAGTCTGGGATGTTCATCATTTATTGGTGTACAAGTCTGTACAAACAGTCTGGGATGTTTATTTATCATTTATAGGTATATGAGTCTGTAGAATCAGTCTGGGATGTTTATCATTTATTGGTGTACAAGTCTGTAGAAACAGTCTGGGATGTTTATTTATCATTTATAGGGGTACAAGTCTGTAGAAACAGTCTGGGATGTTTATTTATCATTTATAGGGGTACAAGTCTGTAGAATCAGTCTTGGATGTTTATCATTTATTGGTGTACAAGTCTGTAGAAACAGTCTGGGATGTTTATTTATCATTTATAGGGGTACAAGTCTGTAGAATCAGTCTTGGATGTTTATCATTTATAGGTGTACAAGTCTGTAGAATCAGTACACACACACACACACCTTATTTACCAATTATATTGGGACACAATAAAAAAATAATTGTTTCCTGTCCCAGAACTTATAGTAAAACTTTTTTCATCAAAATATGTCCCAAGACTTAAAAAACGAAGTAATTTTGTGCTGAATTTTTGCCCCCTACCAGAATGATACAATAAAATAGATAAATACTTATTTGAAAATAAAATGAAAGAAACTAACATTGCATTTTTATCATTTGTTGCTTCTTTCTTCATCATACAAAATTTCAAAATTTATTAAAGAAAAAATATATCCACGAACTCTTTGCTGTAGGGTGTAGCATAATAGATAATAGAGACAGATAATAAAATTGCAAATAAGATAGAATATCAGCCAAATGTTTGAAGGCAACCTGCTATTCACATGATATGTTATAATGTGCAAAATGGCCACTATATAAGGGTCAATTGCACAACAGGTTCTTGCAAATAAAAATCATTATCTAAAAATACATTCACTGTGTGAGTACAAATGATAATATTTTCCCTAGCATGGGTTACAAAATTATTATTAAAGCAAGTTACTGCAGTGCATACTATTTACCTACAGACATCAGTGCCCATTTGTATTAATTATAACCAAAGATGCCAAGCACATAGAAGCTAGGGTGGTGAATTAACACAACTGGCAGTGAGCAGTAAACTCATTTTTTGAATCTACCAACAGGACATCAAAAACAATGAATATTTTTGTTACAAAGCAAACCAACCTTGGATGCTTTGAAGCCAGTTTTTCTTTTTTTAAAAGGATATCAATACAAAGCTATTTTATTGCAAAGCAAGCCAACCTCAGAAGCCAATTTTAGAATCTTTTAAGCGTTCCATTTTTTTGAATTTTATTTTTCTTTAAATATACAAAGACAGCCAAGATATGGAAGCTAACTTTGGTTCCCTTTTTTCAGTATTCACAGGAATTTAAAAATAAGTGAAACAATGGAACAATTTTTAATGTGACACAATATAGTGCTTCATGCAGACATCGATAACATTGCAATGACCATAATAGTTGCAAAAAATAAAATCATTTGATGAATTTGAGATGGCCAGAATAGAAGCAAATTATTTTGCCAATAATATGATCAATAACATGGTTGATATTCTGGTGTACTTTGATGTCATTCCTGGATGGACTGACAATAAGATGGTAGTCAAAAGTGTGAGAATTAGCATGACTGTTGCAGATTTGAAAAAATCTGACATTAGTCCTTGCAGTTTCCATTTTAGGTGATTTGTTGCCTCTCATGATACTTTTTTCATGGTGTGAAAAAGCTAAAATAAATATTCATGCATCAAAAGAATGGATTGTACATGTGCAGGAGAAGGGCTATGTTGATGAGATGCTGCTGCAGTGGATTAAAGAGTTTTATCTCACATAAACAGTTTTTTATTTTTAAAAATAAAATTCAGTAGAGTGCTTTTTCTGACATGTAATTTTCAAATGATTTAAAAGGTGTCCCACAACTTACGACACAAAGAAAATGATGTGTCCAGAACATATGGTGCACACAAAAATAATTTCAAAATTAATTTATTGTGTCCCAACAAACAAGGTGGGTTAATGTATAGTACAGAAATATCCTGTGTTAGAGTTCTGCACTGGAAAAAACTCTTTGAAAAGAGAATGCGAGTCAATTACTTATCATCATACTGTCAATTATGCAACTCCTGTTTTATTTGCTCCCAAGATTTTTCACTCTATTTTCCTTTACACATAATTACAGGCAATAATTGCAAATTTTGGAAAATGACCTACAAACTACTTCCTTATGTGCTAGCACACTTGACCTCATTTATAACTTTTCTCAAACTAAATGAGCCTGATCACAAGTACCTCAGTCAAATTTATCTCATTACAAACAGACGAAAATTCCTTCCTTTTTTTCCTATAAGCCAGAAAACTTGTTTTATGGTTGTGTAAGGAACAAATCAAACTGTTTGACCTTCATTACTTTAAATAATGTGTGTCTACAGAATGCTTGTCCGTAGCAGATCAAGAGAGATAGTTTGGTCTTTTTCTCTGTACAGCCATGAAGTAACTACATATTCTGACAAACATTTTTTCATCTGTCACACTTCTTCACACAAAGCAGATATGGAAACAATTTATTACAAATATTTTTATATTCTTATATTTTGGTTAATCTGCCAATCTGATAAAGAAATGGACTAGATTACCAGATGACTATCACTGATGATCAAATATCAAACAATTCAGGAGAAATATAATGAGTGTGGGGCCAGTATTAGAAGACTTTTGAGTTTATTACTGATAACAGACACTTTATTTTGATATCAGATATGTGAGACACAATAATATCATAAAATTTTCAAGTGCATCTACCACATAATTATATGTTAACCACAAAGCTCAAGTCTATCTTTCTATTACCTTAGGTATATGACTCCCCAGAGGTATGTCCTGAACCACATAGTTGTCCCACTGTTGGCCTGATATTTCCGGATGAGGATTGGGTGTGGGACAGGCAACAGACCCACCAGAGTGCCATGCTGCAAAAACTTCAGGATTTCACTTTCATCTGTTAGTCCCCTGAATGTGAGATATAAATATCAGGATTATCACTTGACTTAAATACAATGAATATTATTTTTATGTAAACAAGAAAAAAGCATTTCAGTTCCTATTCTTCAAAGTCCTGATTATAACTGCATTTCAAGACTTCAATCAAATTTTCTCAATAATAATTTTGTGCAGATTGAGAGGTATTAAAATGCAGGATATAAAATCTTTTTTAAATATATCCTTACTGTACAACCCAAAATGCATAAATTGTACAATGATTATGATGATGATTACTTCAAGACTGTACTGTATAACAAGAAAATACTTATGGGAATATGTTTTTCTCTCTCTCAACCATCCAAGAAATGAAATCAACAAATAAAAATATACATCAATCTTAGTTTGTTCTTCTATAAAAACAATATCTAATCAGTCTGCTGCTCAATTTGCTAAAACTATAAGACAGTTGGTTTATGTGAAATGCTTGTGATGAAAAGAAATCAACAAAAGCTATAGATGGCTATTCATTGTGATCAATGAACCAAAACTTCACATGCCTTCACGGACACATATTAAATTCTGAATTATCCCCAACCATAATGAAAAGTGATGTAACTCGTCTCTCTTTTCAAAGATGAACTTTTTTCTTTTGATATATCATTATTTCACTGGCAAATTGATGATGACACATATATATTTATGTCACACTGGTACAAAAGGTGATTTCCATTTCTGTTGCAATAACACAACTGGTTTTTCCACCATCCAGCAAATGAAATGGTTTGATCCACACAGTTACAGATAAAAAGCACTGTGACTGGAGTACAGTAAGAACAACTGAGATATGAAATACTTAAACACCAATTTACTTGATATGCCTTTAATCTAACCAATGCCTTCCTCATAAAACAAAACTGCTGTTTAATTTGCATGTTGCTGATATGCTCCAGTGACACTGTCTGGCTAGGAAACGTCTGGCTGCTGACCACTGAATTAAATGACCATTAAATTTGCTTGAGGGAGGTGGAATTATTTTTATTATTGTGACTAGGAGACCAATGAACACAGGAGATCATTTGGACAGGTTTGATTGTATTTGTATAGCAACAGCAATCTCTCAAATATCTGCCACCTCCACTCCAATCATGCTTTGTTACAAAATTCAGTAAAAGGGATGATAATAAGTATTACTCACTTATCAATGCAGATCTTCTCTACCTGAGGCACCAGAACCTGTAACATCCTCATGATTGTCTGCAATGGCAGCTTCTGCTTCCATGAATGTACCTGGCAGAGGAGAATATGGAGTTCACAGCAGACAAGTGGTAGGTAGGTAGGTATATATGTATGTTATGTAGCATTTTATGTCATCTAAGCAAAATAGTGGCTATAACATACAAACCAAAGACAACATTTTACAAAGGTAAATATGAATTGCCAAAAAAATTTTAAAAGATAAAGCCTTAAAAATGAATTTAAACATGAAGTGCAACGAGATAAAATATAAAAGGTAAAGATGTCAAAATTCTATAAAATGTATATAAAATAAATGACAATGGTACCATGTAAAATCCTTAAAACATGTCAAATTTTTTTACAAAAACCACATTCCCTCAAACGGTCCAAGATTTTCACAGATGATAGAAGATCTTACAGTTTCTTCTTGTTGTTCACATTAAAATACTTTGGTCACACTAGGTGGAATATGCAAATAAAGTGTGTGGGATTCCAAAAAAAATATATGCATGGGTTTAGAGTAAGATTCTGCTCTACAGTTATTGCATACTTCTGAAAGTTTCTATAAAGTGTAGCTGTTTGCATTTGCAACATATGAACCAAAAGTATACTAACTTTAGAAGTTACATCACTTCCTCGATAACTCGCACACAACAGGGTTCACAAACATAGACCACACTATAAGCAAGGGTGCGAGTTACAGAGGGACCTCTAAAATTTTAAAACGATTGGATATCGAGAAAACAGCAGGGCAGGCAGGATTATCGAACTTAGATGTTTAACGACTGAATCCTCATTGTACATACTGTTTTCAATGATAAAACGAGTGGTATTCTAGAGTTTTTGTAACTAATTTTTATCACAATTACCTACAAGTTCATAAAAAAGGGATCTATTTTGGTGGTATTTTCTGGTTTAAAAAATGGGATCCAGTCCTGACCCTGCATTTATAAGTGGGATTGTGAGTTATCAGGGCACGAGTTATTGAGAGAGTGGTGTATTTAAATACAGAAAATGTTTTGATACACTAGATAATAACACTTTCACAAAGTGCAATACACAAATTATAAGATATCTAAACATTAAAAGAAAAGTTATTGACTATTTTTTTACCAGTTTACCTTTGAGGTCCAGCAAGTGAAGATGGCCAATCAGAACTATCAGTCTTTTGATAGAGGAGTATGTAAAGTAATATACTCTATAACCCAAATTACAACCATCAAGCATACACCAAAATAAAGCGAACTGGAAGTTCTTTTAACAACACCCAAGATATACAAAGTCCTTCTTTAAGACTATGTAAGAACTGTCATAAAATGAAAATTAAGAGAAATTTGTAAAGATATCTAGGAATGATGGTATTAATGATGGGAGAAGATAGAAATGGGACATTGCTGCTCATATGTATAGGGAAATTTAGGTTCCCCTTTTAAATCAAAATAGAAAAATGTATGTTTAACTCCAAAAATATAACCACATTTCAGGAACTAAATGCCTCATTACATTTATATTTTACTGTCTACCAATGTTTTAAATGGAAAAATAGTTTGGATAGCTGATCCTATTGTCTAGTTTAGTTAGTCTTATAAATCAGGACAAAACATGCAGTGTTACATAAAAGTCAATTCTTGAAAAACTAAAGTGCACAGAATTATTTCCAGGGTATCATCATATATAAATAATAATTGTTTTAGAACCTGATAGATAATACGATATAAATTGTGTTAGTACTGACCCATTCAGGACTAGCAACCCAATTACCCCCAGCACTAGCTGTGGAGCCAGCTCTCTTCAAGGGAGGCCTGCCTGTTGCATCTGCTTGGGAAGAGGATAGTGTGGGGCTGTTTGGAGGTGTGGGCTACAAGACAAAATAAAAAATACAGTTCAATTTCAGTCTTTAATACAAACAAGGATAAACATTCTGCTGTTCATAACAATAGTACTGTATTTAAATAGAAAGTTAAATCTTAAATGTATCAGTGCTGAGATATTTTATTCCATACACAAGTACCAGGTACCAAATGGCACTGTAACAGGCCCACCCCCACATTGAGTAACCAAGAAGCTGTAGAAACTTTCTTGCCTAAATAATGTCAGGCTTGATGCTTTCTTGGATGCATCAGTGATACCTTTAATATGTTTGGAAAAGATGCCAAGTAAATATTATTAAGAGTTTGATAGGTAGATGAACAAAATGTTGGGAAGGGATAAGATCAGGATTCTCTCTATTATTAGACCTGAACTGCCAATGAGGGAAGTAAGGTTATTACATGTATGTGTTAATGAGCAATTATGTGTAGACATATCTCATGTGTATCCTTCTTAAATCATTTACATGTTTTGCTTTTACTTCTGACCTCTGTAATGAAGAAGAGGAACAAAACAAAGTGCATAAAACAAATACATGTGTGTGTGTGCACACTAATATAGACAGAAAGACATTTTACTGTCTTTTAGGAGGGCTGGATTCAAATGTATGCAATGTGTGTTAAACTTTTGATCCATTAAAGTAGATTCCATTTTTAGATAGAGCTATAAATAGGTGTTTACTAGTTTTAAACTCAGCCTTTAATGAATCTCTTGATAAGTTTGAGGCAATTTCCCTGACTGGACTGATTAGCAGTGCAACATATGTCAGGTGGTCAGTATTTCAACATGTCTTGTATTGTGAAATAAGTCTTATGGAATAATTGTGAGATAGACTTGCAATGAAAACTCTACTGTCAACAGAACTATGTTCACTTTTCTTCGTAAAGAAATCCATAATTGATTACTGCTTACTCTTCTGGAATGTCAGGGTATTTAGTCTTTATTCCAGTTTCATATACATGTTGATGTCATGATATCCAGTATGATCACTGGATTCCAGGAATCCTTTGAGTCTTTCTAATGCCATTTTCACTAAAGAAAATTGATTGATACATTTCTTTAATTTCTGTATTATTTTCACTGTTCACAACATAATTTTTTCCGACAGTAATTTTGATCTTGAAATCCATGATTACCTCAAAAATTGCAGTCCTGGTGCACTAAAAGATATTTGTCCACATTAAGCCGAACATCACTGTTCATGTTTTGGCTGTAGTAACATCCCTAATGCAGTTTGTGAGTTCAATGTTCTAATTTGCTGGATGTCCAATCTCAGTTGATTGGGCTTCCTTAGGGATTGCTCCTCTCTGTAGCCAGCATTATCATATATTTATAGTCTTCACTTATAAAACAATGATTTTATTCATTCTTATAACAGCTTATTTTAATTAATCTAACTGCACTCACAATGTTCATTGCTATGCTGGCTAATATCATGAATGGTCTTAAAGACCATTAGTCAAGACTATGATTGGTATTATGCAATGTGTTGTTCATTACTGGAGTGTCTCTATGTAAGTAGAAACCATGAAACTTTATTATATTTACTAAAGACAGTTGATAACTAAAGTCACTAACATAATCAATCCACATGAAAAAAAAAATATATTCAAGGTCTGTGATCATTATTTACATATAATTTGTACATTTATCAGGCTTGGCCGATGGCAGATAATCAGGGTGGCAAAGGAAAATTGGATTTAAAGCACCAATATTCATTTTTATCTGTATTAACTGAGGGTGGGAAGACAGCAGGGAGTGAGAAATTGGGGAAGCAGTGTTTTTCCAATTTAAGATGTATACCCTTTTCAAGACTATCTCCCAGAATGCATGGAATAAATAATACATGCCAACACCAATGTCAAATTATTAGGTAATATGTAAGAAGCAGTTTCTAATGACATAAAATCTCAACATTAACAACACTATATCACTTACAAAAATATGGTATTTGATTCTAATGTAATGAAGGAATCTACCTCAAAAGATGATCACACTCTAGCAATAATTCTAAAGGGGAGGAAGGGATACTGTCATATTTTCACTCTTACCAAGCTATGAGCTCTCTGAAGTTTTTCCTGCTCTATGCCCCTCTGTTCAGCCATTGGGTCCTGAATTTCATTAGGTGGTTGTACATTGTGTGTACCTGTTGAGGAGGCCAACTCTTTTAGTGTAGGTTCATCAAGGGTGTCATCAGGAGGACCCTTCTCTGTCATCTTATCCAAACCTGAAACATGACCAATAACTCAGAATGAACTGAAGAACAATCTTCAAATTTCTTGAGTCAAAGTTTTATCTTTGCTCCTCTTAGGTATTAGGGCAGATTCATCAAAATGGAACAATTCTTTTTCTTCCCATCAACATACATAAAGTAAAAACTGCTTATTAAAAGAAACAGCAACATAATTACAAAACTTTAGAACCACTCTTTATTGTAATCAGAAAACTTATGTTGACTGAATAAATATTTAAAATTTTCTGCATAGGGACATCCAAGTCAGAAGATATTCGAGTTCCTTTACCAACATAACATAATATGGCCTTATATGATACTATGGCTTGAAAAACTTCAATATCACATGACATGAATAGGCTGCTGCTGCTACAGTACACACAAAAATTACATTATTCAGGCAGAAATTATTTTCTGAAGAAAAAAAAAACGTATTCGATATTAAATGCACCTACTAGAAATATACAAAAAGATGTCATTAGCTATTTATAGGTACATGAAACAACTATAAACTTCAGATCTATTAAAAGATATCCTTTAATGTCAAATTAATATTGGATTACAGAACAATTTTAATCAGCTGAAAGGCCAAAACAGCAAGAGCTGCAGTTCAATTATTTCTGGATATTAGAAAGCAAACTCTATTATAGCTAAATTATTATAATGATATTCATAAATAGAAAATAGTGTTATATTTTGTCTCAACATTTAAACTCTGAAGCATGAAGCTTTTTATCTAAGTGCAGAATGAAGTTTTACAATCAGGGTTGTAAGTCTCAACTCTGTGTGTGTGTGTGTGTGTGTGTGTGTGTGTGTGTGTGTGTGTGTGTGTGTGTATGTGTGTGTGCACATGTGTGTGTGTGCAAGCACGCATGTGCATGTGTGTGTGCAAGCACGCATGTGCATGTGTGTGTCCTAACACTAACCTCTTAATGCTGAGTGCCAAGTAAGGTAGCTGTTATTACCACTTTTAACAGTCTTTGGTATGACTTGGCCAGTGTTTGAAACCCATGACCTCAAACATCTGAGGAAAAGGCTCAAAACCATTTTAGCCACCACTGTGGTTGCTTGCATTAGTCCTTAGGCATGTGAAAGTCAAAGTGAAAGTTGCTGCATACTACTCCTGCTAGATGTGACTGAATTTTATGATCCTGATTTTAGGGGTTTTTTTCGCAAAAGTTGTACTGTTACTGCTTCTAGTACATCAGCAAAATAATATGTAATAAGCTACCACAACATGATTTTTTCTGATAAATACAATGCAAAGAAAGAGAGAATGGCACTGTGGCAACATTGGAAAAACCAAAATCTGTGGAATTTCAACAATATCTTGAAGTTAAACATCCTCAGACTGCTATAAATTGCCTCGCATGGCCAACATATATGTTTGATACATGTTAATTGAAACAATCATCCAAATAATGCTTGATCAAGCACTAATGTTGTATTACTATTTCAATGTCTATACATGGACTGCAAATTCTTACCAAAACAATTTTTAGATAAGCTTGAAAATTACCAACAAAAAGAACTAATACAGTGTGACCCTGCTATAACATGATAGTTGGTAGCAATAGAACCCAATTGTGTTATACACTGAACCATGTTATAAGCAACCAGGTCAGTTAGCTGAAGAAAATGATACATGTACCTGAAAAAATAGGGGGGTGGAGGGGGTAGATAATAAATATTGGTGCAAAAATATGTGCTTCATTGGCACAGTTATCATCTTAAATTAATGTATATTAAATGAGAAACATACCTGTTATGAAAACTGAAGCATATATAATATTTTACTTTATTCAGAGAACAATGCATTGGCACATATATGTGTATACTTGTATATATATATATATATATATATATATATATATATATATATATATATATATATATATATATATATATATATATATATATCTAATGTATAGCAATGACTAAAGTATCAAAAAATCCAACAAAAGATTGATTATGAGATAATGAGATAATACTTTGTCTAGTTGATCTCCACAAACAGAAATATAAATTTGAAAAAAAGAGGATATCTCAAAAATACAGTACTCATTCTAGATGTCAACATAAGTGGATTATGATGTAACAATGCTCTGTTAAGATGGTTTGTCAATATGGACAAAGAATTTGTTTATGTAACATCATCTTTATGGCTTCCTTTCATAAGGCATCTGAATTTCTCCACTCACAAAATAATGCTTGTACTTACAAGTTTAAACAGCAAACAATAAAAAAATGGGCAGATGGTATAATTCGCCACCAATAAGGAAGCCCTGTGCAATTCCTGAATAAACTTTAAACTCATCATTTTTCGTACTTTTAAGAAAAAACACTATTTTTTCGTGTATGAGACAATGCATATAAAATTTCAGGAGCCATGCCACGATCATCTTGTATTATTCATATGCGATCTCTTCCCTAAAATGATAACAAAACGGAAGGGGGTACTTTTAAGAGAGAGTTTTTTTGTGTACGAGAAAAAATACATGTATATGAAATTTTGGGAGCTATACCACAGTGATGTTACATCTAAATTTGTTTTATAATGGATCATGCTATAGCAGTGTAACACTGTATTTGTGTATACTGACTAGTCAGGTTGGAATTTTTTATCTTCCAGTATTTTGGAAACAATACAAACAAGAAAGCCAGGGCCTGCACATTGAGCCTACAAATGAGCTTTGATGAAAAACCTGTGACCTCCACCTCAAGGTCAAAAGGTTGGCTGAGCATGTCACATAATGAATTGACTAAGCTTCATAGTAATTTATTATAAATATGAACAAAATGCATTACAGAGCAATTGATAAAATTTTAACTACAATCTCAATGCAGATTTTGACAAGTCTGCAACCTTGACCTGAGGTCAAAAATGGCAAGTGAGGGTCTAACAATGAATTTTCTTAGGCTCACATTGAAACATTTCAAACATCAAAGGTTTAAGAAATATAAGTAAATGTAAAATTTTGTATGTTTGTGACTTTAATCCCAATGAAAAAGGAGAAGTGAATGAGTCACAGAATTATCTTAGCTTAGTAATGGTTCATCCCAAATATATACAAATCCATAAAAAGAATTAAGAAACATCAATAAAGAAAATATTTGAGCAATAGCCTTGATCAAATTTTTTTAGGACTGTAGCCTTGATCTAAGGTCAAGGAGGAGACTGAATGTGTTGCATAATGAACTGTTTAAGCCTCACAATGATTCATGCCAAGCAAGATGATAATCTCTCAACAGATTTAGAAAATATATATAAATGCCGATCTTGAACCAAAACCAAAATGAGAACTCCCATACCAGTGTCATTAAAAAATTGCTATATCTTGCAATAACATTAATATCAGCTCAACAATAAAAATGAGACAAATGAGACACAGAGAAATGTGTCTAAATCTGTGGTAGCAGTGGACTGATTGTATGGAGTGCAGTTTTGACATTTCTGAAGCCTCTGAACTTAAATTTCAAAGAATTTCTCATGTAGCATTTGATGGCAACTTTACACATACTGAAACAAAATTAGAAAAATAAAAAATGAGGCCCATTAAATTACAGAGATGTATCTTAAGTGAGGGAGTCTTATACTAAGTAATGTTTTAACATGGCTATGTCATAATTGTGCATGAATATGTCACAAATAAGGCATAAAATGGTTTTAAATCACAGTATAATGGGTTCTCATTAAGAAAATACCTAAAATTAAAATAAATCAAGCAATGAAATAATAAATAATTATATGAAATCCATGACCATAGCTGTATTAAAGATGGTTAATGGTATACTTTCAGGCTTTAAAGTGAAGGACCACTGTACAATACAATAACAAATGTTTCAGTCTAGCCTCATCAATCCAACTCAAGCCCACTAAACCCAGCCTAAACCAGTTTTAATTGACAAATTGTTTCCACTCACAATCTGTTAAAATGAGAGTTGGAAATATTTTGAATCAGATCAATGACACTACACTGTATGAAAGCAAAGCATTTCAATGTAAGTGTAGTTCAAGTAATAACCCTATAAGATTTGATGAGAAGCAATATAAAAAAGCAAGCTTGATAAGAAAAATTTAGTCAATGAGAGCTTGAATCCAAGTTAGCTAATAGTTGCAGTATTTACTTTAATGCATTAATGTACATTTGCATTTGTGATTGTTTAAAATTTATTCTACCTGATCAACCAACGGCAAATACATAAATTATCCAAAGTGCACATTTGTGATGACTGCAATTTTTCCCAGATATATTTTTTTAAAAGAGATAACAGGGTTTGGCATATATGCAGTATGTAGCCAATCTATTCTTTCCTCCCCATAATCCACACTGGACACAGTTGTGAATGACCTGTTACCTGGTAATTTACATAAAAGAATTTCCGAGGAACAATTACAATGTTGACATTAAATTAATCCATTTGTTTTGGATCCAAATCTAAGCAGTATGAAAAATTTCTAGTACTCAATGCCTGCACATTATTTTATGCCCAAAGCTGCACATAGAGATCTTCTCACTTGCCACTTGACAGTAACAGCATGGGTTATGTGCATTCTCTGATGCTAAGAACTTGTCTGTCAGTTATCGTGAAATGTCTAATGACTCATGTAACAAATGAATGTTTGAAATTCATTAAGTGCTATGCCTTTAAGCATAGCAAATGTATTCTGATAATTACTCAAGCATACCCTCATGAACTGTCACCAATATCTTTGTGAAATCTGATTGCTTACAATTTAAACTGGACTGAGAGCAACAATTCCATAGCTAACTTTATGGCACTTGTATTAGTCTCCAGTAGCCATTATAAATGTTAAATCAATTAATTTTGATTTTGAAATCAAATGTTATCTCCTTTTATACATCTGTACATTAAAATTTAACATTTTAACTTTTAATCAACACTATAGCCAGTACTATATGAATATACCGCTGAATTATATACATGCCTACTGTGAAAGAGCATAAAAGACAAAACAATAAACAGTAACATTCTTTTCTAAGATAACAAAGTAAAAACATGCTAATGAGATGACAAAAATCAGGAATTTAATTTTGATTTTGAAACTTTTAAAAAATAATTTTTGAAATCTTCTTCTAAATCTTCTTCTGCTATTATCTTTGTCAACAACTAGAAATCAGATTTTCCTGGTTTTGATTAACCTTGGATGACAGCAAGTACTTCAAGTATAGTTCATGCATCAATAATTCCATTGACTAACCATTACAGCTCATGCCACACATGAAAAGCATGCAGTATGCAGTCCACTCATCCAATTCTTATGCTTATTCATATCTATAATACACAAAATACTAAGGGTAACCAATCACAAGACAAAATATGGTCAGTAATATTTAAAGGGTACCAATGAATAATCTATTTATCAGTTCTTCCAACTGTATTGGTCATAATGGGCTGTATATAGCAAAGACAACTCTTTGTAATCATGTTCTAAATCTGATACTTAACCTATATTTGTAAAGAATAAATTGTTTGTCACAGTGACATTTTTTGGTTGTAACTGTAGTAATTAGATGCATCCAATTAAAAAGTTACATGATTCTAACATAACCAGCATCCAATAAGTGTCCTTTAAACACATAATGTTAACAAAGTCTTTGATACATGAAATAGAGGTCAAAGACACCTCTTTTCTCAAAATTTGTGTGATACTTATTATGATAACCCCTCACCAAATTTCATCATATCAAATATCATAGTAAGTATCGACAGTATGTATACAGGAGGTACAAAAATATATTTAACATAATCCAGTAAAATGTCACATATAGGTCACAGTTAACTTTTGATATTAGGGTGTGATGCTTACAAAGATGCACATAACTATCTTGTTTAATGATTCTGGCATGATCAGCAATCGAGACTGAACCAAAGTCAGTGAAGCATGAAAGCAAATATTTAAGTAAATTATGTTTTTTTCAATACATACCCAATAACAACCAAATGAAGAATATTAGCCTGCTAGCTCACAAATCTACATCTACTAAAAAATGAAAATCATCTCTTCCTATCCATTTCAACAAATAAAGGGCAAACATTCATGCCCATTACCTTCCCTTGGCACCACCAGCTGTTGCTATTTTTTGAGCTGATTAAAATTTTAATGAGGATGCTTGCATGGTGGGTTTTGGTTGAAGGGATTTTAAGTATGAGATTGGTTAAGTATTATTAGAGAAATATAATTTACTTAATAATTTGCTTTCTCCTTTGAATACATTCCCCAATGAATACATTCCCCAATCACATTTGGAAAAATAGATTCTGGATTCCCCATGTGCACAACAACCCATTCTACTAATTACATAAGCAACCCATCCTGGGATCACTTGACCTGTGAGCCTAACAGACAGTAACGAAGTTGAATACTTAAATCTTCTTACCTAAAAGATTTCACAGGCAAGTCTAGTGAAGTTAATAAGCTCTGTTGACTGCACAGCTAAATCAATGTGATAAAACCTTGAGGCTGACTCTGCATGCCAACCAACAGCTTCTATATTATACCAGATCGAAACATTATGTCTGAACGTGAGACTCACAGAGATGGCTTAAAGTTTCTGAGCTGTAATTTTTGTAAGGAAACTCTTATCCAGTGAAATGTCAGAGTACACCAAGTGTACAACCCACATCAGCCACAAAGCAAAGGCTTGTGGGGTGACATCCAATGTCCTCTCACAAAAAAGCGGCTGCTCTTGCTCTTAAGATTTTCTCTACAACTGAAAATTTAAATTGTCTCTCAAGGCTGTTCTGATAAGAGCCAAACATGAAGAGCTGGATGGTCCAGGCATAAACAGAACATCTGTGAACATTGTTACTTGAGAAGATTCAAGTTGGCCGGAATCTTCATAGGTAGATTTATTGCTAGATCGAGTAAACCACTGGCCTAGGTCTTGCTTTATTTGAGAGGGGATGTCAGAAATCATTTTCCAATTCTGACCACATTAATTCTGTATTATTTTGGTATCAGGAAAATGTGAGGGTTAGCAAAATATGCCCACAACCATCCCATCTGATTGAAAATGCATCCAAAGCAAAAGCATCTGGGTCTGGGACTGTAGTGACAAAATGTGGATAACTTGTGAAGCCACTTTGTCACAAAAGTTCAATCATCAGATAGCCCCAAAGAGCTCATATCTGAGTGAAGATCAATTGAGGAAGAGACCATCATATGAAGGATTGGGAATGTGTCTGATTCATACGCTGAAGTGGAGATTGTCGCAACAGATTTCATTTGCTTTCCGAATAAGAAACAGCCTTGATTAAAACACCAGGGATTGTGGTCTTTGCACAAGCTCCACTGTCATTTTTTTTATTAACGACCATATCTCCTGTTGTGGAAAGGCATACTTCTTCTGATCTGATGGTGCATGTGAAGAGGGGAGAGAAAGTAGAAGGGAGTGGGTTGTTGATGAATGAAACCCAAAGCCCCTCTCAAATGACCTGAAATCATCCACCCACCTACCTGGTTCTAAATGAATAAGAAGATCCAGTGAGCTCAAAATTAGGTTTCTTACCTCCACTGTACAACTGCTTCCTAGGGATAGAAATTTGTGAATAAGGAAAAATCCAGTATTGAAGAATAAGCATGGACATCCCAAAATAGCTCTGACATGGCATGGAGTACATTTTGTCTGCCTTATAAAATAGATGAGCAAATATATGAAAAGCTACTATATTCTTCTCAAGTGCCAGAAATCAATATTAAAGGTGTCTAACATCCAAGTCTAACCAATTGGGAAAGGAACCAGAAGGATATCATCTCTTCCTAATCATCAAGATCTACTGATTCTTTAGCATTATAGTCCTAAGTAGCAATAGGGGTGGAGGCCATTCTGAAGTAGCCAACATGTTATAAATGTCCTCAACAATGTCTTGAAATCAGATCTGAGCATGATGTCAAAGATGGTTAATTTGAAGGAGTGTATAGAGGCTTCACATGGATCTAACTGTAGCTTTGGAGAAGATATACAAGGTAGCATGAAGACTAAATTCCAGCTCTAGGAAAATGTCACTAGCTCTCCCTGGTACACAAACAGTGAACATATGAACTCCAGCACTTCCAGAACTACCAGCTGGTTTGCCTGGTGAATGGTCAGACAAAAGATGGTCCATCACCAGTACTGGCTGCTCCATGGGTTTTGCTGGACAGACAGATTTCTCATTAGACAGATGGATCTGTCAATAAGATTCCTGTCATAGTTGGCTGGACTGATTCAATGTAAAGGTCCCCATATTGGAATGGCTGGACAGCTGCTAATGGCTAGACAGTTGGCATCAGTGCAGTTTTACTATGCTTTGGATCCAATGGTCCAGTACAAATGTCATGTGTCCAGACTTTTAGGCCATGCTCGAACATGTGGGGGCACTTACGCCCACTGGGCTGTATAAAATTGGGGAACAATACCCCCAAAAGTCAGAAATGCAAACAACAAAAAACTGGCTGGGTCGTCTTCTTAAAAGGTCTCCAGTGCTGGATCCGGTAAGAACCTCATATGTCCTGACTTAAAGACCATGCTTTGACAGGTGGGGGTTCTTATGCCCACTGGGCTGTATAAAACTGGGGAACATTCCAAAAAGAGTCAGTACTGCAAACAAAACTATAGGTTTTCTTCCTTGACTTTTTTTGTCTTTTTTTCCCTTCATTGCCATGTAGACTATTACTCTGAACATGCATTTCATGCATTTAGTACACATTTATCCTGAAGCTACATGAGAAGAGAAAACAAAGTATATGACTAACTAGCTAATACTATAGTCAAGACTTTCTCTAACCACAAATTACATGTGCTGCAGGTTATAAATGTACACATTATAGCATTTAGATGACATTCTGCTGAAATGACATACAAACTTACAGTCTATCCTTTGAACTCATGTGTTTATGTATTTAATTTACCTTTCTAAGAAACAGCATATAAAAGAAAAAAACAAGCATAAATTAACAATGTAGCATGTAAATAACTTGAAAACCAAACTACTTTACCAACCTGAGCAAGTGAAGATAGTCAATGTCACACAAACTCATAATAAATTGCAGAGCTCAATGATAGTGCAGGAGACATGGTCTTAAAAGGACAAAGTCCATAAAAGTGACAAAATCACGTATATTGGCAGAATTTTGAAAAAGAATGCATACAACTAGCAGCAAAACAATTAATCCACTCAATAAATCCAAAATGAACACAAGTCCATCAGAATATAAATATGACTTTGACTGTCAAAGGATAAACTACAATTTTATCCAGTACAGCAGCAGAGCAAAAAATAGACACCTAGAGGTGCCAAGGGTAACTAACTAATGAAGTAGACTGGAAAAGGCAATCTCCTTTAAGTAGGGCTGGATTTGCGAGGTAGCAGGCAAATATTCCAAATATAATGTGACTGGGTTACATATTCAAAGGAGAAATATAGTCACAGCACCCTACATATGGAATGAGCATTTGGTACTCATCAAGATACATCCCCACATAGTTTTATGATTCTAAGAAGAACAGCATTTATACAAGGTACAACAAATATTTGCTCATGAACAGATGCAAAAATGTAATCTAAGCCAGTAAAATATTTAATGTAGATAACAAATACCTTCTTCTGTTGTAAAGATGTGGTACAAACAGTGATGAATATAATCATCTAGCTTCAAATCCTAAAATTAACTGAGCTTGAGATACAAAAACAAAATTTAACCAAATTCAGTGAAGTATGAAATATGGGTTGCAGTAACCTAGTTTTGTAATGAGGGTGTTGTACTCATAAAGATGCATTACTCACCATGTTTCTTGAATATGCATATAACATTACACATAGAGGATACAAAAAGAACTGTCTGGTTCTAAGCTAAATACAATAATTAACCAACTGTGAAATCTATATCAGTGACATTCGTTTACCGTAAGGGTGCAGTACTAAAAAAGCTGCAATCAATCATTAAGTCTGATGAACCTAGCATTAACAGAGTTTGAAAAATAAACTTAAATTTAACAAAGTCTGTTAAGCACGAAATATGGGTCACAATGTCCAAGTTTTCAGATGAAGGTATGCTTCTCATCAAGATGCATTTCCTCTTTTAGTTTCATTATTCCAGATATAAAAGTATGTATACAATGTGCAACAAATTTAAGTTAAATCTAAGACCTTAACCAAGAATTTACAAGTAATTTTAATGTACAATGTTAGCCCCATAGCCCCCTCCTCAGGAGGTAGGTGCTATAAAATCCACTGCCTAGGACCTATGAAGAATAATCTATGATAAACCAGCTGTGTTACAGATTCCAGGTCTGTCAATAAAAACAGACACTTCTGACCTTTATTTCATGTTTATTATGAACATTAACTGATGCACTGCATTTCTTAAAGAAACAACTATATGTCAAAGGAAATTCACCTACCAAAATGACATATAATTACATGCAAGGGCTACATGGCTTTTGTGGCAACTAGTGTGTGAATATACAGACAGATGAGCTAATACAACGAAGGAAAAGGCAATTTAATCTAAGTTTTCTCCATACTCAATAGAGAACGCTAATGCAAATGTATGTCAACCTAAACTCAAGCAAGATATGGTAAAAAAAAACAACCTGTGAGCTCGATATTTTATACTGGGTATCACTTTTCATGATTTTGCTATTAAAGAAACAAACAATTGTGTTGGTACATAAATAGCTAACTTTGTTTCTGATTGGAAAAGGGATCCAAATTCATTATGGATTGATCTTTCTTCATTGGGTCCCTAGATTCATAATGGGAAAAGGAGTCTGACTTCTTTATGGATAGCTCTTTCTTCACTGGGTTCCTCGATTCATATTTTGTACTTGAAAACAATGAAAACTGGTACCCAACAAACACTACTAAATTCACTTGTGGTGTACAGTGATGTATATGCCTGTCTGAAGTGAAATACCTTGAATTCAGCTTCATAGTGGTTGAATATGGTATATGAAATAGTAAATAAAAATCCATTAGCAAAAAAGCTTCCCAAAAGTCATTACAAAGAGTGCACCAATTATTACTGTAGGTTACCTGACTTTTCTCTTTCATTTCTTGACACTGCTTGATAAACTTTTTTAGATTTTAAACCTGCCAAAAATATGATGAAATTCCTATGAAACAGATTTCAACCAAACAAATAATACTAGTGACTCACATTCAAAGCACCTGAGTTAATATGCTGATTATGATCTGACCTAGTTTGTTATGGGCATACATTGAGGAATACTAAATTAAGACCTGTCTCATTTTAAAAAAAGTAATTTTGATGAGCAGTTTCTCTCTTTCCCACCCCTCTCTCTCTCTCTCTCTGTCAGTAATCACTCATTACTGTCTTCATGTCTTTCATAGTCTGAGAAAATGGATACTGAATGTGCAACACAACATGATGCATTATGCACATTTGTCTTTTAGACCCTTTGAGACTTATGACAGTGTCAATTTATTTTGCAAGAGGGTAATATGCAAAGAAATGTTGGCCACATGAAGCAGACCAAAGTCAATTAATACGTTATGTGCAGCTTACGTGGTGTGGCTGCTAGGGATGCCTTGAGGGTACCAGGTTCTGCCTCTGCTGCAGGAATGGCTCCTTCCATGGTCTCAGGTTCTTTGTGATCTGGGGAAGCCTGGGTGAGTTTCTTGCTTCGCTTTGTCAGTGCCTTGGCAATGGAGGAGTGATCAGTTGGAAGATTGGCCAGCTGATGGAAGACATTTCTCTTCCTGATGATGGTGTACACCAAGTTGGAGTTTCCTAATGGTAGACAAATATTTGAAAATGTGGAGATATGTCAATTTATACTAATTACCCATAATATTTATTTTAGTCATTTCATAATATATAGATATTTATTATGGTTTGCTGTCATTATAAATGGTCAAAAAAATTATGGTAATCTTGTCTTTTTCTTCAGATTTACAAGATCTTGGATGAAAGTATTAATAAATACATATACATACATACATCAAGTAGTAATTACCTATGACAGCAACAGCCATACAAATTCTGTCAATACAATGTAAAATCTATACATTACACTTAGCCCTCAAACTTTTTTCGAGTCAGTGTATAAAAGTAGATACATAACCAAAATAAAATAAATTCAGTGATGTTCAAACACTTACAAACTTAATGAATCTGCCCTTTTTTTGAAATATAAATTATGATGCCATAATCTTTGTTAACTAAGGTACAGTATATCCAGGTCATTTTCAATGGTATTTGCCCTCCAAAAATAACTCTAGTAATTACAGTTTACTATGAATTAGTTGCAACTAAATATAATTATGCAAATACACACTGATAAAGCAAATGACACAATGGAAGCAAATCAAAACTTTAGCCAATAAATATTTATTTGAAACAGGAGGCCCAAGCAGGGCTGATATTGTTTATCTGCATTAAAAAAATTAATTGTTGACCACTTAAATAAGCAGGCTTATATAGAATGTATGCTATGTAAACTTTCTTTCAAACTTTATGCTGATTTTACCTTTTTACTATATCTGATAACAAAACCTTTCAAAACATGAAAGCAAAATTAATATGCAGTTTCTTGCTCAGAATCAAGATGCTACTGACAATAGACCAAAAAGACCAAAAATATGACTTAAGATTGGAAATAAAATCAAGTTTGATGCAAGCTCACTTCATTAATATGCATCAATCTCACACATTATTTAAACACTCAAAGATCCTGATGCTAGACGTATATACCTTATGTTTGATCTAAATCAGATCGCAAATATGGCTTCCTGGTTGGTAACAAACTCAGCCAATCAAATGTGAGATTACATCATTAATATGTTATTCTTGCTCATCAACTCATCCAAAATTTTGATCATATGAGCCAACATTTCAAAACCGATAAAAATTGGTTTTTTTATATGGCTTCCAGAATGGTGACAAGTTCAACCAATTTGATGTGGGACTAACTCATTAATATGCACACATCTGACTCATTATCACACCTGTATAATATTCTGATGAAATAATTTTATTCAAATTTTGATCAAAAACAGATCAGAAGCATAACCTCCAGAGTGGTAAGAAACTCAGCCAATCAAATACAAGATCATCTTACAAATATGTATGTATTTCATTCATTATAAAACCCATTCAAGATCACAATGATAAAAGCAGTTATTCCAAGCAAGAGCAAAACAAGATCAGATATCAGACCTCCAAAACAGTAACAACATTTAGTAATCAATTGCAAGATTATCTCATTAATATGAGTGGAATTCACCTATTATTAAAAGAAAACAATATCTTTATGATATAACCCACATTTCAAGTTTTATCAAAATTATATCAGAAATATGACTTTCACAGCAAGTAACAAGCTCCATCAAGCAGATGCACAATCACCTCATTTGTGTGCTTGAATCTCACTCATTATCAAACATGTCAAAGAGCTTAGTGATATGTCACATATATTCTAAGTTTGATCAAATTTGGATCAGAAATACAGCTTCCAGAGTGTTAACTAACTTGGTCAGTCAGACACAATATTGCCTAATTAATATGCACTGATTTCACTCATTACTGTACTCATCCAGGATCTTAAGCATGAATTTCAAAACTGGATCTGCAAAACTGCAGACCTGCCAACCCTGACGAGTTCGTCTCAGTAAGGCAGTTGATTTTTTTCCTTAAGTTTTACCAGTTTTCAGTAAGGTGTAAAAAAATATCAAACTGCTTTGTACAGCTGAAGAGATTGTAAAGTATGCGTAGATGTTATTTACCACTAGTACAGTTGCACAAACTAAGCAGCTCAATGTTTTCTTGCTGTCTCTCAACGAGACATAATTCTTATATTTTTCCATTGCACATGATGAAATCATATCTCCCGCTCCCGCTATGAGTCATTCTCAAATTGGCACATGATGTACAAAAAAACATATATGTGTCTGTTCTATCTTTTATTTACAAGAATCTGAATATTCCTTTTTATTCTTCAGTGTTGATTATTAACACTTATTAAAAGGCTTATTTTCCCTTTTGTTTTAAACATGCATTGCTTGCTGGATGCCATTTTTAAACAAATTCTATAATCAACAGTTGGATCATGCAGATGCTTCGCATGAGCAAATAGTGGCAGTTTAAAGCATCTGAGGTGATGTTGTAAAGTTGGTCTGGTTCTCTGACGAATTTCACTAATTCTAATATGATGATCCAAATCAAACATGGAGGAACAAATTTTATAGATTTTTCGGCAAAGATCATTTTTTGTAGTTTTTGTTTTTATGCCATAATTTCATATTTTAAGAGTAATTTTCATAAGACATACGACAAAATCATAAGAGTTGGCAGGTCTGAAACTGTCTCCAGAGTATTCAAATGCACAATTACCTAATTAATATGAATGCCTCTTATTCAAAATGGAACTTATCCATGATCTTGGTGATATAATTTTTAACAGAAGTAAAAACACCAAACAACCAATGACACATGACAGACAAAGCCACACCATAAGCTCCCTTGGGCTAAAGGTCAGTAAGCTAAAACTGGTCTGAGTGGCTTACAACACCTTGTAGAAATTTAAAATTTAGCAAAACACATATATGTCTTTCTCATTAAATAAAGACAATATTAATAGCTGAATTATTACATTATATATTGTAAATTGGGCTTTTATAAAACACAATAGAGGTAGATTAGAAATTCCTACAAGTCAAACTATGTCATGTCCTATATGAACATAATGTACATAATCACAACCTTACATCAAAGATTGTATTAGCATAATGTCTAAGCACCATTACATTTCATTAGTCTGCAAGTTATCACAGAAATCATCTGTATATTGTCACACAATTCACTGAAGCTTCTATTTATGCTGTTTTCATAAGAGCTTACGAATACTGAATTATTCTTGGTCTATTCTAGGATAATTAATTTTAGATTTCACCCTAATTTCTCACAAATCAAGTACAAACTCAACTGAATGTGAAAAACTCATGCATCATATTCAAAAGCTCTACCAATTTACTTCATTTAATATGTCCTATGTTTCAAAAATTCCCTCCTTCCTTTCAAATGATGTGGGAGATTCTTCATTGCTAACCAGGACCTGCAAAACCAAAATACTATACAATATATTTTCCTGAATTCCATACAAAATGTATAATGATGTAAGATATTTTGTATATTACCATCAAACTGGTACTGTATAATATTGTTGAAGACTTCCAATAAGAAGAACACCAGATGGTGATTTGTGGGACTAGCATACAGGAACCATGATGTACTAAATGCCTGGTAAAAAAAGAGAACACTATATACTTGCACAAGTCAAATCCAACTGCAAAGATCACAAACCCTGACCTGCCTTCACTTAATGGGTTAGTAGATATGTGCATTTTTATAAGACTAATTAGTAAAATAAACAACACAGACCCCATTATGCACTGGTAGATTAGGGTCCATGTTGTTTGCAGCAGTATCTTTTGCAATGAGAACTGTCTACAAATTCAACTGTTTTCAGAACATCCTTATTGTCATTCTGTATCAAAGTATTTTACAAAAAACATAATTAAAAACAATACAAGACTTGAGGGTTAATAACATCATTGCTTTAATATCATGCTTTGTGATAATAGAAAGACAAAACAATGGAGCTGAATATTTGAACAAATAATTATCATAACTGAAAGTATGATAAAAGTATGGTAAACAAGACATATATTAAAATTTCTCTTTTTTTATCACATTGTCAACAAGCCTTCTATGACTTTCAAAAACAAAAACCTGTTTTAAACACCTTAAATCTTAAAAAAAGAGTGATATATCTTTCCTAACACTGTAGTCAGGAGTCCATAACTGCTGACTACACTATGTACTGAACCGCAATTATAATGAGAATTGTGATATTAAGGAAGCATGATATACTGAAAAATAGTATAATATGCTGAATTGTGGTATAGAGCACACTTTCAAAATTTTTTAAATAATGTTTTTTTGAAAGGAAATGAACATATAAGTTTCTGATAGTTTTCTTTCAACATATATTGCTACTTGGTCAATGGGTCCAAAATAGGACCATGTTATATAGCAAGACATATAATAGGGATGAAATGTAGCAAGAAATTTTATTTGTATTTGTGAACATTTATCTTGCCAATAAAACTGCCTATAATCCATTATATATCAGTTTTTTACACTTTTCAGGGGGCCCCGAGTGGCCGAGTGGTCTAAAGCGCTGTCCGTTACGGATCACTGCCATCTCACCTCTGTCTGCGTGTGCTTGAGTCTAGGATTCGGCGAATGTGGATATGTGAGAAAGCTTGCCAGTAGCTTCTCGTGGGTCGGTGGTTCTTTCCGGTGATTTCCCGGTTTCTTCCTCCACCATTAATACTGGCCACCATTAATAGCCTATCGTGTGCTGAAAAATGGCGTTAAGCCCAACAACAACAGCAACAACAGCAACAACAACACTATTTTCATGTCCGCTATTACCATAAATGGATTTGATTTGGTTTTTATAGTACTCAAATGCATTAAGGTCAAAATGTATCAAGACAAACAGAGCAAAGTGCCTTGGCTAAGGACAAACCATGGTAGAATATATGATCTGAAATGATGGGAATTGAACCTGCACCCTCTAGTCATGAGTCAAATGACTCTGCCACTGAGCAATCAAGACTCATGACACTGCAAAAAAATTCAAGTCATAATTAACCTACTCGCATACAATGCCTTGTCCAAGATTTTACTTGGTTGTAGAACTGAACCGAAATGATGGTGAGAACATGCACCCTTCTAATCCTGAGTCATATGCCTTAACCACAGAGCCGTTGAAATCTATGACACTGCAACACATGAAGGCTATATTGTACTGAGGCAAGTTAAGTAACTTACTCAGAGTCACCATGGTAACAGATCAAGGTTAATATGATGGTGAGAAATGAATCAATATCCTTCTGGTTATAGTAAAATGCTTTAACTGCCAAGTACTGAAGCTCCACACCTTTAAATGGACTTTATTATACAACAATACTGTACCTAATTATATTATATCATGTGATCCGTCTTTTTTTTGTAATTTTTCTCTGGAACAGATGTAAAAGTTGTCCTTTTAATTTTCTAACATGTTTATATTACTGGGAAGAATGTTAAATTATGGAGTTTTTATTTATATTTTAGAAAGACATACCTACATGTATAAACAAATACCCACTGGATGATATATCTAACACCTTCATTTGATTCAGTTCTTTCCAAAATGTAATTTTTCTAATTCAGATACTACGAGTAACAAATATCACAGCTTTATTTATAGAAAATTTGTTTCCCACTTTTTTAACTGATGAAAAACTTCTAGATATATATGCACTTTAAAATAAACAATCTTCTTCATTGTATGAAGTCTTATTATTTGACATATTGTTGCTCCCACTTACCTCTAGAAGATGTAGCAACTTAGTACTTGCAACCATGGATAATGTCTTCAGATAAGGAGAAACTGACAACACAAAATATATTTATTTTCAATCACTGATTATGACAAGACAAAAATATTATTTTGTAACTGGAAATGATATATTTTTTAATAAAATGTATTTGACTCTTTAGAAGAAAGAATTTCAATTTTCTTTACGAGAATTAAAATGAACATTTCCAACAAGTGCAAGAATAAGATGAATTTTATCAATAAGAACTGAAATTTAATTGTAATCAAAACAGTATAGTTATATTGCAAAAGCTCTGAAAGTAAATATACATATTTTTGGAAAATGAATGTTTGTATGCAAAGCTGACATATTAATGATAAATCTGAGTACATGTAAATTACTTCTATTTGCATAATGCTACATGTCCATCAGTTTCAAACATTTGGGATTGCAGAGTAATAAAATAACAATATTCAGTGTACATAAAACTATTAATAATATTTAAGCTGATAAAAAGTATATTCAAGCGAATTCTCAACCTTACCATTAACAATAATAGTTAACAAGCAATCAAACAGTGGCTGTAACCTCTGATGACCAGTGGTGATGATTTTGTGGAATACCTACAACAACAAAAAATACATCTAGCTCATTTCATGAAACCAAAATAACACCTTTTCATAATATCTCAGGTGTTTTAAAACTGCCTTGCAAATCCAGCCCTCCCAGGTAAATTTTTAGCTTTGGGAGCTAAATATTGTCTAACCACATGTTCAACAGTCCGATTGTGTGATTTCTTTTAACAAAGGCACCGGTAAGTAATTTCATAAAGCATCTCAGTTACTGCTGCATCAAAATGCATGCTCTCCTAAGAGGACATATCCACTGGGAAGCATGTATCCATACTACTTTACTAGAAAAACTAGTTACTTTTTCAAATACGAGACATAATCAGCATACCTTAAAAAGAATAGGTAAGAGATGAATGGAACTACATCACTAATCAAGAGTGACAATCTCCAGTCCCAAAAGGTATTTTAGGCAGGGCATAACCGACTTTTGATCCAGAAATTGGATTCAACTGGATAGTATGAACTTCAGATTAATCGGAGTCGGACAAGGCAGGAACGACCAATTCAGATAATTAAAATAATAAAGTTGAATTTCTATAGCACCATGTCTAATACTGCGGGTCATTCGATAGTGCATCTATTAAGTTAAATAAGAAGTCAGATAATACCAATATGGTCAACATAACGGGGTGAAACGATAATACTTGAATTAGACCAAAAGATTTCAATTTATTAAAATATTTTAATGCACATGGTCATGACGCACGCAGTTTAATAGATAATAAAAAAATTTAATAATCAAAATTTATAACTTCAAAGTTTTTTGCAAGAAACAGTAGCATCTCCATTTTTTCAGTGGACATGTTTGATCGATTGTCACTGCAAATGGCACCTGCGGTGCTAAAACTTCTTTCACTATCGACACCAGAGGGCGATATTGAACAAAAACGTTTAACAACAGCTGCCAGAAGCTGGAACATTTTTTCCTCAGGATTTCCAGTATATAACTGGATTCAGTGGTGGTGTAGTCCTCAGCTGATTTTTCTCAGCTAGATATGAATCCAATTCACGCTAGCACATGAATTCAGATGACAGGGATGCAGAGGCAAGATTTTGGTCAGATGTGATAGAGGCAAATAACTCCTGGTAGTAGACATTTCCGATTAATCAAATTGTATCCGGAATCTGAAAAATTTCATGATTAAAATCCGGAATCGGAAAAAAGTAGAAAAATGCTAATCGGTTATGCCCTAATTTGAGGCATTTTCTATATTGATAACCAGGCTCCAACACTGACTCTGTATGCTGATATACATATTCTGGAAATGGGAAGCTTTTCTTATCTCAAATTCAGCAGAAATTCTGTTGCATCCTCGGAAGCTGCAGAGTTCTTTTCATGTACCACTTAAAAGCTCTCATAAGATTCCACAGACAACCATGAGTTGAAGGGTCCAGGTTAGAAGAAGTTTCACCAAAAAGCATTAATTGCCCTGAGTGGGAGACTGTTCTTCGCAAGTATAATTTTAATAATGGACATTCTGATAATAACTAACATTTTATTTTGTAAACGTTAAGAACTTTCTACAAGGTTATTTTCCATTAGGCAAATTTTTTTTTTAGAAAATGTTAACTGTGACCTGAGGTCAAGTTGAGGACTACATAATCTTGTTACTGGAAGGATTATTAATTCGTGCTTACAATCTAACAGACTCAATTTGTATTACTGTTATGACCAGTAGTTCATTTGAGCTGGAATTTATTTCTTCAAATTATTCAATATAAGTGATTTATCTCTGGAAATATAAATGTGCTCTGATAACATTATTGGGCAGATGTTCACTGGGATTTATAGTTAATTCAAACCTGGAATTATTATGTTTCAACAAAAAGACTTAGTACATTCACACAATACAGGCCACCACAGAAACATCAACACCTTCATCATTGGACCTTATTTGGATTTCTACTCAAGTCTATTGAGATCAATTACTTATTAGATCTTGTGTCTGTAATTCTAGAATTATTTAGAATTTAATTCACAAGTTTCTTTTTTTCATTTTCACTTTGAATTCTAGAGAAATAAACTATTTCTTGAAATTTACAAAGCTTGTTGCTTTTCAGTCTTTTCTGTTACTTGTTTTAAAAGCATAGAACAGCATCACTCAAACAGCCAACAGAAACAGACCATAGAAATACATGCAGTATCAGGCCTATTCGTTCCACCAAAAATGGTGTGTTACATTTGAAGCAGCAAGGTCAAAACTAAGGTCACTGAAAGGGATCTCCTGGATCAAGTAATAAGCCCTCCAGTTTGCAATATACATTCAACAGGAAACTATTGTCCGAGGTGACTTCAGCATTTATGTCAACTGAGTCTTTGTTTTTCTGAGTAAGTTTCTGCACATTTTACATCATTTAGCTTGTTCTAGTACTGAACAAACAATACATAATGAAACATTATTTCCCAAGTGGCAACCCATGCATGCTTGACATGTACTATTGGTTATCATCCAAACCTTTCTACTGTTTACGATATTTGCACTATGCCCTGTCTATGGTCTAAATCTATAATGAGAATTAAAGCAGACAATATTCTGCAGGTGTAGCCAGTCATGATGCATTCTGCTTTATGAACCAACAGAATGGACATTAGTGGGCTTCTCCATTACACTATGCAAATCAACCTGTGAGTAAAGCCCACATGGCAGCCTAAACAGGCAAAGATATTGGCGCATCACTTTCAATATTTATGAAGTAGATGCAAGTATATTAAATATCAAAAGATGCAAACTTACCTGTAAAAAAAGGCCCAAGATACTGCCAAAACAGATAAAGTCGCTGAAGAATTGTTTTTATTAACTATAAAGATGATGCTGCGACCAGTCCTAACACTAACCTCTTAATGCTGAGGGCCAAGCAACACAGCTGCTAGTTCCCATTTTTATAAGTTTTTAATATGGTTTGGTCAGGGTTCAAACCCACAACCTCCCACATTAAAATACTTTGGAAAAAAAAGGAGAAAAAGAAGTAGCAAATAAAGAAGTGAACTTCTGTCAAAAGAGGAAACTTCTCCCACTTGCTCTGGTGTTGAATGTCTTCAAAAATTATTGAAAATAGTCTGTGAGGTATCTCAAAAGGAGAACATGTGCTACTCAGTTTGAGCAGAAGTAGTAAATCAGGTACACATGGGATTTGGTACCAATACCTCTATCACGAGGAGATCACTGTCAGACTGTTACAGTACATTTAGCTCCCATAGCTAAACATTTAGCTGGGTGGGCTGAATTTGCAAGGTAATTATAGTATTCCTATAGTATTATTTCTAGGCAATGTATCTGAATAAGAAACATAACAAAATGCATGTAATAGACTTGTCTGTTCCTTGTTAATTGAGAAGAACCTACTACTCTTAGTATTCCGAATTTATAATTTTTAATTTACATACAAAATTTCATGAAAATAGGTTAGAAGAATGTATTAAAGTTTTTAAAAGAAAAGTTTTAAAAGTTTTTTTTCCTTGACCCAAATTAGTTCATCATCTATTCCATGAAACAGCTATTTCCCTGCCCATCCTAATGGATTAAGCTACTTTAATGTGATTCTGTGTCCACAAACACTAGATATATTGATCTGACCATTTAAGCAATGACAAAATATTCTTTGATATGTGAAAACTTGTTTTAACTTTATATCAGCCCTTTCTGTGGTATGGAGTGTAAAATATGGACACAACAGATTAATATTATGTTTTCTAATCATTCCTCTCTCGAGTACATGCTGCATGAGTCAAATTTCATTAATAAAAAAAAAGAGAATGTACTGCTTGTATTAATTATGATGCTGCAAACAGGCTTGGACAACCTCACATATAGGTTATATAGGCCAAAGACTTAATGACCATTTAGTAAATTTAGATCAGACACTTTGCATTTGGTGAAGCAATTAGAACACCAGCATCTATTTAACAATGTCTCTAAAGTGCAACATGTTCTATCTCAATTGTGAGTTACAAAATCAATTAAGTATTCATTGTCAGAAGTGAATGGAAGTTGAAAAGTCAAGATATGGCATGAAAATATAAAGTCCATATTTTTCTTGATATCAAGTGTTCAGCAGGTAAATTGGTTCACTGTGTTTAGTACTCTTGCTCCAAGTCTCTCCCTCTCTGATATACATTATACCATGTCACCTATGGTGATTTCAATGTAGAGCTGAACACACACTGTATCACCCACATCAGAATAGTAAAAGTAAGTGTCTTTATCCATTCATGCAGTTCCATCCAAGTTCTGCAAGTCAGACACAGGGATGATGCATAACACCACAGAAGAGGTGACAACAGATGGCACTGAACACTTAATTCGGTCAGCTGTATAAACATTTTAATTTTTCACTTCATCTGCATAAACATTTTTTTGCCATTTTCTTCACAACATAATTCTCAGATGTCAGAGAATTGTAAACACAGATACACATAGGTTATTTATGTTTCATGTTTTAATCAGTAAGTAATCTCCCTCTTTCCTAAACACAATACACAAGGAAGAAGACATTCACTGTGAATAAACACATGCATATCAAGTGTGTAAATAAGTTTTTCATTTCATACCATTTCAATTAAGCTACTAACGTAAAAAGCAAATTAGTTAGATCAACAGTCATTTTTCAGGACTGCAGTGAGAACTACTTTTATCATGTTCTCTCACATACTTTTTGAAAAAAAACGTATTTAAAAAATCAGTAAAATCATTTATAAAAAGGAAACAAGAAATCACTGATGCAGCTGGTATAGGGAAAGAGATGATCCCTGCTTGTTGGCGGCAGGCTAAAAGTTGCCATGTGGAGGTGTTATGGAATAAGGAGTGAAACACAAACTGATGAATAGTTCTATGTGAAGATCCTGGTGTTTGAGCAGAGGATGCACTGAATTAAAGTACTGCACTGGAAACATTTTGCTTCATTCAGATTCAGTTATTTCTAAAGTATATTTTTTAAATATTTGTAAATGAATTCCAAATGCATTCATGAATAATAAAAAAAATAATGACTAGATTCTAGCTGAAACACAAATGCAACAGAAATTCATTTGAAATGTAATTCAAATTCATTCAATTGCAAATCAAAACAAATGAAATACATTTCAAATGCATTTTGCGAGCACAGAAACATTTCAAGGTCAGTATGAAATCGACTTCTTTTTCATTAAGAGCTAAACAAAAGTTTTAGATTTTCACTGCAACTTTATAAACTGGTATAGTATGCTACACAAAGCTACAATTCATAATAATTTTAATGAAAAGAAAAAAAAATACATACAATAATAAGAAAGTCTGCATGGGTCCCTGTGAATACTGGAATGTCCATGGGAACTCTGACAGAGTAGGGTTTGTTCAACCTCACACCAAAATTCCTCTCCCCACTCAGAAGTAGCAAGATGAATACACCTATGTGCATCAGACCAACCCTTGCTGAAATTTATAGAATATTAGAATCAATGTTGTTGCATATATGAATAAAAAATTCAACACCACCAATATCACAAAATATCAAATTCAACTGTGTCTGCAATATAGAATTACAGTATGCACACATAAGATGCTAATGTATGTGACTTAACAGTTCACATACCAGGTCAGAAAGATAAAGTCTACAAACTTCTTCAAATGTGAAAATATATACACACAAAATCCCAATAATGGTTATCAATCCTGGACACTTGGACATATAAAATTTCATGACTGTTATAAATAGATGGTTCAAGATCATTAAGCTTCTTAAAAGATTCAGCAAGGTGTTGTTGGGACAATGTTACTTGTTACACAGTCGAAGCTTAAATTATAACCACACAACAGAATAACAGGGAGATAATTGGTAAGAGTTTCTTCCCTTTGTCTACATTCCACAGAGACCTGAAAAGAGGGTACTTTTGGGATACTTTTTCTGGATTAAAGAGGTAGTGAAGCTAATATTCAAAAGAGAATTTGATGTCAACTTTCGAATTTCAAAATCCTTGAAATGTTTTATGGGTAGCATTAAAAAGAAATGCATTTGATAATGACCATTTCATTTAGCAAAAATATTTTGCATGCAAAAATTATTACAAATAGCTCTATTTTTCAAGGCCAGAAGAATGATTCCAAGGCTGACACAGGGACAATAATGCTAAATAAAGACATAGTAAACTACATATACATGTCTAGCTTGAATTATACTTGTTACTCACACTGGTCAGCTCTGGCATCATTCAGAAAATACAGAATAGGAACCAAGATGTCCAGTACATCACTGCTCTTCAGCACGTAGAACATAAATTTCTGCCAATTAGATCAAAAACTATTATTAACATTCTCTCAACCAAATATTCAGGAACAAAAATGCAGGCTAATACTTTTTAAAACTTTCTAATGTAAATCACCACTAATATAGAAAATGTTAAAACAATAGCAGTCTTTATCAAATTTTAATCTGCTAATGTTTTGTTCATGGTAATGTAAATGATAATTACAGGTTACAAATAAACTTACAACTGATCCATGAAAAGTTTTGAAATTCTTCATGTACATTAATGCTAGATTAAAACATTGTAAAATAAATTTCCTAGCCCATTTTTAAAATCATATACTAGTGTGAACAACAATGTTACAATAAAAATAAATAATTTAGCTATTGTTTTACTCGCAAGTAAGAAATATTTAGTTTCAAACTGAACATCTGAAAGAATAATATAAGTCAGTAGCAATAACAAGACAAAACTTTCATACACTGTGCAGATGAACAAAAGTGATCACAGAATTGATTTCCATAAACATTTACATTTTGACCAGTAACATTACTACAGACTATCCTACCTTGTTGATGTCACACATTTTCCAGAAAAGTACAAGAAGCTCTTGGTGAAACTGGATCCTTTTGCATGACCCTGGCAAATATGTCTGCATTAGAGGATTATTCAGCAAACGTGTTATACCTTTCAGAATGAAATGAAAGTCCTGCAATATAGAGAAATGTATTAAGCAAGCAACTTTACCACATATGCAACTGTCCTTCTGGGATTTCTTCTGGGAAAATATAAAAACTTAATTTTTCTCAATGCAAATAAAATGTAAATATTTTAACTGCTCATGGTTTGCTTGATTTATTGTTAAATTAAGCAGTTAAAAAATTTTCAGGAGATCCATGGTGTGATTTTGACAAATAACAATTACATATAAAGCAAAACATGTTTTATTCTTGATGGCTGGAAATTATGAACCCAATATTATACACATATTTTCTTAACCTCATAAATGGAGGTCTGAGTGTTTTTTTTGTTCATTTATCCACTTGACCTGTACATGTAGACACAAAACTTCACGAAAAAATATGGACCTTAATTATAATAAGAGTACCATCAACAACACATTTACACCCAACTTGTGTTTAAGAGACCTCTATGAGGGTGCTAATATTGGCCATGGTTGACTACTGTGATTACTGACCTACTGGTCTCCAATATTTAGTCAATGTGTGTGGTCTTAACTGAACTTGCAGTGAAGAAACCATTATATGCTTATCAGATTTACCATGACCTTAACCTCTGACATTTTGACCATATAGTCCCTAGGTTTCTTTATTATCTCTAAAATGAAAGTTATTTTTAAAAACCAAGTTTTCACTGATCCACAATGACCCTGACCTTTAGACCACAAAATCAATATGCCTCTTTAATATCAAAAGTGCAAGCCCTACATGATCTTCACAAACTTTGGTCAAGGCATATGGTCTAGAACCAAAGTTACTACACAGAAACAATTTTTCTTCTTTCAGTCACTATGACCTTTTTGACTTTTGACTGCCAAATTCAATTTGTTTCTACTTTACTAACATGTAAGTCATCAAAAACATTAGTGAAGATATATAAAAGTATTTCTGTGCAAAACTTCTTTCAGTCTAAATGACCATGATGTTGATCTTTTTACCCTAGAAATGATAGGCTTCTTCTAAAGTCCACATGCAAGCTATACACTAACTTTGGATAAGGTCTGTAATGTAGAAATCAATTTTTTTTTCTTTCAGCAATGTGATATGACTCCAAGTTCAATCCATTTACAAATTTGGTCCAGGCCTGAAATGTATAACTAAATGATATCATGCAAAAACCATTTTTCATGTTTCAGTCACAATGGCCATTACCTTCGGACTGCAAAATCAATATCATTCTTTTCTTCACAAAGAACAACATATTTGTAACTTTTGGCAAAGGCACATGTGGTAGAACTTTAGCTGTCATGCAATAAACAAAACATTAACAGACAGTCAGATGGATGGAGTGATAGCATAATACACTCAGCCAATTGGTAGATATATACAGATCGAAGGTTAAAGCAAAATCTACCAAAAGAAAATGTTTGGAAAATCATAATATTGTCTTCTTTCCATCTCTGAGTACTTTTATCAATGCTTAAAGAATTGGTTTGGTTTCTGATTTTGAAGACGATTTAATGCTTGCATTCAATTTCTGGACAACCAGGGTCCATACATAACTCACCTCTTCCCTGTGTATTCGCGACAGGTAATTTACAAACAGGTTATCTGGGCCACCACTCTGCAAAATGAAAGATTTTCATGTTAGACAAGAAAGGTTTATTGTTCAATTATTATGTAATTACATTCAACTGGCATATTTTTTTTTACTCCAACACTCAACCTTTTAGCTTTTCTAATGAAATCCTTGCTACATCCTCCTGTGACACCCATATATGGACAAAAAAAACCTTCAGTTACTCATGGAGAGGTCCACGTAAGACTAAAACTGCTCACTTCTCACATGGCTAACATATGCCTAATTGCCAAATGCAAGAAAATTGGCCAAGAAATCTTGATCTGAAGGATGCTTTGACTGCATATGTTTTGAAACCAACGGTTTCAAGGTTCCTCTATTTTTTCATCAATAGATGACAGCACATCATGATCATTTGTCAAATATTGAAAGTCATGCCAGTACATTTTGCAACAATGTTGGTCAAATTATGTTCAGCAGTTTTTTTTAAGTTTTGTATTTTAAATAGTTTTGAACTTTTAGTAATGGAACCAATATTTGATGGCACAATATAATCATTTGTATAAATATGATAGGCATTCAAGCTAAGACACAAACTCTTTCCCACTCTTTCTCATGTTCTTTACTTGTAATAAACACTTATTTAGAAGTATTTTCCTATTTTTCATAACAGCTGCCATATTAGAAGGCAAACTGATGCAATATATAAAAGACTTTAAAGCTCTACATGCCAGAATGCTTCCTCTAAAAGTTGGTCAAATTTTGTCATTTAAGTTTTTTTTTATTAATAGCAAAGACACTCATTTCTGTAGATGAATCTTTATCATTTGCAAAAATCCAAAAATCCTAATACCAGAATGTTTTTTTATAATGGCAGCCATATTTAATAGCAGACCAATAACTTTTGCAAAAACTTAAAAACCCTTTATGCCAACACAGTTTGGTCAAATTCTGTTGTGCAGTGTTTCAGAAGATGTTCAAATGTTTTTCTATTTGTTAATAATAGTGGTCACATCTGATAGCATATCAGCATTATCTATACAAAATCTGAAATGATGCATTGTATCAATTAGGTCAAAATTCTGTAAAAATTTTGTAAAAATGTCACTTAAAACATTTGATGACTTTTAGTAATGATGGCCAGATTTGGTGAGGGATCAAGCAGTTTTTGAGAATTTGAAAACAGCAACTTCTGAAGAATGGTGGACAGATTTTTATGTTTTTAGTAATGGTGGCCACATATTATTACAGAACAACAATGTATTCCTTATGTCATGCAACTCACTTCTGTAAAAAAAACAAAAAAAACTTGGCACATGAAGCAGACTTCAGATAACACCTTAACACCTTTCATTAGGTCATATATTTTGACTCACATCTCCCTGTTGATCCATGGCTGTGCCACCTGCAGTGCCATCAACTGAGACATTTTGATTAGCTGTCTCATGCTCCATGGTAACACAGAGGACCTGCAGTGCTACTTCGACAAGTGGTTCCCTGGAATCTGTGAACATCAGGTGGTTGTATGGTACTCCGTAACCAATGGGGTCATAGGCACAAACAATGTTCAGAAGGGATGTAAACAGTGGCAAGGCATGCCTGGAATGTCAATAATGCAGAAAAATACAGAATAATTTTTCATAGGAACTATCTATAAATAGGAGAGAACTTTCTAAAATATTAGAAAACTGAACTGCCTGAATTGAAAATCTGAAACAAAGTGAAGTAGTAAAAAATGCATAAATTAGTCAAGTTTCATGCTGAAATTAATAGATGTTCATGCATTATCTGTCATTCTAGTTTTTGTACAGCTTAGTTGCACTTATCAAGATGCATCCACACAGTAATCTTTATTAATGTAGGTAAAATAGAGTCCAAGATATTGAGGGTGACTGCTTAAAATTCAAAGGTCGGTAAAGTGTGAAATTCATGTTACACCAACCTAGTTTGGCATGTTATTTTTTTTTAAAAATAGAATTACACACTAATTTCCATGAGCACTGGTGAAATAGGGTCAAAAATATTTTGGGTGAAACAAATGGAAATTTAAAACTCCAACGTTACCTACAGTGACCTTATTTTGGTATCATTTAAGTACAATACTTGCATCCAAATAAAACGTTTACAAGTGTTGGTGAAATAAGTTTCAATATGGAAATTTTAATAAATGAATAGTTGAAAATGTAACAGCTATAAATGAGTCAAAGTGACTTTTATGAAGTTTGGTTGAGTTACTTTCATCAATATGTAATCACATACCAAATTTCCTAAGTTGAAAGAAAGTCTAAGATATTGATGTTGTAATGAAATATGAAGATCTCAGGGTAACAAACAAATAAGTAAACAAAATTAACTAAGTGAAGCAGCAATCACATGAACAAACCACTAAAATGTAATATCCCATTTCAACTTTCTTTGTAGGGGGATAATTGTACAAGTTATTTTGCAGAAACAAAAGTGCAACAAGCAGAATGAAGGCTGGATGGATCAAAATATCCAATTTAATGTACTTTCTTTTTTTTATGAAAAGTGTAAAAAAGCCATTTTGTAATTTACCTGTTTTCTGTAGATGTGAAAAAATGAATCCATTGATTAGGTTGTGCATGGGCATCAGCTGAAAAAAAAAATGTAAATGACAGCAATGAAAATCAGTCTGATAAAGGACATTAAAATATCTATGATAATGATATTGCTCTCAACAGAAAGGTGTGTTTGCTTGTTTTTTTTTCACCATCCCATGTCTGAGCCTTTGAAAAAGTCTGAGGGTATTGATGGATTCAGGTTCGTGTTTGCTTCATGTTTTATCTTTTCATTTCTAGTAGAAGAATCAAGATTCTGAAATTCTGCTTGATCATGTCTGATATTTTCCAAAACATAACTCAGGAGCATTTCAGGTAAAGTCCAAATATAAGTTTTATTTTATAAGGTCTCCAAACAAGCCATAGAGTATGATAACAAAAGTTACTTGCTGTTGCTAGTATTTTTTTTTAAAATTTGAGCATAGGCTACAAATATTGTGCTCTAAAAATCTGATAAGCCATCATACTATGCCACAATGTAGTTAAAATACACATGGTGTGAGAGAAGACTGGTGTAATGTCTACAAAACAGACCCTTTACCAATTATTCAAACAAAGGACTTTTTTATAACTCCAGGAGATAAGTTATCACACCATCTTTTGTTTTCTATTTCGTGACTTTTGAGTATTCAAACAATTTGGAAAACATAATGACCAAATAAATGCATGGGATAATTATGGACATTTTATGAAATCTATCCAACATGTCAAGTCTGCAAACAGTCATCTGACATTTGTGTGCTCATCTGTCAGACCTGGCCAGCAAATATGTCAATCTCTGATCTGAAGCTGAAAGTTTCCAAGTAATGACTCAGCAGCTAAATCCTTATACTTGGGTGGTAGTGACTTATTCATTAATGCTTGAAAAATCCTGTTCAACTGTCAATTCTATTCACAAAATTTAATTCAAAAATATTGTGACAGTAACGGCACATTCATTTTCTATCTCATCCCTAGGACACAAACTGTGTCACACTACCTTACATCACTATTGCAATGGATTTTGAAAATGTTTATATGTTGGCACTCACAGTATCCCTGAACATATTTGGAAAAATGAGAGATATAAAAGTTCTCTAATATATTTCAGAACTACTCAAAGACCTCTCAAATACTGCCATAAATGATACTCTTAAAATTACATTAATTTAAGCACAGTTAACAAAAGTCAGCACATTTATTACTTCTTCAGCTTCTGCAATTACAAGGTTTTTAAAGTTATATTATTAATTATAGCAGCACTGTTATTTCCACGACTTAGTGTGTGTACACTGTGTCATATGTAATGTACTTTGAAACTACCAGTGAGAAGTAACAGAGCCCAGTGACCGCACTGATATTCACTAACAGAAGAAAATTAGTTAGCAAAACATAAAGTGTAAGTCACATTGCACTTTCATTGGTAGTAACTGTGTAGATCTAGCAGAGATACATTCAATAATCAAGTTCAAATTGGAACATAAGCAGTACCCAAATAATGAACAAAACAAATTTAAATAAAGTCACTGAATCCTGAAATACTGGTTACAGAGACTGTTTTGCAGTAAGGATCCAGAGTTTATGCATATAGCATACCAAAATATCATATGGTCACAAGCTGAATGAAAACACTTAACTAAAGCCAGTAAATAATGAAATTAAGGTCATGATATCCATCGTTTATAAAAATGCAAGAAAGTAATAAGATGAATTTCATCATCAATTTCATGATTCCAGCCCTTGCAAAAAAATACAAAATATGGACCAAGTCAGTAAAATACAAAATATTGACCATAATTAACAAGAACTGAAATATATGGCATGCCAAAATGTACAAAGGCAGACAAAAGTAAAATGTTGAAACTTCTGTTGTAAATTGTGAAATGAAGGTCACATTGACATAATTTATTTAGTTGTGGTACAAAAAGTGATGTATACAATCATGTGTTTAATGATTCAATCATAAACAATAAAAACACAACATTTAACCACAGTAACTGAAACATGAAGTATAGTTCACAGTAACTGATTTTAAAGATGAGGGTATATAGCATTCATCAAGATGCAATCACTCACCAAGTTTTATTATTTTAGGTATAACAGTATTATTATAGAGGTAAAAAATCTATTTAGTCATCCAGAAAAATGTGAAATATAAATCATAGTGACCTTTCTTTTTTATGGTATGGTACTAATAGGTATGAATACAGTGATCGAGTTGGATGATTCTGATACGAGAAGCGTCCATGTTAGTTAAGCATGAAAAATAGATCTATAGTAGAGGTGAGCTAAACCCTGTCTCTGATTTCCTAAAGGACTTTAAGGGCTGATCCTGAGTAACATTTTTTATGGAGAAAGTACACAGTATTTAAAATTTTAATGCACGGTCTAGATGAAATTTGCCCTCTGATCATGGCATCTTATTCTGGAAAATGCTGTAACAGCACCATAGCAAATAAAAATAAAAAATACAAATTCAGTGAGCTCACCAACTGGGGGGAGGTACATTGTCTCGGAAAAACATGTCATCAACAATTTGAGGATCTCTGTCCTGTGCAAGTCATGACTGACATTGTGTGGTGGTGAATGGGCAAAACCCACACCTGCCTCCCAAATGTATTCACAGCTGTCTATTGACCCCATGTCTTCAGGGTTATCCTACAAGTAATGTAAAACAGAAATGACTCAAGTGTGCTAAAACCACTAGATGAAAGATACAAAAAGAAAAAGGACGGAACAATAAAGTTACAAAAACACTGCCTTTAGCTCCATCATTTTAAGCAAACAATATATATTTACATTAATTATTTTTTGTTTAAAAGGATACAATCTTGTATTCATCTTTCACTAGAACAGCAATTTCGAAGTCTTTCAATTAAAAAAAGAAATGCAAGTTTTTTTTTCTCCACCAATTATTCAGTTAAAATTTTGTATAGCTGTACTTTCAAGACACATTCAGAGAGATCATATGTTATTGTTTTATTTTCACAACAAACACCCAATGAAAAATCTGCCAGATGAATGCAACTCCTTCAGACTATCCCTGCATTTCTACACCAGATTTTAAAAGTCATTTTAGTCTTGTTGTCATCTTTTAAAACATTCCTATACACAATTTATATTAAGGAAACAATAATTCAAACAAATCAACAATGGTAATATATCTCTACTGAGAAGCTTTATTGTATTATTTATATCTCTGAATATGGTACATTTACTCAGCAATACTGAAAAGAACAGGTGCTTCTAAACCAAATGTCTTAGCTCCATTATACTGAAATATCTAAGGAAACAATTTCTGAATTTGCTGTTACAACATTTTTCATTATATGGACTAAAAACATAAAGAAAAGAAAGCATGGGTCCTAAAACTTTGTAGATGCAATTCCAATGAAAGAGGTAATCTTTTTGTATCACAAATGTATTCTCTCTCACTCATTCTTTTTCTCAAATTCAGGCAAATGGGTGCAAATATGAGCAAATATAGGAGCTTTCATTGCATGGCAATATATAACTAGCAGTTAAAAGGATCTTTTTTTGCTTTTGTTATGCAGCTTGCAAATATTTCATTCAAAGCAGATGCCCCAATACATATTCAAGAAAGCAAAAGCCCCATCATAAATTCAGTAACTGATATCATTCCTGCAGCATTAAATGTACTTACTTTCTCTCCACTCCTCTGAAGAAAATGGCATATTTTATTCATATACAGCAAATATTCCACATAGAGTATGAAAGACCAGACCTATTTTAACAAATATTAACTGCTACAAGTATATTATACTCTTGAAACTTATGGACCACGTGAAAAAAGTAGTCAGGGTATGTCAATTATTTTATTTTCATCCTCTGGTTATTTTTTTCTTCTTCCTCTGATTATACATTTAGAAAAGTGATTTAAATTCTTCACTAGAAAAACCTATGAGCAGTTACTTGTTCAACTTTCAAGGTAGTGAAGAATCAACTGACAGTACTATTATATGAAATGTGGCTATGATTGATGATATTCAAAGTTTCATGAACTTTACTGACCCAATAGAGATGCTTTATTTTGCCATAGCTGCATGTTTATTTCAAATGTAATAATTTGTAATGAGAGCGTGAAAAATAACAACATTTGTCGTAAAATATTAAATTTAAAAAGCTACCATACAGTATGTCCATGATTACAAGTAGAGTCCAACTACAAATAACAGACCCTGATCTTCTGCCTATTAATACATTTGCAGAGCACATTCCAAACTATGTTGTTTGTTCTACTGATCACTCCTAACTGCACATACCTAGATCTGCAGGCATATTATTTGACAGCAAATCGGCATCTATACTGTTTGCGTTTGGACTCAACTTATAAGCCAGTATATATGGTATTCATTAAGCATGTTCTATATTGTGTGTAACTAATAATAAGTAAAAATTCTAAAGCCTAAAGACAAAGACATGTAATAAGTTTACAAAGGAATAACTCACTGGTCCTGACTTTCTGCTAGAGGCAACTGTAAAATCGGGACAGAACAGCAAATCCTGAAATGAAATTAAAAGAATTACCAAAATGTTTTATTAACCACAAGTGCTTCATACTTACTAGGTTAACTATTTAGTACATATATAATTATGTACATGTTTGGAAATGATACAGACCATGAATTACTGTCAATGATGCAATTATTGTGAAAGAACATTTCTTTTCTAATACAGAGTTTCCAAATTTGCCTTTCTTGGATAAACTCCTCACAATATTTAGGCATTTTTGATCACAAAGGTAAGCAAAACTGTCTGCATTACAAGTCTTAAGTGGCTTGTAGCTGTCCAGTAATTATTGTGATTACTGTTCATAATTCATCTGAAACCTAAATAATAACTTTATTATTATTTACAAAACACTGTATTACAAAGGGACAGTTGCTACTGTATCCTTTTAATAGATGAAGAGAGAAGGTTGGTAACGATTTGTTATCCATAAATGAGAACATGCAAATACTATACTTATGTAAAACTGAATAAATAACCTTTTAATTTGGTATAACAACATGCCTACCATCATAAAATATAAACTGTAGAATTCTGTGTCACTTGCATTGCTGAGGCATATTCAGCAATGTCAATGGAGCATAAAAATTAGTGCACAGTGACATCCTTGTTCGTGATGAGCAGTGTCTTCAAGGATGAATATAAACTATCAAGTTTCATGGCTATACATACAACATGCATGCAAAAATAAGCTATATGTAAAACCACAGATGACTATGCTAACAATGATGAGATAAAAAGTGTAAAGTAATGTAAAATGTATTTGCACACAACCGACTTTCAATTAGTGAAGGAACAAACACTAAAAAGGTAAATAAGAAAATTAATTTGACATTGTTTAGCAATTTTTAAAATAGCTAATCCAATCTAAGAATACAAAGGACCTGCCTGTCTGTAAATAAAAATGTGATTTTTATAATAAAATATAGAAGAAAGATTATCCAGTACCGTTTAATTTATTTTCATATGTCATGAGAGAGAGAGAGAGAGAGAGAGAGAGAGAAGGCAGGAATTTATTTTTCTGTGGAAAAATAGGTGTGAGCATTTATCTGAAGCAGGCTTCTATTAGAATAGCTAAGGTAGTCTGTAAGGTAGTATTCTCTACATTTTTCTCCTTCACACTGGATTTTCACAACTGTGTCTCTCATGCAGATCCTTGAATGATTCAAAGAATATAAGAAAAGCACACTTTTTCAGCATATAACATTATGAGACAAGTGGCTGATAATTGTCAATGCTGTAGACACTGGCATACCATGCCTGTGATTATTAGGCAATTGTCCAATTAAATTCATTATCCAACTTAATCACTTACATAGCAAAGGATATAATTCCTACATGCACAATGTTTGTTTTTTCTGCTTCTATCTATCCATCCATCTATGCTTCAATATTTCTTTCCAATGCACTCACATGACACTTACCTGAGAATAAAGAACATCTATCAATAAAGACACTTATGTATGGCCTTCTGAGCACTTGCTATGTACGGGTTTGACTGTATTCATGTCACACACACACACACAATAAAATTTACCAGAAAAGAGGCATGATAATAAATGTCTCAACTTACTCCTATGGCATTCAATAAAGACTGTGCCAATGGTGGGCTTTCATCCTGAAAGAGAAAATTTCATAAGATACTTATTGAAGTATATCAAAGAAGTTGCCACTAACATGGCCATTGTCCCCTGTAGTCCAAAGATTGCAGTACTATGAGATGAATGAATTATACAACTGTTCTAAGCTAATCCAGCATAATTACTCGGTAAAGCATGGACAAAATTTTACTTATAATTAATATCAGATATAATCTTAATAATATCAAGCATCATTGCTAATTTGAATGTGGTTAAAAAAAGTCAATGCTAGAGTGCATACAAGGCAATACAATCAAAGACCATATATCTTTAAGATGTGGTCAAAATTTGGTCATAATCAAACTTATATGACACCTTACAAGGGAAAGCTTATCTGCAAATTTAGGCAAATTATGTTGTAATCAAATAAACACAGGTTCCAAGTGGGTCTGAGATCACTTATCCAGCTATTATCTGCCCAAAAACTAAATGCAAGTGCAGTTGTTTTAAAAATCTGGGCCTGCAGGATACTTTGTTAAAATTTCTCTTGTGATGTTAATTCTGTATCTTATAAACACAAATGTTTCAAAATTTCTCTAATATTTTTGTATCTCATACTTGATTGTGCATCAGCATCATTAGTCCAACACTGAATGGCACCAATGTCAGGATACTTTAGGTTAAAAATGGTCAAAATCTGTTCAGCATTTGTTTCACATAAAGCTCAGCTGTCAATGTTTTTCTGCATTTAGTAATGGTAAACATATTCGATGCCAGAAATGCGTCTTTTGTATAACTTTTGACAGGTGTTCAAACTTCAAGCTAAAACATTTTCTGGCAAATTTAGTCAAGTTCTGTTCAGCATATTGTTATGTATCAGCTCGTTTAATGTAATATAAAGAAAAGAGCAAAAACAACAATCTTTGTAAATTTTAACCAAAAAAATTTATTTCCTTATAAAACAGTGAAAAGGTAAAAATATGAAACAAGACTTAAGATTTATGAAGATCAAAAAAATTGTCCTAAAATTGTAAAAACACACAAGTTCTGTGAATAGACAGTTCTAATTAAAACTAGTCTGAATCTCAAACCCATTCCAAGATGGCGGATGATGGCAGATAAAGGTTAACACAAAAGTCCAGAATTTCCACTGTAAAGCCCAATTTGTATTGTCATTTACCAATTTAGAAATAATTTCTGCAAACATCTTTTATTGAAAGCCAGTTGTGTAGTTCTCCAGGAAAAAAAATTATGCTTTAAAAGGTGGATGAAGTACAGCTTTCACAAATAACAAAAACATGTTGTTCTTCATATGTACAAATTAACAATTCTTTCCAGCACAGGATGATGACGTTACTTTAAGGCATTAAAATATGACTCTCAACTATAACTGACTATTTCACATATATATAAACTGGACAGGTTGGTCAGCAACCAGACTGCAGTGGGTGGCAACAATTGCTAAAAGAATGAGTTAGATGAGGTCATATCATACTCACAGACTGAACTTAAGGCAATGAGGCCATGCTCAGGTATACACGAGGACTTGCACCCACTTGGCTGTAAAAACCTGTGAGAAAATTCTCTTTGAAATACTAAACTGTACTGGAAAGACTGGATACTGCAAGGGAAATGCCACCAAAGCTCAGTGCAAATTCATCTCCTGCACAAGTCTCCTCATCTGAGACTCAAGTAATGTTTAAGGCAGGTAGAGCATGGATACGTATGATGCCACACACTTCTCCATCACCAGATAGCAAGACAACAACCAATGGCACTGCTTGAAGAATTTTAGAAGGGGAAGTGCCATCATATTATCTTCCACTACACTTGCAACAGGCATGTTTTATAGATGGAGACTTGTACATGTCACTATCTGTAAACTTTGACTTGCCAGTCCCTTTCTCCCCTTAAAATTTTGTAGCACTATGGACCATATTCCCTCTCATCATGAGCTGTAAACACTCAAAGTAATATGTGCATTTAATGCAAGCATGGCAATATGTCATGATTGCTCACAAAGACTTACAAATTCTTGCATTTAGCACATTTCATCACTACTGTGCAAATGAAATGAAAATAAACAACAATAAATGGGAAATAACCCAAAAAGTGCCAACAAAATCAATAACCAAAATTCATACTAAATAAAAATGTTCATAATTAAAATGTACAATCAAAGGTATCAGTAATACCACATGTGTTATACCAGGTCTGAAAACAAAAATCCACACAATGCAAAAGAATATACATAACAATCTAAGAAAATTCACAAAAAAGGTTACCAACAGTTGCATTAAAATTAACAATACCGTAACAGTTTTTGATGAATTGATAGAACTAAGGAAGATCTTTTTTAATACTGAAAGAAAATGCTGTTAATGTTAATCCTTCTGCAGCTATATGTTTATAAAACTGGCTTCCTTTCAAACAATAAATTAAGTAAAGAACTAAATGAATTAACTGTATACCAATAACATAGCAAATGGTCTCCATTTTTCAAAAATGCTGATGCCAGTGACAGAGCTAACTGTCTACACTGGAGTAGCACTGATATGATAACTAACTACTTTAAACAAATAGACATCTCATAAAAGCAAGGCTAGTAAGCACAATGTCACTGCCAAAAGCATACACCAGCCAATTATTGCAGTGAGTCTCCATTGGTACCCACAATACCCAAAGTGAACCTGCAATGACAGACCTGCCAATCCTAACAAGACTGTCTCACTACGGCAGTCAATATTTTCCCATAAGTATGACCCGTTTTGAGCAATGTTCAACAAAATATCAAGTAATGCTACTGTAAAGTTGGAAAATATGTAATTTAAAATGTTCACTATCTGAAACTAATGTAGCAATGGTAAACATCATGTTCAAATGAAAAGTCTGTAAAGCAAACACAGACCTTATTTATGTCTAGTTCTGTTGCATATTTCACTTCTAAACCCTATGCAGCTCAACGGTTTGTTGCCATCTCTCAACTTAACATAATTCTTGGACAATTTTTTTATTTCTTATGAAGACAGCAAGCATACCCCTCACCACAAGATATATTCAAATTTATACATGTCATCCCAACCCTCACACATGGTACCTATATACCAGGAAAAACAACAATTTCCTGTATTCCAGTATCAGCTCAGCTTCATGGTTAGTCTTTGGCAATCAATATACCATTTAGTAATTTTGTAGATGTCCCCACTGCTTGCATGCAAGCCAAGCAGATGACTAACCTGGTGAAAATAGCTATGCCACATCTATATATTTAGCACAGTCATTTGTACTATAGGTAAACTGACTTGCTATACCTGAACTGTTTATGAATAATGATAGAGAAAATTAAGAAACTGTAATTACTGGCTTGTAAATTCTAAGTGACTTTATTCTGCACATTTCTGCATTATGACTATGAGGTATTACTGTGGCTCACTTAACTGTTTTTAACAGTGTAGTCATCGAATACAAGTACATGTTTTGTAACTTTGGGGAAATATACAAAACTGATATTTAAGAAAACATATTACCAGGACTTATTAAACTCATCTGGATAAGGAAGGATATGATTGATTCTTGCTTTAATCTCAATAATATTAACGGGGCCCCGAGTGGTCTAAATGTCACCTCAACATAGCAGCAGAGGGACAGTAGATACTTAAAACTCATTCTATCCAAACTGTTGGTCAATATTATGCATAAACAATAAGTTTTCAAGATTCAATAATTCAAGACATTTTTTTCTTAAAAAAATAGGTAAATATGCAATGGGAGGGGAAGAAGTCAAACTAATTTCATTGATGTAATATCTACCTGTCACTACCGCTTTGCTTACCTTTCCAGGATGGAAATTACCTTCATCCATTAAAGAACTTCTATTGTCCATTAAATGTAAAGTTTTAGAAATTCAAAAGTAGAAAGAACACAATGTATGCTGCTTATGTCATAAGCCCATGCCCAGGAGCCTTTCTCCTTTTTAGGGAGATTACTTGGGGTACATCAAAGCAGGGTGGTTGGAGGGAGGCTGGCATAAGCAACAGGTGATTATAACATTCTTAAAATTGGTTTTACCACCTACCCAAAATACATTGTAAAATCAGTAATATGGTACCTTTTGCTAAATAATTGCTAAATCTGCCAGTGCAGTGGGAGGCTTATGGCCTTAAACACTGGAATCAGAAAGGATATATTCACTTCTATGATAGGAATGTTCACTACTGTAATTGTTTCTCTACTTGGGCCACTTTTATGACATGACTATGGACACTGAAGAAAATATTCCATTGCTCTGATGCACCAGAGAATGAAGGTATAAGCTGATGGTTGTGTGCAACCACTGAAATTCAGGTAACATGACTGTTGTGTCTGTCCTGGACAAACTGTCTGACAATACGTTTTTCTTACCAGGAATGTGGCAAACTAAAATGGTGATGTTCTCCTAGTTTCTCCAGCAGAGGAGATTCCAGACCTCCATGCAAAGAAAAGTGTCATATGTGACTCCTTCAGATGGAAATAATCTATGATGAACATGTTGTCATCTGAGACCATGACACACTGACCACTTCCACTGTCCCTGCACCCATGCCAAGCTAGGAATACAACTTTCATTTCTTGATGTGGACAGACTCTATGTCAAAGAGTTTAATGACCCTCAAGAATTATGTTCTCCAGCTCTACATTAGCATCCTAACTGGCATAAGAAACCAGAAAAAGGATCAGCCTTGTAGTTAGCCACAGGGACCAAAGGTGTTAGCATGGGGAGGGTGGGAACTGATCACCCCATGCACTGCCTACCAAACTCATGACCTTTACAAAACCATTGAGAGAGCTTCCTTGCCACAGCTGAACAGTGGAGAAAAGAGATATTCAGGAATGAAGCAGCCCCAAAGAGGCTCTTGAAACTGGAGAGAATTTTCTTGCCCTCATAGCCAGAGTGTTAGAGACACAAATCATGGGAAAAAAGGTTTCATCAAATGACCATATCTATTCATTCTCTGCTGCCTGACCCAACAGGTGACAGGAGACAGGGTATCCAAAGAAATGAGATGGCACCATCTCAGCTTCTTCTGCAGCAAACTAACTACAACTTACAGCGACAAGCTGTCTTTATCATGATCTCACTCTTGGCACCATTCAAGTTTTTCTGTAGAGGGTAGGGATATCATTGTCCTGTAACTCATCAAACAGACATAGCAGAACAACAAGAAATCTAATGAACCTTCCTTGAGCATCTGGTGAATAAGACTGGACTCGTCTTTTCTCATTGTCTCTACATAAAGAGACTATGTCAGACCACAATCCACAACATAAGCACTGCTATGAGGCCAAGGACCTAGTGTCCACAGCAGCATAAATGGGAAGGACAATTAAGTGGGATTATAAGTACGTGGGGAGATGCCAAATCGATCCCCTTCCATAGTCTGGTACCGAAGTGGCTCAATTAACTGGTCAATGACCAATCAGACAACTCTGATCTGAAGCAAGACCCCTCCTCTGATCTTATTATTCAAAATCACTGCTTTCCCCTAACAGGTTGACTCAATCCACATGTTGGCAGCATTGGGCTATAGGTTCAGAGAGGGTGCTGCTCCTTGCTCTCAGGTGGAGAGGGCAAGTCACTCCCAACCCTAGTATTTCTTCCCTTGATAGGGATCCTAGACCTATTCCTAATAGGCACTGTTTGGGTCAGAACAATTATCAGGGGTCCAAAGACCTTATATTTCTCCACAGAGACTGACTCCATTTACTCCGGGGATCAAGAAGTACTCTTCTCCATTGAAGCACTACTCTTCTTCTTCTGAACCCTGTTCCTGAGTAAAAGGCTCTTTCTTCCTCTCCTTACAAGTTCATTCAATTTCTTTGAGGTTCCAGATGAGGTTCTAGACCTTAAACCACAGAACAGGCACCTGTCTATTAGCATCAATGCAGGCACGTCTGGTGGAGTGCAAACCTCATTGGTCTTATGATGAAAAAAGAAATATCTAAAATCAAGAGACAACAATCAAAAGTTTGAATTATGATATTTATGAATTTTGTGAGGCCTACAGTAAAACACACACTAAACTCATTAATACTGTATTCATCTATAAGATACTGGTGACAATGATAGTATGAGACATAGTTAAACAACCTGTAGTTAAACAAGATCTAACCTGAGCAATAATCTTACCTGTCCATAAGGTGGTTTTTGTAACAATGATGAATGGTGTGAAACCTGTAGTCAAACACAATCAAACATCAGCATACTTTATCCATATGGTACTGATCACAAAAGTGGTTATGAAACTAGCAAAACAAAATATTATAATGATCAAAATGAGTTTAGTGTGATCACAACTCACTATAGATGATAAAGAATGGTGTAAGACCATCTAAATACACTGTCTGAAGATAATGTTGCTGTGAGACCTCCTACAAGCCTAAAAAGAAACTTGACAATAAATCAGTGAATCATCAAAACAGATATCATCCAAACATATGTGGATTAAAACATAGCTTCACAAACAATTCTGAAGAAGAATGAGGAAACATTACCAAGGATCCAGCAAAATTATTTGATACATGAATTATGAAAAATTAATAAATTACCCTATCTCCAAGGGGGAAGGGTCACATAACAGGCACTGCAGATAACAATGAACAATAGATGTCTAAAAATTCACAGAACAGCTTTAACTATTACAAAATATACAAAGGACTGAAGGTATAAACACTCAGACTATACAGAAATGCATACAAAACTGACAGAATGCATCTTTGACATAAAAAAGCAAAATTTCCACAGAGCATGAAGATTTCAACCATTCAAACATGGCATCCACTTAAAAGAGGACAATTACTGCACACAAGGCTATGATATGGGGAACAGTCTAAGTCTGTTATTTCTAGTTCCAAAATTCCTTAACTTCTGATCTAATGGAAGGGAGGATTTTTTTCTTATATGGACATGGGTAGTTACATCCCAGAAAGGTAAGCAATGCTATAGTGATAGGTTATGTATTACTGATACTCAAATTGGTTATTTTGATTAGCAAAGTAAGTTGTTTTTTTTCATGAATATGATTTCTGACATGTGGATGGATATTTATTTTGTTAAACTTGTTTTTATTTTCCTTCATATTTATGAAAATTTTTATCATACCTTTTATATAACCTTACAGTTGTTTATAATGTAAATAAATTTGTATGATCCCTGCCTGAATGCAGATTGTAATCTTATTAAATACATTCCACATTTATATATTAAATCAAGAATGATGGTTTATAGATACACACTGTTTTCTTTACATTCTGTCTGAATACCAGGAAGAATTGTACAATTTAATCACTTATTTTTGTGACAACCTTTAATTTGACTTACATCATCATTTCTCTCTATCCCTTCTCCACCAACCCCCCCATGATGCATAGACCTCACCACATAAAATATGCTATATGTATTTCTTGATGCACAAATTTAGTAATTACTTCAATATTGAATTTTATATGTATTTGGACTTTTGACACATGCCAACAGGGCTTGAAATTATCATTTCTTTCACTAATCCACAGGATATGTTTTACTGATTTACTGACACCACCTTAAAAATTTTTTTCACTAATCCTGCTAAATTCAAACAGAAACCAGTTTAGTTTCTAATTCAACACTGATTATTCATTAAAATCATCTCAAAACAATAACTGTATTTCACATACAATACTTATTAAAAGTTGAAAGCTGACATCCATTTTCTCTATCTGATTCATCCTCATATCAAGTAAGTTCCATAAGGCCTAGTCCGTGGCCTTCCGTTTCCTTGTACAGCATTATATCACAGCTGGATGGAATCTCTCTGGTTAGCCTTGATATCTGGTCATTTAAAATGTACTTCCATCAGCATGATATCCAAAACAATTTATGAAACTTTTTATAACCACGAATGCAGTAAGCACCCCACACACTTTCACATTTTTCTGGATAATTGGTGCACAAAGTGCACATTACAACATTTCCTGGATTAGGCTTCAGCTATTATATTCTGCTTTTTATAAGCATTTCTGGTACATTCTTACTCTTAGCTCTTGATTATATTTATGATTACGCTCTCTGTTGTCATCATCTAAATTTGGACATTTCCAGTGTTGGCTGCACATCCTACAAATTCTTCCATATTAAAGCACAAAACGCTGTTTAACACAAGACTACTTGTTAAATGTTATGACAGCAACTAGTGAACATTTTCCCTGCTCCAACAGATTAGTGATGGCTGGGGTTTTAGAGATCTGTTGGCAAAGTCAATGACCACAGGTTAACAGACTAGCATAACTGCCAACTATCCAGGCTCACATTTAGTGAAAATAGGGGCGATCTTCGAGTCCAGGAATATTTGTTGAAATAACTGTTTAGCATGGGATCCAGCTGATAAAGGTAGATTGTGTTCAACAAGAAAACATATAATGTTTCATCATTGGTAGCTTGCAGGTCTTCCGTCAATGGCTGAAAATGTTCAAGAGCTGAAATCTGCTGGAGTTCTTAATTTTTACAACCTCTATGTGCTTTTTTCTACCAATCTGCTTCCTCACATCATCTCTGCCATCTAGTCCAAATTTCCTCTGACCCTTGTCACCCCATTTTCATTATTTGGACATTCATGTCGGGGTGCAGGGTCAGACTCAATTGCTTGGCATGGGAGAGCTGTTTAATAGCTGGCCTAGCAAATATGAATGACCTTTCATCGAGATATACCTGCATGAAATTGATAGGAATATGATTTGTTTTAACAAAAATTGTGAGCATAGCATTCGTTATATCCTTAATCTCCTGACAAACAAGTCAAAAGTACATCGGTGCTGAAATTTGATTTGGATCTGGTCATTTTCATTCCTAGTCACATGACTATACAAATCTTGCAGCCTACATGTCGGTGTTTGATGGCTGAATGCACAGTCAATTTTTGGTATATTCCAAATTTCACTTCATTTTTTGTGCAATACATTTCTTTTTCCTTGGTGCTTAAGACATTTTTAATATTGATGCCGAATGGCAATTAAAATCAGTGTTGGTGCACATGTGTAGAGCAAAATTCTGGTTAGGCTCAAGTTTCTCTCAAAGCATTTGTAAAACCACTTATACACATAAAATACACTAAAATGCTTGCTACCAGGCCATCTGTATCAGTCAGCTATAGTTCTACTAATATCATGATCAGCAATGCTGGACCATTTGGGCAATTGCTGATATCATGACTTGCACTAAAGGGGAAATCAGTTATTTTATTAAAGATTTAAAATAACTGAGAATTGGGAAGTTCGTGATTTTCCCACATGCAGTGTGATACCGTGAATCACTGAAAAAGTTATGAAATTCACGCCTAAATTGTGAGGGTTGGCTGCTATGGACTAGAATTAATTCAAGCCCCATGCATATAGTATGATCAACATTTGATTGGTGTAGTTCCTGACTATTGCTTAGACATTACCATATGAATATAACTTTCATTAAAAAAAAACACAAATATTAGCTTATGAGTATACTATAGGTATCATGCCATCATCCACCTTTCTTAAACATAACAATGTTAGCAATATATACAAAATATTACAAAGTTTGGGTTTCATTCTACAGGACACAATGCAGAATGAGAGAGAATGCATAAATGATGCATGGATGGATGGAGAGATGGGCAAATTACAGACAAGCAAAAAAAAAGATCTATATAATGCTTGGCAATTTCCAGACACACTGGAAATTAAATTTTGATAATGGTCAACTAATTTTGAAGAAAAAAACACCCTATAATTAGAAAGAAAGAATACCTCTGTTTCCTCAGACTGTCCTGGCAATTTAGACCAGAAAAACCCTCGCCAATCTGGATCTTCAAATATGTAGGGTAGAACCCTGGTCAGAAGACGTATACAATTCAAGGCTGAAAAGTAATATTAGTTGTATATAAATGTGAAAGAAATACAGTGCAATTTTCCAGATACGACCTAAACTTAGACTTGGGAGAAAAGGAGTCTCAATGGAGAATTGGCCTAATTTCTGATTTCATATCTGCTCTTTTTGCAAAGTAAATTGTACTGACAAAATATGGCATCTATTTGAAAATGGCTTTTTTTCAGAGATAAGTCCAGATCTTTACTATTGTACCTCACACAAATATCCATTAATTACATTAGTAAAATCCCATTAAAGTATACATAGGATAGGAAGCAAGAAGTTTTGAATTTAGAATCTACCCTAAAATGTGATCAAGACCTTTCTGGATCTACCCACATAATCAACACCAAAAGGCAATATCATCTTGTCACTGGAAAGATACTTCACTCAAACTTAAGATATTGCAGAATCAGTTTGTATTATTGTTGTGTTCAGTGTTCATTTGAACTGGAATTTGTTTCCTTAAATTATTTAATTCAGTGATTATTTTCTCTGGATATACATAAGTGGTCATTAAAAAATAATATTCTTGGACAGAGACATTCACTTTGATTTACTGTTAATTCAAAACTGTAATTATATTACTGTGTTTATATAAAAGACTAGTGGCACATCAGCATTATATAGAGCATCACAGACCCATCAACCCATCAGCATTTAATTTGGATTTCTATTAAAGTTTATTCAGAACTTATTAAGACTTATGTCAGTAAGTCAAGGATTATTTGGGGGTTTAATTTGCAATACCATAAGCTCATTTTATCATTTTCACTTTGTATTCCAGGAAAATAAATTATTTGCTGAATTCTACAAAGCTTGTTGCTTTTCATTCCTTCAGTGACTTATTTCAAAAGTATGAACTCATGTGTGTATGTGTGTTTATATATATATATATATATATATATATATATATATATATATATATATATATATATATATATATATATATATATATATATATATATAGATATATATAGATATAGATATAGATGCAATAAGTTTGACATTCATAAATTTAATATAAACAGATGCTGCACTCCTTGATACCTTTATCAATGCCTGACAGAAATATTGCATTTGCCTCAAGTCAGTCTGGCAGTTCTAAATGTATTTTACTTGGATAGATATTAACAGTTACCATTTCATAAGTATAATGAAATGATCTTGTTGAATCATGTCCCTGTTTTTAGCATCTCTCATTCTGACAACATTCTATGTTATGTACAGTTTGATAATAATGCATGTTAGAAAAAAACTTTTTCCTGTCCCAAAAAAAAAATATATATATATATATATATATATATATATATATATATATATATATATATATATATATATATATATATATATATATATATATATATATATATATATATATATATATATAGTGAAGCACACAAGAACATATTGCTCTTTCTTTGACCAAGGAAAACTCCCATTAGCAATTTTTTGCGAACTGGTAATTCTCTAATAGTTTTTGTCACAAATATGCTAAATTAAGTATTTGCTAAAATTTAATGTTGCTAAAATATTGTGATCTGCAGTATCTTCTTGCAAGTGGTGCATATGAGAAAAGACACAGTATTAAAAGTATGATGATCAAAGAAATATGTTGGTCCTTGACACCTGTGGTTAAGATATAGCACCTGTTTGTTGTTCTTTTTGTGCATGACAGCCACTTTCTGCAGCAGCTACAAGTTGTTCTACAGCTTTGTAACATAATGTTGCTAAATTTGAGGGAGATTCTTCTCGTAGAGCTCGTATTTCTGCAGCAGGTATAAGAGTAAAGACATCCTGGACACACGTTACACTGTCTGACCAAAACTGCTCCCAGAATGCTTCATCACTTGCTTCAATGGGCTGAAAAACAAAATTTGCTAAAACATCTGTACAAAATACAGCATATATGAATGCATTTTTTCACACTTTTTTATTGATATGAAGTCCTGATATAAATGGGGCCAGTGCCATGTTGAAGAGAAACACCCAAGAAATGCCTTATACTTCTGGTTTGGTAAATTTAAGTTAATATCTAAGGTGAATAGAAACATAAGGTACCAAGCAATCAAAATTTAACTGAAATTTTCTTTTGTGAAAGTAAATGCATGCAGCATGAGCTGTTATATAAAAGTCTGAATAAGAAAGCTAATACAGATTTATAATTAGAAGGTTTAAGCAGGCTTACCTTTTGATCTATCAAATGTTCTTTTCATAATTTTTAGTCTCATTGGCAATTTCACCTCTGAGGTGAAATTAATAAGTGCACACCCATCCTTGACAAATCATATTCCTTCATTTTCACTATAAGAAATCAATGCATAATTGAAAGCTTTTTTCAGTTTAGAAGTGTCCTGTATTCTGATACTCATTCAATATGTTGTCATTATAGTATCAACTCACTCAATATTTCTTAAAATTATTTTTTCTCTGATTGTTATTGGAGTCATCTAGATATGAGATATTTCACACAAACCCCAGCTTATGCAGTCACCTATAGAAAGTTTCATATGATGCAGTACTTTCAATCTGCATACTACTTATGGTCCAACAATCAATTTATGTACAACTTGAGCCATGGTATCACAAAAAATATCAAATGTGGGCATGATGATGTGATCTTTTGTGGCCTAAATGAATATATAACAAATTAGAAAATTAATATAGTTAATAATAGCTAAGATGTCGTAGCCCAAACTTGTTTTGTTGTGGTTGAGGCTAAGAAATGATCCCATATCATGTAATGGAGCAAAAAAAAATCCTCACTAAAGTCAGAAATACAAATAGTTTAGAAGTCTAATAAATAAGTATAATCATTTTGTCAAAGAAGTTTGGCTTATTTTTAATTTATTAAGCCCTTACATGGTAAAATAAACTGTCATAGTTATGCTAACCTCACCATGTCCACCATGACAGATATCATGAGACACTTGCTGTGACCCATTTTCTACAGAAGGCTTGCCAGACTATATATGGATATTCTACGCTATGGTATTAATTGTTGAACGACATAACGCAAGATGAAGAAGGTATACTTGCATAAATTGCGGAATACAATTTTTGTTGAGAAAATAGTTGCTTCTTGGTGGAATTTCAGTCAAAGTCACTGGTAAACCAAATTTACTTTTAATGCGCAGAATTACCAACTCAAACCGCACCACAATTTTTTACTATGATCTGTTTACGTTTCCAAAAAAGGCCTTAATGTCCTTATGTGGCACACAAACAAACATGGCTGAGAACAGAAGTAGGCATTATTTGAACTAATATGGCAGACGATCAAAACGAAAATATTGGTTAAGAAAGGTAAACGAGATTTTACCACTATTTCTACAAAGATTTGCAATAATTCCAGTACTAAAAAAGAGGATCACTCAATTTATTTCATTATATATTAAAAAACATCTTAAAAAAAATTTTATATTAGGCTAAAAAAAAAAAAAAGAGTTAAATGTGAATCACACCCAGCTGCTACAGTGACACACATACTCATGTTAGTACTCTGTCCACATCGTAGGAGTAAGGGTACTAATAACAGTACAAAGTTAATTAAGGCTCATGCAGTGGAAAACGTACAACATGGTAATAATCATTATATATATATATATATATATATATATATATATATATATATATATATATATATATATATATATATATATATATATATCTGGGGTCACGCTACCAGGCAAAGTGGGCAATAAAGTCGCCTGAGAAGCATAAACTTCGCCTTCTGTTATGAAAGCAAATACGACTTCGCCCTCTGATTTTTCGGACGTAATATGACTGTAGATTACGACTTTGAGATGCCCCCTCACCATAGCCAGTAAGTTCTGGCACTGCTGTAACCCAACGCCAAATGTATTTACATGGTGTTGATACCAATCAGCAAATATTCTCCTTAAGCATACTGAGCTGAGTACCTCCCATAATATAGTATACTGTTGGTTACCCAGCCATGTAGGAATTAAAGGCAATGATAAAGCAGATCATGCTGCTAAAATGGCCCTATTACTGGAACCAACTGATTTTAAAGCACCCTATACTGATTTTAAAAGTTGTATCAAAGACTGTTTATGCCAGAAATGGCAGGCATCATGGAATGATGCCGTGAATAACAAACTTCATGCCATCAAGCCAACCTTAGGAGAATGGACCCCTTCCTACAGATCCGTCCGTAGAGAGGAGGTAGTCATTGCAAGAATTCGACTCGGTCATACTTATTTAACACACTCCTACATATTAAAAGGAGAAGACCCCCCAGAGTGCATAGCTTGTAATGAACCATTCACCGTTAAGCACTTTATGCTGGAATGTTTCGATCTTGAACCTACGCGTAATCATTACTACGTTGTACAAGACATGAGGGAGCTCTTTGATACAGTTAACATTACCAACATTATAGACTTCCTTAAGGAAGCAAACATTTATAGTAAGTTATAGCTTTTATTTTATCACCTTGTTTAGTTTTGTGTTATATTTATGCAGTCGATAGATTTTAATTGCCAATCATATGTTTTCGTTATCATACATTTGCACACCCCGTTGATCGGGAAACTTTTAATTATTTACAATCGTTCACATTTTTATCAGTTTACCTTTTAACTCATTGGTCTCCAATCGCTGGTCGATAAAATTATTTTACCATTTAAAATGAAAAAGGATATGAACTAATGTTTGGCGCTAAATAGCCACATAGTGCTGATGCGCCATAAAAATATCAATCAATCAATCAATCAATCAACCAATCAGCTTTTGGCAACAAAGAAATTCTTGCACATTCACATGCAAGTTTTAATAGCTAACTGACCACTAACCCTTTTTCCTGAGCAAGATATCACTGCTTAATTTCATGAAGTTGGGCCTACAGTTCTATGATGAAATTATACCAAATTCTGTTTCAAAATTTAAATATCAATATGCAAATAGTAATTTTCTTTTAAAAATATAATCGGTAAAGAGCGTTTTCTAATTTATATCATATTTTTAATAAATGGAGATTTTAATGGCCATATTCGCATATTTTTTGTATAAAATAAGTTTGAAACCGTAAATTAAATTTTAATGGCAGACATCACTGCGCATTTGATATACCACTTCATTAAACTATGAAAAAATGAAAAATATATATAGTAATGAAACAAATAATATTTAACCAATCCATGTCATTATTACCAGTAGGTAGACAAACCATAAATATGCAGAACTTTTAATGATTTTTTTTGTAGCAAAGCAAGAAAGTGTGTAGGCCTAGTTCGAGAAAAGTCCCCTGTCTAAAAATAGATGCACTCTGTGCAAGACCAATCCTTGGATTTTCGGTTGGGGGTTAAAAAAAAGGGTCCAGTTTAGTTATATATCGACTTTAGTGCTTCAGTATGTTGTATATGAATAATTACAATAATTTTTTCCTGATTGGGAACAATGAAATCAGGATGAACAGTATGGTTTGAAGACACTTGTGCATTTTATTCCTATGTACATGTATTATGGGGTTGTTTCAAACAATGCTAGAAATCTTTTTGACTGCAATTGTACACAAAACTTAAGAAAATACAATAATTAAGTAGTAGTTTATTAGGCATTTTTACCAACTTGGAATAACAAGGCTCTAATCTTGTTTCTTCTATCAGTGAAAATTAAATACAATGTATAGCTTCAGATGTGATTTTTAAGTCATACAGCCAAAATACACTGCATTTACTTCAATTCAAAAACACATATACTAAGTATGAATAGAATGGGTATGAATAAAAAAATTTTATACGCATACAAAATATATTGATACTCACAAAAAACACATTTTTCAAATTGAAAATAAGGCATTGCTAAAAACTGTTAAAAGCATACCAAGAAATACAGCACATCATTAAAATAAGATAATGCATTTCTCTGTGTGTGTATATATATATATATATATATATATATATATATATATATATATATATATATATATATATATATATATATATATATTACAGAAGGCTGAGACTTGACTACATATTAAGGTGAGACAAATTTAATAGTGTGCGACTTTGCGGGTGCAAGAAGACTGTTAAATTGAAGACTCCTCTGTCTCCTGCTTTAACTGCAAATATGTTAATTTGAATAGAACTGAAAGATGAGAAAGTCTCTTGTGTTTTGAGAGGACTCTACTATTGTCAATTGTAAACAACCGAGGCATCTATTATTCTATTTATCTTTCTATGTAGTTCATCTGACTGACGTATCCATTTTGCTCCTATTATCGACAATGCCGGCTAAGATGAAAATATGTTGTGTGAGACAGCTATCTTTCACATATCTTTTCATGACCTACAATTAAAAAAGCAAAGACCCTGCATCGGTTAGATACCTGCGTTTTTGTTGTAAGCTGGATAACAGCTTTTCTAAAATTTAATTTGGTATCAGCGTTCCCCATTTCACGGGTTTGTTGGCATAATGCGGACAGATGTCCGTGGTGTTTTGCGATTGGTAAAATTATTGATCTTTCTCATTCCGGAAGTTGATGTAATATTTTGTTCTAACATTACAAGAACACCGATACAAACACGGATCTAATCACATTCAGGAACGACGTCCGAATTGTTTTCCACAATGTTTTAATGCTGTACATTTATTTGCACCACTTTCTTGTAATCTGGTAATTATTACAGCTTTTTTGTCATCCAATCAGATCTATGAAGGTTTATCCTTATGTGTAGCTTTTCAGTTTCTCCCACGTACTGAAGGCCACAGATCTTACATGTGATGAGATAAATCACATTCTCTGTTTTGCACGTTTTGTTTGGACCATGTATGTTTAGTTTTTCTTTAGTCACTGTGCTAGTGAATGTCTTGGTCTCTATCATATGTTGACAGGTTTTGCATCTTTTATCCTTCATAGATCTGATTGGATGACAAATTTATCTCATCACATGTAAGATCTGTGGCCTTCAGTACGTGGGAGAAACTGAAAAGCTACACATAAGGATAAACCTTCATAGATCTGATTGGATGACAAAAAAGCTGTACAGAAGCCCGGTCGCAGAACACTTCTCCTCCCCTGGCCACACTTTCAGTGATATAATACTTATCGCTATTGCCAACAACCACAGCTGGAGTTCCGAAACCAGGAAGGAAAAGGAATCATACTGGATACGCCGCCTTAGAACATTGAAACCAAGCGGTCTAAACCAAGAAGACTAGAAAATGAAAACTATGCACTAGTAGAATTTAACATTTTCTAAATCTTCTTATCCTTCAATTTTTACTATAAGAATAACCGGTATAGAACCAAATATCCGGGATATAATCTGCGTTACATATGTACACAAAATAAAAATAGATGTCGCTTTGGCTTGTAGACTTTTAGGGAATTATACAACGTTTTCAGTTTCCGCAACTAGTCTACACAAGCTGGTTGTATTTATAGTTTTAACACATGTGAAGATAGAAATGTAGAGGTTTACAAACGCAACGTTTTTGTGTTTATTTGTTTGTCGTAACTATGTTTTGTATTTGCCTTTGAAAAAGACTCATTAAGAGTCGAAAGCGCTTAGGCTAGTTAGTTACTAGTTTCGTACTGTTCGTCGTCAGTTTATTGCATCTATTTTAATTAATCCCTGACAGACGTGATCCCTTGGTGGATCCAGTACGCTTGAGAGGGTTGTTATTCGCCATATGATTTGTATTCTTTATATATATATATATATATATATATATATATATATATATATATATATATATATATATATATATATATATATATATATAAACACAAGATTAAATGACACGCAACCCAGACCTCTAACAGGGTCGCACTAAACCGAGACTTCTAACGTGGTTTTTTTTTCTTTTTTTTCTTCTTTTGACGCTTGCCTGTCAAATTTATTTACAGACCCGGGACATTCACCCTCTCTGCTACTGTGTGTGTTTAAAAAAAAAAAAACAAAGTAGCGGTTAGGTGACAGGTCTTACAACCAAAACTTTTATCGAGACCTATGCAATTTCACGATCGGGGATCATGCAAATTTATCGTGATAAATCCATGAGGAATGGCTTGGGCATGTGAGAAGAAGTTTTTAAACTTAATCATATCCATGTCCTAAGAACATCAAGTATGGTGGATGTTTCTTATCGAGTGGGTATCAACACTATTAAAGACAGCCAGAAGATTGCAGTAATCTCTGATCGCTTTAGGTATTCGGGCATATCATCTTCTGTGGCCGAGAGGTTAGTGTTGCCGAAGTCCATACTCGACGTGTGCATATTGGCGTTCCAATCACGTGACTGACAAATTTGTCGACGGTTGCAAAAAATTGGATTTAATAATTGGAGGCTCCAGTCCAAAGTTTGAAATTCAACAGAAAATGTAAAAATAATTACACCTCTCAGCTATGTTAAATAACGTGGTGGGTGCTGATTTTGCGCTTCTCGGTGTTTGAGTTTAAAATAGGTGTGCAAAATATTTAAAATCATCAGTATAAATCTGCTGAACTTAGAGCAGCGGGGTAGGTCCAGATCGCATATCGTTCCACCATGAGATAGAAAAACATAAGCCCACGTCTCGTGATACAAGTAGACAGTAAGAGTAATGAGTGAAAAATAGCCAGAAATACACGGATTAAAAAAAAAAAAAGCTTTATTTAAGGGTACCCTATATAAGGACAGGCAGAAAGAATAAACCTCAGTAGTAGGAGAAAGTAAGAATCCGAGCTCAACAACCCCCTCCAGACCTCCAAACAAATACAAAATACCTAGGTAACGTAATAGAAAACCTATTGCAATCAATAATTGCGTTAAGAATCCGAGCTCAACAAATACAAAATACCTAGGTAACGTAATAGAACACCTGTTGCAATCAATAATTGCGCTAAGAATCCGAGCTCAAGAACCCCTCTCCCCACCCCTCTAGACCTCCAAACAAATACAATAGAACACCTGTTGCAAAATACCTAGGTAACAGGTAAAATTTAATTACGTGATCTTCCAGAATAAGCAAAATGATATGTCAGACTCAATTTTCCAAATCATTACGATTTAGCAGAGCGTGGCGATTGTGGACTAAATTACGCATTAGAATTCCAGTAAGGTAAGTGGTATTATACCTCATTACCAACTGTTAATGTCTCAACTGTAGATATCAAAAATATTTCATTATCATGGTGATAGAGGCTAAACTTTACTTTACCGCTGACATAACGACGGGACTCAAACAAATCTTTTATTTGTGATTTGTTAAGAGGGTATTTTTTGTCGATAAAATACAACTTTGACCGATCAAGATCAATTGTAAGTTTGGTGTATTTTTGCTGACTAATCGGACAGTGAAAGTTGTTAAATTCCGCTAGCAACTTTTGATACAATTGTTCGAGATAATTAAAATACTCGCTGTCATCAGATCTGATGAGCGAAAGTTTTAACTTGTCACGGGTACCACTAAAGCATATGCCTGATGTTTCATTATTAATTTCAACTGTCAATGGTTTGCCGTCCATCATTAGATATTTGATTTTGCTACTGTAGCTATTTGTTACTGTCAAATTTTCAAACATTATTTTTAAAGTTTAGATAAAATTTTAGTTTGCAAAGATAATGTCAAATATATCTCTATCATCATGACAATACCCAAGTGCAAATGTATCTACCCCATTTTCGCAATAACGTTTATCATCAAAATTGCTCAAACCGCGTTTGATAAGGACATCTGTTTCGAGCTTATGATGATTTGTCCGAATTGACATAGCTCTTATAAAACTAACACCGCCATCAAGCGCATACTTGTAGTCATCAAATTTTATAAACTTTTTAACAAAATCACGAGGCAGACCTTTTGCTTTTTTTGTTATTTTATTATTGTCCAATAATACGGCATACATTTTGCTGCGTAATCCGATAAAATATTTGATAGCGCTCGAGTTCATTTCATCTTTAAACTTACCAATAACCTTTTTATTTGTGTCGTCATGAAATTTACTGTCACGTGGGTAATCAGAAAGATCAAACAGATATCTATTATCATGCATGTCCTGATAGATGTCCTCACATTCGATTTCATATACGAGCGAATCAGTATCAGTAAATAATAATCTACTAGCCGGCCATTGATTTTTAACAAAATTATAATGAAAATCATACATCAGCCACTTTGATAAATCTAACACTGAAGCTCCAACGTAGATCGGCTTGTTTAGTTTTAGATTTGTTTTTCTTCTTTGTATCGCAACAAGATTCTCATTAAATATTTTCATGCTCACAAAATCATCGTCTGACACAAGTTTGTTTCTGCGATTGACATCATTGACTAGTTCGATATTTACGCGTTTCCTAATATTCTCCATCGTCTTACCAAAAACAGAATTGTTCATCAGTTTGAAAAAGTTTTTCTCAAAATCAGTTTTTGCTGCAGCTCTTCTTGTAGTGTTTGAGTTAATATAACCTCTCATCCACGGCGACTGATTAAATTTTAGTACGCGATGAACTTTTCTCAACACGAGACCAGCATCGACTGCTTGTTTTAAAGCTTTGTAATGCAAAACATAATTACGTTTATGAAGCAAATTTGGTACTAGTTTCTTTACCATGGAATGTTGCCTTGGTGATGCTAACGCTTGTTGTTCTTTTGATAACAAACTATAATCTATAACCATCGATTCCGCACAGAAAGGGTAATCGTTATGCAATTTGTGTAGCGAAGTTGGATAATCGAGATCAACTTCAACGAAATACGAAACATCGTCGGGTATCTTTTTTTCTGTCTCTGATAGAAATTGATCAGCCGTGATCCAATGAAAGCCACCAAGAGGCATTGGTTCTGCCATCGAATACCCGTACAAGTTATTGCAATCTAGATAAACTATATACTTCGAAGGAAGGTCAGGATTATACTCTTTCAAATATTTGTTGTTTGCTTCAGCATATTTCTTCGTTATCACGCTAATACCGCCTCGGATACCTTTTTCAATAAAATTGAACATATCAACATCAGTCAGTAATTCCAACCTTACCTTACTAAACTTTAACAGAGCATCCCATGACAGTCCGGGGGCAGAATAATACCAGCAAGGATCTAGTCCGTAATTATTATAACTCACTTCTCGAAAACTTTCAAAAACATCTGCTAATAATAACACGTCAGTTTTCAAATACAAATCGTGATAATCACCAAAAGTCTCACAATCAAACTCTTTCCAAATATCTTGTGCATACTTGTACTCGTCATCAGTTATATTTTCTTTTTTAAGTTGCGAGTAAAATTTGTCTTTGCTAGGTAAAGATGTTTCATCAAATTTACTCCAATCGTCGAGATATTCGTATGGAAAAACTCCTTTTTTAGCTAATAGATTAAATTTATCTCCAAAACAGTCTCTTAGGTTATTAAATTTACTACAACCTTTTACTAACTCATCTAACGAGTCTGCCATAAACTGCAGGCTGTCAATAAAACGCAATTTACCTAGCGTAACTGACATGTACTTTTCAAAATTATTTGGGATGCATTTGATGATGTTATCGAGTTTTAGACGAGATTTTATATCAAGATCACCAAAAGCTTCTACTATAATGTGACTATCATATCCTCGAAAATTGTGAAGAATAACTGGAATAAAATCTGGAGCGTGAAATTTTAAATTACACTGGTCATGAGCCGCTCCACGATACTGTCCGGTCAAATGGCAATGGTCACGTACTTTTTTGTCAGTCCTGACATTGTCAGGGTCAAAAGCTTTTTCACAAATATAACAAATTTTCGCTTGCTCGTGATCAGATTCTTGTTGAGGTGTTAATTTTAACATTGGAGTTACTCTTTTCAAACGATAAGTAATATTATCAACTTCATTAATCAACTGCTTGAGAAGCCAGACAGCTGGATTTTTACCACGATGAGTTGGATTGGTTTAGATAATCTCGAATCAGCGCAACAAACTACCTTGTACGCTACTCCGCATGGAACATGATTTTGAATTTTTCTTGTACTCGATTGGTTGGATCATTTTCTACGCCAAGTACAGGTTGAAGTAAGCATTCGAAATCGACGTATATGACGAAAGGAATTTTTAGTTTATGATTATGATGGACAAACTGTAACACGCTATCTTTTTTAGATGGCATTGTTATTCTTTGTACGTCACTACAGTACTGCAAATGCTTTTGTAATGTTTCATTGTCTCTACAACCGTGCAAGCAGCGATAACAAAAGAACTTTTTGTTGTTATTTTTATTATACTGTCTTCCAACTAGTCTGTTAAAGTTTTTGATCCAAACGTAATGATTTTTATAAAACAGTAAATTGATAGTCGATTGTGAAGCTTTTTCTGAAATATACCTCGGATAGACATTTTCTTTTTCATCTAATCCGAAAACGTTAATCGAAACATTATTTTGCTTTTCAAACTTTGGTATTTGATTTTCTGCCACTGGAAAGTCAATACCAGCACAATTTAATCTTGACACGTGACTGATATACTTCTCAACACGATCAGCAATTTTTTTCTGCTGGAAATAGCGCGGAAAGAACAGCCCATTGGAAACATTTGCTATCGACGTTTTTTATGTTTATACAGCACTGTTTATTTTTTATTTTTGGTGGCAGGTCGATATACGAACTACCGCGTAATGCGTCATATTTCATCGTGTGAAACAAAATTTCCTTGATCATTTCAAACTTCCAACCCGAACCTAATTCGGTAAATTCTTCTATTTTTTTCCAAATTTCTTGGTGTATTTCATTAGATAGTGACAAAAGATCACTACCAAGTAAAACACGTCTAGATTTTGCGTTGATGTAAGGGTCTGCAATTTCCTTGTTAGTAGATTCTTCCGTCACAAGTAGTTTTGAAAATATAACGTGATATTGCACTAACAATCTTAGACCCTTGTGTTTTTCAAGCTCACGTTTTACAGTCGTCTGTAGCAGATGAAAGAGATTTGTTTCAGAAAAATTTACTAAAACGTTTTGATTATCAAACTGATAACTATTATCAAAACCTGTTAAAAAGCAGTCGCTATTTTAACAGTTCTCCCATAAGTCTCTTCTTGGCTATATCACGCAATTTCAACATCGCTATACACTATAGTCTAATATCTAATTGATAATTTACCGCACACTGCGCATGCGCTAGAAAAACAATTAGAGATAAAAAATATCACCTATAATATAATGACAGTAAATCTGACAAGCGCACGTGAGCAAGAGGTATATCATGTTTATCCGAAGTACAACCTGTACGCTGGAAATGCACTTGGTTCGGTTATTAATATCAAAACTGGAATATCTGTTGGTAAAGCAACGCCAGCGGGTTATACGATTAGTGTAAAGGGAGATAATACTGAAAGAATTACGATGTTTAGAAAAGATTTTATTTACACGTTATTTTGCGATGACATTCCAGAGGGGAAACGAGTATATCATTATAACGGTAAAGTCACTGATGATAATATTGAAAATTTATCCTTACAAGATGAGTTTCAGCCGCATCCGGTCTTTGATTTATACGAGGCTAACGATCGTGGTATTATAAGAAACAGAAAAACGAAAAAAGTTCTTTATAATATGAGCAATATGGGATATATCAGTGACTGTTAGAGGAACATCGACAGATCGAGTTTGTTATACTGGTCATAGGTTTGTTTACGAGGTGTTCAACGGATCTATACCCAATGGTCTGGTTATTAATCATATCAATAATGTAAAAACAGACAATCGATTGGAAAATCTGGAGCTAGTGACCCAACAGGAAAATGTGAGAAAAGGACGAGGTGGTGGTATTAATTTTAGATGCCCAATAAAACCTGTTATTTCAAAAAACCTTGAAACGGATGAGGAGATCAAATTCAAATCAATTACAGCTGCGGCGAAATATTATAATATAAATCCCAGAGCAGTAAAATTTGTAGCTGATGGAGCAACAAAATCAGCTTTTTCAAACAAATATGATGCTAGTATTATTTTTAGATATGATGATTAATAATATTTTGTAATTCGGTTTTAGTCAAACAATGATGAGCAAATGCTATAATATCATCGCAATCAAATTTTAGCGTCACTACTGCACTTTCATTAATTTTATTTTTTTTCTGCTTCTGTTAGTAATATTTTATGAGAATCACCTTGCATTACAAAAATCTCAACGGAATATGAACTATAACCTGACAAGCATTTTCTTACCGCTTCAGTCAGTTCGTGGTAGTTTATTATATTAACTTTTGGTGATATTTGACCTTGTCAGTCATCTTATAACAACAAATTAGATAAAAAGTATATTATAATATGGATATGATGAAACGACTTGCTAGCGATAAGGTCTCCACAATCTCTAATGATATGATAGACAAATCCATTGGTTATAACGAAGATGATATTTTATATAACAACGAATCTGATGATGATGAAATAGTCACCGTCGTTAACAGATATAATTATAGCAGACCAACCACTGGAAAATATAATGTCAAGTATCACATTGCTAAAAAAATTATAAAATTTAATTTTACCGTTACCGAACAGCAGGTATTTTTACAGTTAATCAGACCTTTTTTAAACATCAAAATTCCAGACCGACAGAAAAATATAAAATTTGATTTCATCTTTGTTAAGACTTTTTTAATCTATGACGATCTCTGACGATCGCAGACAATATCTAATATCATTATGTAAACCAGTAAAATGCAAATCTATCAAACGAAAGTATAAGGAAATTTATAATAGCATTATTTCACAGTCGATAAAATCGACCGGGTTGGAATCCAACTGTTAAATTTTATCACTATACCCACGCCATTTGACTAACTTTTATCTCCTTTTTTCCTAATCACTTTTTTTCGATAACGAAAACATCTTGTTCAGTTTTTTGTAGTTCTTGTTCGTAAAACTACCTACGATAGGCTCACCTGCAGATCTTTTAACGCGTACGTTACAGGTACTGTTAAAATACTTTATCAACAACAAATACTTCTTCGCTCCAGTTTGGAGTAAATCCTTTTTCAAATATCTTTTTAGTCAAAGAGATTCTAACTTTATCACCGACCTTAAATTTATGTCTGCTGCGTACATGTTTTCGTTTGCTAATATTGGATTTTTGATAGCGTCATTGGTGACATTTTGATGGTTCGATGTTTCGTGTTATTATATTCGCCTACGATTTGAGAAAGGTCATCGATGTACCCTGTTGGTGTTTTTAGCTGTCATATGTTTTGTGTAATTTTTCGTTTAGCGTGCGATTAAATCTCTCGACAACAACGCTTTTGCCCTTCGATTCCTGTAACGTATTTTTTAATATTATTTTGTTCTAGAAACTGCTCAAACTTTTTGTTGAAGAACTCGGCTCCATGATCAGTCCAAGTTTGTTTGGTTTTCTTTCAGTACTCGTTTATTATTTGTTTAACGCATCAGTGATTGACGTTCCTGTTTTATCTGAAACTGGCACACTAAAAGCGTATTTACTGAAAACATCTATAACGTTAAACAAATACTTCTTTGGAGCGCCATCAGCGCCACGTTAAACTGAGCCATATTAGATACATCTACCAAATCTATTGCCCAGATATCATCTACAGCGTTTGCAACAACTTTACGTCTCGGAAACTTTTTTTTTTAGGTCTGTGTAGTTCGACTGCAAGATCATCGTATAATTCTTTTCCGAGTCCGAGTTTATATTTTGCTCCTATCATTCCTTGAACAAATCTTCTATCAAAACGTTCTCGTAGATTTGTTGGCTCCATATCATGTAATTCGTCTAACATTACTTTATCACAATCTGCTTTCGAGTTTTCATGATCACGATAACAGATATCGTGACGCATTGCTATTGCATCCACTTGATTATAAGGCTCTTGTCCTGGCAATGGATTGTCGTTTTCATCTAGTTGTGGTCTAGCGGATTGTAAGGACCTGTATAACGATGACCTGGCAAGGTCCAACCGCCTTTTGGTTTTGGTAATTTACCAATTAGTTTATGTATATCTATACCTAAACCCAAATTATTTCTCTGTTGTTACAACGTTGACAGTACGTAATGATTTTATCTTGTTCTATGCAAAGATCTTTGTCACAATCACAATTGCATTTCATTTTATTTTATTTTGTTTCATAAGATTAATCGTCGATCAAGATAACTCTATCAACGCTAGATCCTACTTGTTTTTTCAAAAACATACTTTTCTTTCTACCACAGATTGCACAAATACTTTTTAACATCATTCTATTATTTTTCGTTTTTTCCGTCATCTCATCCTTGTTCTCTGTTTTAGTTTTGCATTTGAGACAGTATGTTGACATTATTATATCAAGGAGTTTAGATAAAATTGATTGCAATATTATCATTCGCATGAGAAGGAGCTTATCAAATTGTAAAATAAACTTTAAAAAGTTTTTACTCCCAGAGTTTTTTACTCCCAGAGCTTTTACTCTGGTGCATTTGTCTGACAAACATGATACAATAATAACCACAAGCTGATGTTCCAATCGGCTGTAGTTGATTAGACGAATAATTTATTTTATCAAATTTTTAAAAAATATATTTTTTTATGAGATCGCTTGGAGGAAGTCCGAACGAATCAAAATAATTGTTATCGTGGACAGCAACCCAGTGGGTGCCAGAGCCATCATTGAAGTTTTCAATATTTACAACACAAGAACCGCCTGTTGGTACGTCATCGAGTTCATCTTTGGAAAATACTCCTCGAAATCCAACAACGTCCTTCAATTTTTCAATGATGTCAAAATTGCTCAATAACGTCTGGTCCCTGGTAGAGTTAATCCGCGTCCGATTCCTAGTAAGTTTGGCAGCAGACTTCCCGCTAGTCCCGCCAAAAGTGGAGCGAAAGGAATAATTCCTCCTTGCTTTGTTTGTTTGCGTTTTTGTTGTTTTTTTTTTTCGATGATTTTGTTTTTTTCGTTGGCATTTTATTTTATACTGTTACATAAAATTAACGATAGATTGTTGTTTGATACCACGACCTTCGACTGCTTTCTTCGTTGCGCCAGAGACTGCTCCTGACGCAGCCGCAAGTCCAAGTGTACCAAGTACTGGTAAAACTTTGCTAGCTATTATTGATAACGCTGGTCCAAAAAAATCCACCTTCTTTTGACATTGCAGTTACCTGAGAAACAGATAATTTCAGCACAAATGGTTTTCCTTTGTCGAGTTTATTGATTTGTTGTTGCGTTAGCATGACTTTTACTGCAATTTTATTTGAAGTTTCCGGAGAGATCATCAAAGAAACAGAGCTGCGTTTAGCAACAGCTGCTGATAATTTTTCAACTTGACCAGATGTTAGGTATATTTCTCGAGTTGTGTATTTGGTTTTCATAATGTTATATCCAAGTTGTTAGATTAAACTTGTACTGTCATTCTTCCTTTGATTGAATCGATGGTCAGAAATCGATCACTAACCAATAGCGCGTATACGTTATACTGTTCAGCTGGCACATCACCAGTGTCCACGTGACCTCAATATCTGCAGTCGATCCCACAACACGCTCCAAATGTTTTGATACGTCAAAGTAAAAGATGGGATAGAGCGATCGAAACTCTTCTATTGATATTTGAGATCCACTGTCCGCGTTCTGATATTTTTGCATTGCTTCCATAAGATACATGTACGGCCGAGAGATGTTTCTGGTGGCGTCTTCGGCAAAGTTACATTCGATTGCACGTTCGGGATACTGTTTGGAATTTACTCTCACAAATATTCGTCTAACGTCTGGGTTATCGAATACGGAGTTGTTCATTTCCTGATTGTTACGACGTGCTTGTCGTTGAAATACGACGAACAAGTGTCGCGGTAGTTGTTCGCTGGGCGTGGTCGTTACACGCCATGTGTAATCAGTCGCGTTGGGAATGGCTGTTTGATAAATCCTGTTCTGTTGGAAGTGTATCTTTTTGTAAAGGTGGCTAGTAAAGATTCGAGCTCCATCATTTTAGCTAATGAAGGGACAACCCGAGGCATCCACAGTGCTAATCTTGTAATAGAAAACTGTCCTCAGCCACTCCACCGCGTGTATTATACAATGGTCTCTATCCGCTCTATCTAATATAAGCGTATGTTTTATTCCTCGAAACACTTTTTTATAATCACGGCAAAATCCAAAGATTGTACTTAACGGAAGCATCATCGTTATTTGGCGAGATTCTGCGGCAAACGCTTTTCGTTTAGCAAATCCCTCGTTATACTGCTGTAACACCGTCTTACATGTGTATCTGCTAATCTTATCGAATTACCTGCATCAGCAGCTGCTGGTGCGGTCATCACAAAACAGATTGGGATAAGAAATTATTATTATCAGCAGCAGGATTACGTGTGCACCAGTACGATAAACTCTAGAAACAGCTGTACCTAATGAGGTATCTTTGAACCACATCATATTTGTGGCTATTGATCTGGAATAGTCATCGCTAACGAAACGATGTTTAGTATTGTACTCGCTATGGGTAAATGCATTGAAATATCTTCTACGGTTTGATTGGCCAGTTGGTATCGTGCACTCTTAAACAAGCTCCAACCATTATTGACGAGAGCGATTTCTGCATCAGCTGCAATATCACCACCTGCTGCAGTTAATATTTGACCACGCACTTCTAACATTGCCTTATGGGGTAGTAGAAACACGTCCTCGTCTCTTGTGTTAAAAGTTCTAACCCCAGTTTTATTCGGTTCGTTCGAGTTTTCATCTAAATACTCGACATACTCTAATTCTGTACAGCATCGTCAGTATCAATTTCTTCTGCAAAGTCGAGATAGTTTTTAGCTGACATTTATTTTATAATCGTTACACAAAATTAAAAGGCAGCAGGGGTCATCGGTTTTGTTTTCTTTACAAGTTTACGTACTATTTCTTCACCACTCGGCGACAATAATTTTTTTGTTGTAGCTATCATAGCTCGTTTTGTTTCTTCTGTTGGCGCAATATCTGATATTACTCGTTTTATTTCCGACACCGTAGGTGTTGTTGAAGGTCCTTTAATCTTATCAGCAATCTTTTGCCCTACTGCAGTGCCTGCTGAAGATGCCGCCCCTGTAGCGAAAGCTTTACCGGCGTCAAGTGCAATGGGCGCTACTTTACGCGCGATTCCTGGAATATTCTCTGCAATTGTTGTAAATATATTTCCAAAAAATCCACCTACAATTTTTCTTCGATAAACTTTTCTTCGTCTCATTTTATAAAATTATGTACACAAAATCACATGCCTAAGCAGTGCGTAGGTGTAAGTAATACGTGACTATCTCGTTGTTCACGTCTATTTGTCGTCCAGATTGGTCTGTGAGTTGCATTGTAATGCTTGTAATTTGATTCTCGGTGTTATTGGATAGTAGATAATCTGTCGGGGATTGATTTGCATGAGAGAACCTGTGGGACTTCTGGTGAGAAACTGTAGATCGTTTGCCCGCGGTTGCCTTTTGACGTATAAGATCCAGATGCGAATAGAGCAATTGATGAGTATTGTATTTACTTCTGTGATATCTACTGGTAGTTCTCCATCAAATGTCAAAGATTTATCTTCACGGTGGTATAGTATAAAACTCTAGTAAATACTAACATCTTTCCAAAACTTCTTTCTTCAAAGATGACTTTCATATTTCTTTTCACTGTTATCCTAGCTCGTAAGGTGTTATAATTCGCCGCTAATTCGAAATTATCAGCATTCCCACCAGCTTTTGTTAGAAGCTCTTTTATTGTTCTGTTTAGATCAGTAATGTTATAAGCTCCTTGTGGAATTTGTAGTTTGTATTGTATATCAATAAACTCTTTTTGTGATGTTGGAGATTGTTTAACATTAACGATTAAAATTTCATCATTAATCCCAGTTTTAATATTCGGCATGGCGTTCCAACAAGTACAAGAAATTAATCCAATCTCATACTGTTTTGCAGGATCTAGTTCTATTGGTGGGTTGTAATTTACTGTAAAATTCGCGCTGTTTCCTGTTATTTGTGACGAATCAAGCAATAATGTTGTTTGCATTATACTAATATTTTAGATAAGATCGCGGTGTAAAATTTCGTACTCAGATGATGTTAGTAATCCACTCGATCTTAGATGATCAAGTATATCAATAATTTCGTTATCAATCTCTACACTTTCATTACCAGCTTCTTTAGAGGATATCAACAGCATTAGCCGATCGACTATGTCTGCGTTTGATGTAAAAACTTTAACTCCAAATCCAGTCTTTTCCTCTGGTAATTTTTTATCTCGAACATCTTCGTATTTATCAAACAATCTTTTAAATTTCCAACCTTTCTTATAACCTCCTGGTTTATTTCGATATTGTATTGATGTTTTAAGAAAAATTTCAGCTATAATTCCATCTCTAATACGATCAACTAATACTAAAATATCTTTAATATCTTTTTGATCTTTAATTTCTTTATCAGCATGTGAGCCATCTTTTATAATTTCTCTTAATTTTTCTACCAAATTATCATAGTTTTCTTTTGGCCAATCTTGAATACTATTAATATCAGTGATATCATATTTTTCCATAAACTTGTTATACTCGGAATCGTCTATTTTTACCCTAGCTTTCTTTCTATAAAATATTATAGCATACTCAAGAGGCATTATTTTTATCATACTTTCTTGTAATATTTTTTGTTTCTCAGTTAATTCCTCAGTTTGTTCTGACACTTTTTCTATTAACCTCCTTAACTCGTCGGGATTAACAGCCTTTGTTGTTATAGCTTGCTGAAGTGCAAGAGGGTCGTTTATTAATCTATCAAATTCAACCTGTCGTGCAATAGGATCAACAATGTCTCTTACAAGTTCTTCTGCAATTTTTTATTTTCTTCTTTCGATCTTTCTCCTAGTAAACCAAACAAACCCTTTTCTTTCATTTTTGCTAGTTCTTTCCGGAGACAATGTTGGTATTTCTGGCTGCTTGCCAAGCATGCCTCAGTAACAGGTTTGAAAAATTTGGTTCTTTCTTCTTCTGCTTGAACTTGTCCACGTCGAGCTTCTTCCACCTTTTTCTTAAAAGCCGCTCGAGTTTCGAGAAACTTTTTTAGTAATTCGATTTTCTGTTGATGTTTGTCCATTATTTTTATACGCTTTACAAAATTATATCATAGAAACGTCTCAAGGCAACAACGAAACATCTTGGTTGGATCACGCGCTAGCTTGTCAAATAAAAAGAACTATATCGATCTTTAGTTGCTCGATGATATAATTCGATAAATTTATCTTTTGTAACATCACCACATTGTTCGTTTGCAATATTTCTCACATCCACATTATCTAGTGGGAAATAATATGAAACAACCCGTATTTCGCCTAATAAACCTATCAACATTATAAAAACCTTGGGCAAGATAAACAGAATTACATCTTTTATTACGTGATAGTGAAAAATATGATCTAATCTTGTTCATTTCCTCATTGTTTAGCGGAATATCATCAAAGACGATTATCTTATGCTCTGACGAATCGAGTTCATTCACTGGAATGAGTTCTTCTGGTTGTTTTATCAAAAATATATCATCACCAATGCCAAGTTCATCACGAAGTTTATCATTATACTCATTTAATAATTTGTATTTGTCTTGTTGGGGGTTGATGGTGTAAATATACACCTTATCATAGTTAAAGTTATTATTGAGTAAAGATTTAATAACAAATTTGTTTTACCAGATCCAGTTCTCCCAACAATAAGATAATGACAGTCTGGAAGTTCATTGTTATGTTTATGCTTCACCAATCGCTCGGTGTCAAAGTTTATTATCTTCGCCATCGTATAATTTTATGTTATATTAATCCAACAATTTTGTGTAGAACGGTATGTATAATGAGCTACTATACAAAATTTGGAACATTAGCAGTAGATTTATTAACAGAAGGTTACCAGGGTGACTTATCCAAGTATGCGACTCTTGATAAGCTCAAAAATGAAATCAACAATTTGTTAAACGTTGCAAGTGTAGATCCAAATGAAGTTGTAGTTTTCCAGGACAAACAAGGACGATTAAAGACGAGTAATGTACAACTATCAGATGTACTAGTACGAAATCCTACTGCAGTTGCTAATAATATTGTTACTTTTAACAATCAAGGTAAGATAGAAGATTCGGGTAGGTCAGTTAACGATTATGTTAGAAAAGCAGGTGATTTATTTACGGGAAACATTGTTATGAACCAGAACAAGATCACATACCTTGGAAACCCAACTGAGGATAATGACGCTGCTACTAAGAAATATGTTGATGATCAGGAATCAAAGTACGTGTCGGCGCATGGCGGTATAATGCGTGCATTTCTCAACATGAACAATAATGGCATCAATAATCTTAGAACACCAGAATCTGATTTTGATGCTGTAACAAAGAAATATGTTGATGATATCAACAATGAAATCACCAAGTTCAAAACTGATTTTACTATCACATCACCACGTTTTTAAATTTTCGCAGAAACATAAACAAAACCAATAACGAATTTTTTGGAAGTCCGCCCATCTGTTGATTTTACACTCGATAATATTAACACAAAACTCAAATATATTTTTAGTGGAATTCCTAGTATTGTTGAGAAAACAAGTATGATTAAAATTCCTCACAAGCAGATTAAAAATATTGTCTATACTGTTGCTTCTGGAATGTCTACTTGGTCGCCGCAAAATAACACTCTCAAACACTCTGCAGAGGTCACTGGTGTGTATAGATTGTCCGTGTTGAGCAGTGCAAAGTTTAATATATTTACCTTATTTCCATGGCGTCACTCGACTGATAATTTCTCTGGAACCGTGTCTATTGTGTTAAACAAAGATGTTGAAGAAACTTTTATGCTAATAGCAGATGACAAAAAATTAACTGCTGCGTCATATTGGTATTGTCTGGAATTTGTGGCTGAAACACCTCAACTAGTTACTTAATCAAGCCTGAGATTATGTGAACAAATATTATAATGAAAAAAAGTATAGTTGATTTCAATCATATTTCAAAAGATATTCCAGGACAGGATGTTGACGCACTAATACAATACTACAAATATTATCATAAAAAACTTTGGTGCGTTAAAAAATGTTACAAATATTATAACAAAATACTTCGAGTAATATCATATCTACCCTTGTTAATGACTAGTTCTGGCATAATTTCAAGTGGTATATCATTAAACCCGTTTTTTGTTAATCATATCCGGTGTTGGTGTTTCTCTTACAGCAGCTTGTAAAAAAGTTGAACCTAAAATTTTGATAAAAAAGCACGGCTGCTTAACATCAATTATAACTTACAAAAAACTACTTGATCAAATAAGATCTTACCTACGAGGAGTAAAATATAGTATGGACGATTTAATACGTGAATTTCGTATTATTGACAACATGTTAACAGATATTCTACCCATGAGGATCAGCAAATATGAGAAAGATTATCAAAAGAAGTATGATATAACATAAAATTTTATATAATACCACTTACCTTACTGGAATTCTAATGCTTAATTTAGTCCACAATCGCCACGCTCTGCTAAATCGTAATGATTTGGAAAATTGAGTCTGACATCATTCTGCTTATTCTGGAAGATCACGTAATTAAATTTTACCTGTTACCTAGATATTTTGCAACAGGTGTTCTATTGTATTTGTTTGGAGGTCTAGAGGGGTTGTTGAGCTCGGATTCTTAACGCAATTATTGATTGCAACAGGTGTTCTATTACGTTACCTAGGTATTTTGTATTTGTTGAGCTCGGATTCTTAACGCAATTATTGATTGCAATAGGTTTTCTATTACGTTACCTAGGTATTTTGTATTTGTTTGGAGGTCTGGAGGGGGTTGTTGAGCTCGGATTCTTACTTTCTCCTACTACTACCTCATTGAAGGATACCCCATGAAGGGACCCCAATGGACGGCAAATTGCTCAGCTCTTACTGTCTATTTCTCTTACTTTAAACAATATGTTAATGTGCTAACGTATTAAAGTAACATTTTGTTTATTATATAATGAATCACGAAAATATTATGACATTATTTCTGCAATTCAAAAATTACATGACCCATCATCCGCCTGTGGTAAGGTTATACAACTTTCTGATCAATTTGAACCTGAAAAAAATCACAAATGATTTTGAATATTACAAGAACGAAAATCTTAAGAAAAAAACACACTAGCAGCCAAATAGAGGTTTATTAAATTATTCCAACAGGCAATGATACAATCGTTGACTTATGTATGTGATGATAAAAACTTGTGAAAATTCGCTCCAGTAGCGCAGGCGACTGAGAAAATTAGATCGGTGTTGTCTCAAGAGTATGAAACAAAATAATTGTGAGTGTGCGTGTAAGAGAATTTAAAAAAATGTGTATGATTGTAAACAATCGAATTGTGACATCGAATAATATCGTGCGCATGATCCCTGACTGTTGTCCCTGATTATTGTCAGGATGGGGTAACAACGTTTGCGGAGTCTGCCGCTAGGGACATAGTATTTTGTTACTGTGCACAACACACTAGTCTCACTCTCTCACATTTAAACTTATTGTTAAAGATTCATCTCTTAAATCAAGAAGGTGTCCGTGCGGATCACTAAATCTTAAATGTATCCGTGACAACAGCGGATTATGACATCGCAGATAAACCGGACTTACAGGTATTGGAACAATTAAATATCCAGGTGGAACTTCAAGAGTAAATGAGTATATAATATATCCCTGCTGTGCCCGCCTGGATCTTTCAAGATCTATATGATAGCTGCCATCAATAGCATCACGCACCACACTTACTGCGATCGTTGATACCATATTAACAACACATGGTGATGCATGACATAACCACCGTCTGGATCATTATTATGGGTTAGAATGCCTGGAAAATTCAATATTTTTCTCTATGATTCTAGTATCTTTGGAAAATATTTATCAATGATATTGCTGATAGCCTTTGCCAACCCATCATGGTTGGAATCTTGGTAATACGAATGTTATTAATTCTGCTTCTGTAATCACATAGTATCTGAGAAACAATTTCTTATTTGTCATCGTCATGGTACCATCAGCTGAAAGCTTGGCGAAGCTTTCACCAGTAGCAATTACAGTTTCAGTAATAAATCGATGGATAAACTTGAGATTGGATACAACCTTGTTTAGATGCTGTACAGTTTCAATGATTAGTTACTTTAGATGGTCGTTGAGATATTCTCGTATGGAACCGAAAAAAACAAACAGTCGCAGTTTGCTTCTTTTTTGCTGGTGATCAGGCCTAATAGCATTCGGGAATGAGTTAATATAATCTTCGTTCAATTATCATCATAGGAATATATACTTTTTGATAAAACATGAAGTTCTGTAAAATCACTCGCAGTAAATTATGCATTCACAATATTCAATGGCTTGGAATTCCCAACCGTCAATAATGATGCTACTGGCTTATGCATATTTTCATGGAAAAGTTTTCCAATAGTATGGAATTTTTAAGAACATTTGCTTATCTGATAAATAATTAGATGGTTGTGGTTCTGGTGGACCTTGATAAACCCATGCTGCCTCAGGCCATCACAGTACGGTTTTGACTGATGATTGATAAATATCGAAGGTATAATTGGGAGATGAATTTCTGTGGCATAACTTAGTGTTGGTGTATATACAGTACTAATATCTTGTATTCTTTTCCTGTGACAGATTCCATTTTGCGCTGGAACTTTTTATTGATCTATTCGATCTGATAACTGCTTGTATGTATGCCTTTAACATTAGAGTATGGTGTTCCATCAGACTTATTTTTTAATAAGCAAATACCAATTAATTATTTGCTTGCAAAAAACCGAATGACTTTACTCTATTATTTGGCCAGCTGTAATATACACGCAATTGTACTAGAGCTAGTTCCTTGGCTGAAATGGACGTTGGAAAGTTAACGTAAAACTAGGGCTTGCTTGACGTTGCTAACACCAATGTGGTTGTCGGTGGTGTTGCATTAGCAATGATTTGTTCTAGCAATTGCAGTGATTGATCTTGCGACATTATTATTTACATCAGGGATCTAAATACCTGTCTCTGTGGGAGACAAGGTAGGAATTCTAATCATTGACAGTCAAGGGATTGATTTCCAGTTGCTTCATAGTAAACCTTAATTATTTCTGCGAATTCCTAATCTGATCTCACTCCTTCGTTGAGAACTTATGAAATCAGTGATGATAATTTGGCGTGGGCTTCTGTTGCTGATGATAGAAACGTTATATAATTGTGCAATTTACCAGCCGCGCACTTGGATATCTTTTTTCGATGATATTCAGAATACAAGCAACACCTGTTACAACTGCAACACTAATTCCTACTACTGGTGCTATTATGTATATGGATGATAATGCTCCGATTATAGTTACTCTTCGAGCAACTACGACGGATGTAGATCATGCAATTATGTCAGCAACAACGATACGTCTGCGGTATTTATTTTTTTTTTTACTGTATGCACATCGATGATATTTTTCATTTGGGTATACCACAAACACGCATGCTCGTATCTGAAACGTTGAACTTCATTTGAATTACTGGTAATTGGTATATATATATATATATATATATATATATATATATATATATATATATATATATATATATATATATATATATATATATATATATATATATATATATATATATATTGCTAACATTTTGCATTTTGTGGTATATTGGAGACTAATTCAATACACTCATAGTACAACACGCCTAAACCTTTCTCTTCAGGTTCCACCACGAATGTTTCCTCGTCGTTTTACTCCAATATCACTAACACAGATCAAAAAAAAAAAATCCACTAACTGTATAACACCGTGAAATTGTGGCAGATAGTTTAAAAGTTGTAACGCCGAGTACTGGGAACATGCACACACCGGTGGCCTCAGCGGTATGTTTCATGGATTTATTGAGTGGTGTCCATAAAGCTGATCTAGACGCTACTGTATATACAATGTTGATTAGGGTACGATGAACTACATTGTCGGTAATCATTTTGATGTCAGAGAGTTTAATGTCGACGATTGCTGAATCCCCCAAAAATTAATTAGTGGTTCTATAGGTGTTTCTACGAAATTTTGTAAACGCGGTTACATGATTAGCATGTCCATATATAAACGTGGTCATTCCATCATTGATTGTCATTATTAAGTCTATCATAGGGATATTGCTATTGTCAACACATATCTTCGTTGCAGCTTCATCGTTTGATTCTGGTTCTCTAAGACCAGTAATTTTATTATTAGCCATATTGAGAGAACCAGTCATTGCATCGCCAGTTATAGCAACGTATTTACTGATCTCAGTTCTGATCTTGGTGTCGTTGCTGTACACATATTTTTTTGCCATATCATCGTTTGATTTTCGTTCTCACATTTATAATTGTATTTCTGATTATGTTGAGGTCGCCATACATGATATTTCCAGTTCTACTAATGCGTCCAGTAATCTGTCCCATCAGTGTTAGAATTGAATCATCCGAGTTTTTATTTTACCGTTCTTAGGAAACACCGCTAAGTCACCTTCGGTCGCACCTGTAATCCGCAGAATATTATCTGTCAACAGGATATTGCTCGTTTGTAACCGTCCTTGCTGATCCTAAAAAACAACTTCATTTTGGTCCACATCTGCGAGACGCAAAAGACTAGCGAGCTCATTCTTCACCTCGTCATGGGTTGCATATTAGGATAAATCTCCTTGGGGTTTGCCTTTGGCAGATCATCCGTAAATATCTACCTGTATATTACGCTAAGACCTGTTTAAAACGTCGGACAACGATGTCGTCTGGTGGTATACTCGTGCACGACTTTATGAGGCGGTGCCCCTGACGATGTCAGGGATCTTGACACAGCGTCGAACACAGCGAGTACTTCACGGTCTCATGTTAGAGGATCAGTTATTATCTGCGTTGGTAATGTTGAATACCAGATTGGAGTGCTATGTATTCTACTGCTGATAAATTTTAAAAAATTATTTTATGGCACCCACCGATATGAATCAAAATAAACAAGTGGGTTAACTGCATATGCAACGCAATGAGTACTAGAAATAGAACTTCCATAGAGATTAACCAACCAGAGTTTTGGTTGTTTTGGTAATTGATCACGCATAAAGCACCTTTGAAGTTTTTATTTTTAATTTCTTAGCAGTAGAAAGTAAATCAAATTTGGACACGGGAAGCTCAAAACGCTTTGCATCTCGCCCAGTATACCTGCTAGTATCAAACCCTGACCATGCCATGAATGAGGGGTTCCTGTCAGTCTTAGTCTCCGCCCTTTTAAAAAGTCCTTAGTCCTTGACCAATTGATTTCTTTAATGCCATCTCTGCTGCAGTTCCAAAAGCACCAAGTGCAATTGCTTTTGCAACAGCTGGGGCTTCAGCGCCGATCAATGCTTGTATAGGTACAGGAAGTGAACATATACCACCCGTCTTGGCAATGTCTTTGATGGTACCCGCAGAAAGATCAAGTCTAACACCAGTCTTTGATCGTTTGGTGTCATCGAAATGCATGAGTTTACTTTCTGTCAGGTATATCTTAATTGAATCTTGCAACGCTGCTGATTTCAGGGATAGTTTTATTCCAGAATTATTTTTGATTAGCTTTTTAATCTGACCAGGAGTCAGATTAACATTAACGTGATATTTGACATTATAATATCACGAGCGATTTCATTACTAATCGTGCAATCGAGTTACATGTTTTCCACTGGGCCATAAATTAGTCTCATTCGTCCACCAACAACTGCAGTCAGCACTGTTTTGTCTGAGAGTATAATATCGATCAGTAACACCGGCTGCAAGTACACCAACCCGAGTTCCAAAATGTATATCAACGACTGACTGTCTAAACAAATCTAAGTGTTTCAGCGAGAAGTAGATGATAGGATACAACGTCGAGAAATATTTGCAAACAATAATCCACATTCAGATCACGCTCCATGGATGTCATCAAATAATGATAAGCACGTGCAAAGTGATTTTTTTCTCTTCAAAATCCAGCAACTCTTCTTCAGACGGTTCTTAATGTCCATTTATCCTAAAAGAAACTTCACTAACACCAAGCTGGTCAAATCCCATATGATTTCGTACTTGAGAATTCTGTTTTCGGATATCCTGAAAAGCTATATATACATGTCATAGTATTGAAACTCCCTGTTGATGCGATCTGCCATGCAAATGTGCCAACAGCTGCGCTCTTGATCGAGTATGTAGTCGTTAACAACCAAGACAGCTTTGATTTTTCTGCGAGTAATTTGTGACATTGCTGTCATCCACAACAAAAGATTCGTCAATGTTGCATTTCTATGAAGTGCCACCGTTGCATCTGAATCAAGTCCTTCAGCGTGCCAGTTAGCATCGTTCTTCGTGCCCTTGAAATCGAGAGCAACTGTGTATTTTGCCCCGAAGAAAACTTTTCTAACATTTCTGCAGAAACCAAAGATATGTGACAGTGGTACTGCACAGCTAAATCTCCCTTGAGCATGAATTTGATTTTACGTGCTGAAAATCCCAGATTAAAATTTGCATGTACAAAGAATAAACTTTCAACATCGGCGTCGTCAACTACAGCAGTAAATTTTTTTTTTTGGGGGGGTGCACAAAAGTATAAGGTTGTCTCTCAAAGCAATCGTTTGCTAACATCTTTAATGGATCAGTTGTTTGTGCATAATCATCGCTGTATCTGGCTATTCCCAATATTGTCGTAGCAACTTCAACGTCATTCGATTTCTTTACTATCAATAATATATCGTGCGCTTCTGAATAACGCCGTAATTCCGTTACTAACAAAGTTATCCTGCGCATGACAATAACGATTACCATCGGTTTTTACAAGTATACCCCGAACTTTAATGAATGCCTCTGCGGGCAAGAAATGTCTTGATGCATCGATTCGTCTTCCATGTTGGTTTGGTTCTCGTGCTTCATAAGAATAATATTGATAATAACGCACGGACTCATCCTTGTGTACTGTTGAGTCCATGTCAAATGCTGGATCAGATGCACGTTTGAACATTATATCTATTATATTTATATTTGCTGCTGTCTAAAATGATGCGTGATAGCCGTTTAGCGTCGGCGACGACGAGATAATCCACTATCCGCCACCAGATTTGCAGTTATATTCTGAGCTTCTTAACTGGATAATTCCTTCAACCGTTCACTTGCACCTTGATGTATTATTTTACTAATATTTGCAAGCATAACTTCGGTGCTCGGCAATTTTACTCGCGAAGGTTTTCGTCGTATTATTCGTGCAGGCTCATCTTCAGGTTGTGGTTGAGAAGTTTGCCGAGGCGGTGGTCTAGTTGGTCGAAGACAGCCAACAATACCAATAGGCAATGTCTAAATAGCTTTTTGAGTTGCCTCGATTGCTGTAACAATTTTCTTTATTATTTCGAGAGTTGGTTTAAATAGCTTTTATGTACCTTCTGTAAATTCCACCCGAGACTCGTGACACGCTTGTAGATATTGCTTGACAGAATCATGGATGGGCAGATATTTCTTAAGTTGCTTCTAGTCGCTGTCGAGCTAGTTTAGCTGTATGAGATTCCAAGTTTAGCTCATTATTATTACTGTCATAATTATTTAAATACGCCCTCTAACCCCCTACGTTACAGCAGTATAGAGGGTGAATGTCCAGGGTCAGTAAATAATTTGACATGCAAGCGTAAAAAAAATTAACCCGGTTAGAGGTCTCAGTTTAGAACTTATTGATGCTTGTATGTCATTTTCGTGGGGGGGGGGGAATTTCACAAATGGACTTTTCTTACAAGTGGTCTGTTCACCCTCTCTGCTTATATATATATATATATATATATATATATATATATATATATATATATATATATATATTTAATTTCATTGTATTTATGTGTAAATTGTTGTAAATCTTTATTATTATGTAAATCTTCCTTTTCTTTATGAGTGGAAGTGTTATGAATATTTAATTTGTTTGTTGTTAGTTTTATTTTTGTATTTCATTACCTGCTATTGTTATGTAACATTGTCTGTTGGACTTGACCTTGTCCAAAACTGAGTTCATTTCTGCTTGACCTGATTGACTTTTTAAAATGTTATTTTGTTATATTTCATTTATGTCAACAACTAATAGATAACTAACTTATTCTCTATGTGTATGAGCTATGTATCAGGATTATTTTTCAGATAAACAAGAAGGAGTAATTATGTTGCTTTGGGTCAGGGTTTTTATATTAAGTGAATTTTACAAGTTATTGTGTTATAACTAAACAGTGCTCATTAGATCTTTCATGATGGTTATTTTCCTTTATGTTATGGGGTTTATTGTTATAGAAAATGCTAATGTTACCTAAGGTCAAGTAAAGAACTATATAATCTTGTGATTGTGAGGATTTTACCAGATATGCTTTAACATCTAACACCTTCAAGCTATATTATGTTGTGACCAGTTTGAGCTGAATTTTATTTTTTTAAATTATTGAACTCAAGTGATTTTTTTTCTCTGGAAATTCGAAGGTGTTCTGATAAGATTATTGAATAAAGACATTAACGGGAATTTATACTGACTTCAAACCTGGCATTATATTTCAGTGATTAAACAAAGAACTGTTGACACATCAGCACTTCAATAACTACCACAGTAATGTCATCAACTTCAGTTTTAGATTTATTTGGGACTTAAAACTGAGTTTTATTCAGGGCTTTTTATTATTAGGACTTGTGCCTATAATTCTTGCATTATTTTGGAATTTAAATTTACAGTACCATATGTTTTTATTCTCATTTTCACTTTGTATTCTAAAGAAATAAATGTTAAATTTTTCAAAGCATGTCATCATTCATTCTTTAATGTTTTTTATTTTAAGAGTATAAGACTCATAACTATATAAATGTGTGTATATATATGTATGTATGTATGTATGTATGTATGTATGTATGTATGTATGTATGTATGTATGTATGTATGTATGTATGTATGTATGTATGTATGTATGTATGTATGTATGTATATGTGTGTATGTATGTGTGCATGTATGTGTGCATGTATGTATGTATGTATGTATGTATGTATGTATGTATGTATGTATGTATGTATGTATGTATGTATGTATGTATGTATGTATGTATGTATGTATGTATGTATGTATGTATGTATGTATGTATGTGTGTGTGTGTGTGTGTGTGTGTGATTTGTATTTTTAAAGTAGTTTTAGCAATTATTAAGTCATATTGCTATAATGTCTGCGGTGTGGTAGTATTTAGTGATATCTGCACTGGGGAATATTGCCGCAGGCATGTAGCATGACATCTCACCCTATCATATTATTCTGACACCAGACCAACCAATCCTAGCACTAACCTCTTAATGCTGAGTGCCTAGTGAGGCAGCTGTTAGTACCATTTTTATAAGGCTTTGGTGTGACTCTGCCAGGATTTGAACCCACAACTTCCTGCATCTAAAATGAATGCTCTAACCACTAGGCCACTGGAGCAATCTACCATACAATAGAAATGTTGACTAAAAGATGGTGGAGAGAAAAAAAGTTAGCAGGAATTATATACCTTTTCGTTCATTTTTTGTCATCTGCTACATCAAAAAATTTTGAAAAATAGTTATGGCAATTTAAATGCCCAAACCTGAGGACTCCTGTCAATTGCAACCTTGAACTTTGTTCTCTTGTCCAACAGCTAGAAAGAGTTATAGTCATATGGAACAAAATATTTTTTTGTGAAAAAAATGTTAATATTAAATTTATTAGGAAATAAAAGTCAAGCTAGATGGGAAATCACAGATAAATAATGCCTTACCCATGAAAATTACCTGATAAATATTGACTACATTTATGTTGTTTGTACAACATGTATGACCCTCTCAGACCAAAAGTTCCAAGCCCAGAAAGGTTCACAAACATAAGTTTTAAAAATTGCTGTTACAGAATGAAAGTTTTGTCATATCATTGATGTATACATACTCAATTTTATTTATCTGCCTCAAGCATTGTTTTTTTTGTGCTAGCAATTTTTGAAAAATAATATCTAAGTCCCCAAAAAGTTTAAAAATTGTGAAAAAGATTGAAGAATTATTGTAATGGCCATAAAATAAGGTTTTGTACACATGAATAAAAACAGCCCTATGAAAGTTCATTTGTCTGCCTCAAGTACTTTCTTGCTTAATCATTGAGTCTAAGTATTTGTCAACAAAAATTTCAAAGTACAAAAGGTATGAAAATGTTTTGTGACTCAAAATAAAGCAGAATCAAACTGAGCTAAAAAAAAACCCAACTGAATCACTAGAATGTGAAAAATTGGTCACCTTAAGGTATTTTTGACCATGGTAAGTAAAATTCACTGGGACTGTATATAAATGATAGAATTTGTAAAGTATGTCACATTGACCTGCTTTTACCCATGGTGAGTAGTTACTCCAAGAGGAATACACCATTCAAGTTTCATAACTCAGTAGTACATAGTAAATGAGATAAACACAGAACCTTAATGAAATCTCCGGAGAATGAAAAGTAGGTTACCATGGCCTCCTTTTGCTGCTGGTACATAGTACCCTCCACAATGAATATATCCATTAAAATTGATGACTATGTAAAATCACAGAGTAAGCAAGCAATGGTTTTTGTGTTTGGTGTTTACGGTAAACCAAAAAAAAGTAGACTATTTAGTCAGTAGGCAAATTAAGCAAATAATTTTACTCAAGTAAACACTATGATGGCAAACTGGGGGAGGGGAAGCAGTGGTAGGATTATAACCCCAAAGCCTTTCAGTTATAAGCCTGACATGCTATCCATTGAGTCACCACAGCTCCTGAAGTAAAACATATTGCTGGAATGTGACAAGCAGGTAAATATGACCTACTTTTGAATGTTTTTTTTAGCAGTAACCTCCAAGATAAATACACCAAATAACTTAATGCACAACTGTGTCAGGGAAAATGAGCCAATTGCAAAAAAAATTAATGTAATTGCTAGGGCACAAAGGCATGAAAAGAAAGTGACCATGACTTTTTCCATCTGGGCCATCATAAAGGATCGGCAAAGCAGGTAACTGCCCCAGGGTACCATTTCATGGACCATGTTCCTTTATTCAGTATTTTACTTCACTATAGTGTTTTCATTGAAATTCCTGCACTTAGGTATTATTTTTTGGGACTATTTATGCATTTAAATAATAAACAATTTGCAATGTTTCTCACTGAAGGGCATCAAAACTTTGGTCTATGCTTCCCTTTCATCCAGCATAAACTTGCAATGGATCTATGTGTCAGTGATAACTAATATCATCTATGATGCACACATCCAAAAGTGCAATGTTTCTAGTTTGATGGTTTAGTGTTTTCTGGCAAAGCAATATAAGTAGATTATGTAATGACAAAGAATATGGAGTAAAAGTTTTTGGTTGAGGACATGTCATTGAAGACAATCTCAGGTCCGATCCAATGGCCGAATACAATAACCATTTTTGGTTACAAATCTATCACAAAAAACTTTGAGCCACTGTAGCTCTGAAAAGAATTTCATGTAAAGTGAAAAAGAGATAAACAATTATAATCAAATTTCAAGACTGTAATAAATGCAAAAACTTTAGTATAATCACTGAAGCATGCAAAGTAGTCCACTATGAGGCTTTCTCCATACTGAGAAATACTTTCCAAGATAAATACATCCATCAGATTTCAAGACTGTACATAAAGTATTGTTAGAGGAATTGAACTAAACTCAAAATCTTAACTTTTATGCCTATATACAACATCTGAAAATTGATCCCAACATCTCACCTGTGCTTTGCAGATGAGACAAAAATGAAGCAACAAAAGATTATATACTTATAATGGACAGCAAATCCAAGAAACACGAGACATCTGGTTAGTTCAATATTGGCCCATATTGTTGGAGACTCCTCATGTCTTGTAAAGCACAATATGCAAATGATTTTGCATTTTGTTATTGTGTGCACATTTTGACCAAACGATAATGGCAGTTAAGTTACTACTAAGATAGATCTGGGACCCCCATGTCATTTATCTTTAAATTATTCAGTATGATGACTCATGGAATATCTGAAAATTTACAATGTCTGAACATTTGTACCTAGTGTGATCAATGGTTAGTAAGATATTTAAGTATAAATATTCATCAAACTATTTTTCTTAGGCCATGGGCAACTTTAGCAATTTCTGTGGCTTGAGTCTGTTTTATGTCATTGCAGAACTCATGCCTTCCCCAAATTGAATATAAAATTATAACTTTTAAAATGCTCAATAATTAAACTAATTATTAATTAATTGCAGGACTAAAACAGAACTTTTAAATACTATGTTCTATCAAATGATTTCATGCTATATAAATTACATCTAAACACACATGTAGAAGGCAGAATTTTGGTTAATGATGCTTTATGCAAATATTATTTTAATGCACTGCACAACTACGAAGCTAAACACTTACAAATGGTGGTATCAAGGGGAGGTAAGGACAAGAGTTACTGCCCTTTGCCTATTTAAACAATAGGATGAGAAGACTTTCATCTTTTAGTTGAGCTGGATTTGCAATGTAGTAAGCTAATATTCCTAACATAACATAACTGGCGAATGTATTCAAAGGAGAAATAATGGTGTATCAACATTCAGTGTTTTTTTACATCTTTATTCTTTTTTAGTCAAACTTCAGAGGTGGTGTAAGTTCTCAACACAAGAACCATGTCCTTGAAAGTTATTGAACAAGGTTCATGCATGTTCTTGACAGTTCAATGAGTTTACACAATGACAGCAATTTTCATCTATGACTAAATGGAAATTTAATGTAAAAAGGTTGGGTTTTTTTTGTCCATGAAATGCAAAATTTACAACCAATGACATCAATAAACAGAACAAATGATCTTCATGCAGGCAATCAAAACCAGTAAACTATTTTGTTTTAATGCAAGATTGTGGCTTTTTTTTTCCCTGTAATCTGTTGTCAACATACTATACAGGCATAGCCACTAAGGCTGTTTATGTACAGCGTTAGTCAGACATTATTTGCAAAAAAGCTCAGATTATAGGCAATCTGGACTGTTTTTTGGGGTAACCTGGGACTGATTAAAAGCGACCTGGACTGATTATTGGTAACTTGGAGTGATATTTTAACCTGGATTGATTATATTATTAAAAAGAAGACAAGAGCTTGAAAGTTCATCATTTATTTCATTAACAATAAATCCTACCACTAAGACTAGAACATTCCACTGCATGTATATGCCATACAGATGGCATATAATATAAACCACCAAATTGTTGGAAAGATTCAATAAATATTATAAATGGCAAATTTGTGAAGATATTTGTTCTTTTTTCTAATACAAAAAAAACTGCACACATGATGCTAAAGAGTGACTTGGAAAAAGGGTAAATTCTCAAAGAGAGATCTAACAAAATAAGGTTTTTCATACATATGTCTGAGTTTTTATTGACCTTTGTTCTCTTGTCTTGCTGACATCTCAACTATTCTGATGCTTTCTCTGAATTTCCACATTTTCTAAGGTTTGTATTTTGTGTCAAAATAAGAAAACAGTCAAGTTTCAGTGCACTGTAGCTGCTACATCATCATCACCGTTCAAATATACTGACATGGTGAGGTCTAACAAGATAGAACATTTCAGCTGTAAGTATAACAAGTTTTTCTCATCCATATACTCTCAAACAAATTTCATAGCAATATAATACCTTGATTTGCAAAAGGTAAAAAATATACATCCTTATGCGATATAATTTTACTGTTATAATTTACTGCACTTATAGATGAACAAACCCAACAGTACAGAAAGGGACAGAATTCTAACCCTCAAAAAGCAAACTCGTAATTTTTGTTGTTTACTTAGCAAGACATTTAAGTTGTTAACAAAGGTGGATTTACCACAAGGACACAAAGAAGACTAGAATAACAATTTTACATAAATAATTCTGACAGGTAAATGAGAACCAAACTTGCTTAACATTACACTGCACACCTGTACTTGCACCAGTAGCATTGTAAACATTGTCCAAAAAAAACCATTCATATTAATGTGATCTTGACCTCTTTTTTAACAAGATTTTATGGCAATCTTTCATTTAAACATTTAAACTTTGAATCTTTGTAAAGTTTAAAATTTAACTTGCAATCAATATTATATAATCGGTATTGTGCTAAAATACTTTTAAACTATGCACTACCCACAAACCCACCTACCTACATATTGTGACATGGCATGAAAGACAAAAACAATAAAAAAGAATTTGTGTTCTATTATATCAAAGTAGAGGAAGCATGAGTTTATAAAATTGTGTGATTAATAATCTTTTTCACAAATAAATTTTTTACAATTGTTCTTAAAAACTGCTTCATACCCTTTAATCAATTTCCAACCCTAGAAGCCTCATTTTACTGGGTGAAAGTCACATGCTTTGAACAACCATGGAGACAGCCAGGAGTACATAATTCATGCATCAGTAAGATGCAATGTAATAACTAACACACTAATCTTTTCCACCATTTTCATATCCACTCAATCATTCTCACATCCCATCATAAAACATACATGGATATATTATTATCAATTGATAATCAATTTCCACACAATATTCACACACACAAATAACATGGATGGATACAAATATGAATAACAGAAAAAGGTCATCTGAATAACCACAGGATCTGCTGTGATTACAACAAATCTAATCAACATTTTTTTATTGTTCAATACACAGCTCTTTGCTATCAAGTTGTTCCAGCTCATTTATAATTAATAAAAAAACAACAAATTTGTTGAACCAGAAATTACCTGATTTGAAAACTGTCAGTAATTTTTAACTGGCACTTGGCAGACTATGGAAATGGAGTATTTATCAAAGATAACTGAACACATACATTTAATGAACAACAAATAAACTATACATTGTATGAACACATTATATATAATAATTGCACTTTTACTTAACTGGCTCATATGCCAATTATGCTGCCTGTATCCTAATCTAGCAAGACATCTGTATGCATTTAGTTAATGAGGTAAACAAAATGTTGAGGTTAAAATAATGTGACATAAACATGGTTATTCTGGATTATTTTACTGATGTTACAGACAGACAGACAGACAGACAGACAGATAGATAGATAGATAGATAGATAGATAGATAGATAGATAGATAGATAGACTGGACATGAGTTAAATGCTGTGTGTGTGTGTGTGTGTGTGTGTGTGTGTGTGTGTGTGTGCGTGTGATCAGGATTTTTAACATAGCTTTAACAAGTATTCAGTCATATTACTATGACATCTGCAGTGGGGGAGCTTATAGTGATGTCTAGCACTGGGTATCATGCCACAGTCACCCACTCACATTACCCTGACACCAGGCCTACCAGTCCTAACATTAACTTTTAATGCAGAGCCCCATTTAACTTAAAGTGTGGGAAAAAGTGATAATTAAGTGAGACAGACCTTGGCATTCTGACTTAAATATCATGATTATGATCATACTATTGAAATTTTCAGGAGAGATTTCTTTAAATATAGATATATCAAATGAGTAAAGTACCACATCTGTGCCACCTGAACGATCCGTTTCACAAGTGTTCTATGGAAAACTAAGTATCACTTTTGGATGGTATTATGAAGTTGAGACAGGGAGTGCCAGCATATCTTTTAAAATATTGTACTATTCTATTATTAAAACTGCAGCTAATTACAGCCACTAAACATTTATATAGCTCCTTAACACTGCTGACATCACAGTGGTAAATATTTAACCTAATATCATGTCATTCATATTCAAGACAGTGAGGATGAATGTATACTAGCAACACATCAAAGTTACTCTTAAGCTGAAAACTGTTTAAGTGTGAGATTAGTACACTGAATTCCAATTTTTTTGTCAGATACAATATTTTTGGGGGGGATACCATTATTGTGGAATTTATGTTGCTGCAAACCATTAATTTCAATAAAAATCCAACAATCAAAGATAATTCTGTGGAAACAACAGGACAACTTCAATGAATTTAAGTACCTACAAAAATGGCATTTTTCACTAAATCACAAAAAATGTATACCCACAAAAATGAATTCAATGTCTTAATATCTGTTCCTAATTTCAAGAAACAATGCAGTTATTAGCAGACCACATCTATGGGCTTGCTTCTACATGCAATCAAATTCAGTAATCATTGTGTTCTTCCTCCTCTTCCTCATGAGCAGATCTGAATGCCACAAATGTAAATGGATGACTCAGTTCCATTTCCTCAATAATTTTGTCCAAAGAACCAAAATATTCGTCCATTAAAATGTAGGCCTTCAACCTATTGGCCAAAGGTAACTGCTCCACTTTTGCATGAATACCTTGTCCAAGTATCTGCCTTACAACCCCTCGACAAATTTCCTGCAATTTTCGTGGATGTTTGGTAGCATTACATAGCGTATTTAGAATCTCTTCTTTCAGCTGAGGGGAAAAATGCTCACTCATTTCTGGGGTTGATCGAAATACATCGGTCAGCATTTTGATTGTGTCCGTTGGCAGGGTATAATAGCAGTTGATGAAGAGTCGTATAAGATCAACATTTTTGTGAGTGAGCGCAAGAAAAAGGGGCTCCAGGCAGAAATGTGGATGCTGGTCTTCCTGTTTCAGGCAGCATCTATACATCCTCTTGATGTGGTGGTGGAAATTGAGATCACAGTTGTATTTAAGTAAGAGTTTAGTAATATGAAAGTTGTGCTCCTCTGTAGCATGTTGGACTGGTGTGAGGCCTTCAACATTTATCTGTAAATTTTAAAAAAATAAAATAATTTAAAAAATAGTATCTCTCTAAAAAGTAACACTTGGAATTAAAACAATTTAAAAATATATTGGAAATGCCTGTCTTTCTATCAAGTAAGGAACGGATTGATCTTAAGATGTGTAGCTGGAACTTTGTAATAAGCTATTAAGCATGTCATATCTTTTTGTTTATTTTTTTTATGCCAACCAGAATAAGAAATTTTATGATGATGCATCACCAAATATATTTTTCTTAATTCTAAACTAATTCTGTTTATATATAAAAGTTTATTTAAAGGATTCACCTTTTTACTTTTATCTTTCATTTTATATACCATCATTTCTATCATTTACCTATAGGATTATATGTTTATTTTTATTCATAAAAGTTTTTCTTGTCAATTTTATCAAATTTTTAACTTTACCATTTTACTACCTAGCATTTACTTGAGACTACATAGCATATTACGTTATAGTGACATGTACACATGGTACATGTATATCATGTATATACATATCCCATTTATAAAATTTGTTTCAACCCCACTGATAAAATTTGTTTCAATCCCATTGATAAAATTTGTTTCAATCTTAGCAATGCAATATTGTAATGCACCTATGACTTGAGAGTTTGCCAAAAAAATGGTTAAAAAACACAGACCACAATTTAGGCAAGGGCATGAGTTACTGAGGGACCTCTGAAAATTTAAGCAGGGGATGACATTCCATTTAGTCACTGCCAACACAAAAAAGGGCAGGGAAGCTGTTTATTGTTTCATAGTTATCTCATATTCAAACTGGGGAAAAATGAAGAATAAAATGCCTTTTCTAATGAAGTTGTTCACTTTTCTCTATATTTTATCTTTATTTTCAAGGGAACCAATTCTTGAAAGTTCGTTAAATTGTGTGTGTGTGTGTTTTAGGTTTTTTGATGTAGCTTTAACAATTTTTCAGTCATATCACTATGATGTCTACATTGTAACAGTTTATAGTTATGTTTAGCACTGAAACATCATGCCGCAGACTTGTGGCATGATGTCTCATCCAGACACATTATCCTGACACCAGGCTGACCAGTCCTAACACTAACCTCTTAATGTTGAGCTATAAGCAAGGCAGCTATTAATACCATTTTTGTAAGTGTTTGGTATGACTCAGCCAGGGTTTAAACACCTGACCTCCCACATCCCAGGTGGACGTTCTAACCACTAGGCCACTGGAGCAGTTGAAAGATCATTAAAAACATTACACCAAGAGTTTTTGAGACACATCACAAGTACCTCCAAAAACATTGTGTATTATGTCACTGCTAGTTTGCATGTGAATGACAATATTAATGTATTATTTATGATATGAGCCACAACAAATTCAAGATATCCTATTTTCAAATACTACTGGCATTTAAGTCTAGAAACAACAAATGCCACATTAAAACTTAATTTTTTAAAATATTGTTTTTTTAGTAAAATTTTCATCATATGCTCTTCTTTTGCCAGTGTTTTTTATATAATCTTGTTTACTTGAAAAATGATTTATTCTTGCAATAACATCTGAATCAGAAATCACACATGTTGTTGTGTTCAGATTTTGATTTGGGTGGATTTATTTATTTAAATTATAATTTGCTGAAAAAACAGTGCTCCTAATTAATATTCTTGGACAGAAAAATTGTTTTGAAGTTGAAGTGAATTCTTGAACTATATTACTGTGATTAACTTAAAAGACTTAGTACATCATCACACTTCAGGCTACTGGTACATTATTATTTTCAAGACTACAGGCATATCAAAACCAGTGCTGGATCTTATTTCAAACACCACTGGATTTTAATTAGAACTTTATTCATTAAGACTAGTGATATAATTTTTGGACTATTTGGGATTTCATTCACAATATTGAAAGTACTTTTTAAATTTTCGTTTTGTATTCTTAGGAAATAAATTATTAATTGAATTTTACAAAAATTGCTGATTTTCACTCTTTTCTATTATTTAGTTTAAGACCATAGAGTCATAATATGCTGTTAACAATGAATTGTGCTAATGTTTTTTTTAAATTTATTAATATGGGCGAGGGAGACTGGACATGCTGCTGGGACAAAAATGATATTTCTCTATAGTCATAAACTAAGTAACAGAAAGAAGCAAAACCAACAAGTTTAATAAAACTTCAAATATTATGTTAATTATCAAAGTTATATAATGAAAATTTAAAAGGAATTTACAGTATTATCAAATAAATTCAAAACAATCCTAAAATGTTCTATACAAGTTCAAAAAAATATTCTGAATGAATTTAAGATCCTAGAATGTACTGGTCTGCCAACAGTCCTGATGTATCATAAAGGCATTGTCCAGAACTTCATTGTACAAAAATAGTCCAATGAGCACTGTGTTGTTCCAATGAATAACCCAAATACATGTCGCCTCTCAAATTTTATCTGAACATAACATTAAACAAATCTGCTGACTAATATTAACATAAAAACATGTGAAATAAGAATCTGAAATAGAAAATGAAATAATAGCTCCTTATGTACATCTCCAAGAATCTATTATAACTATATAAGATGCAATATACCCTTATGTGACAGACCTTACAATGCAACCTAATATTTAAAATACTTCCTAACATTACCTACCTAAACCACTGGACCGACCCATCCCATGGAAAATAGTTTAATTCTTCTAAGAACCTACCTGACCTCACTAACCAATGAGAAATTACTTTGAACTTTTTGATGGGTTCAATATATTGGTTGAATTTTAACTTGCAAACTCTTATTTATGGCTAATATCTTTAAAATAGAATTTACACCCATGGACAAATTGTTAGCTATGTTATTTTTTGTGTATAAATGATCTATACAAATTATAGTTCTAAAGAAAAATTACACACAACACAATCATGTAACAAAGGTAACAAAATATAGATATGCCTGACACAAAAGTTGTAGAAACTAGGTACATTTTTGCCATACCCTGCTCCAACTGCAGTCACCCCACCACCACCACTAAGTTTATAACAGAAAGTGTCAACAACAACTACAATAAAAACATAAACAAAAAGAACCAAATAACAATTTTAAAAAAAGAGACCCATAGCTGATATCTACCCACAAATTAAATACAAGAGCTACTGGTCTAGAAATTCAATTAGTAGGACACTTTGGCCTAAATTTCTTTATGCTCTTGATTGATAATAAAATAAGTTCTTTTCAAGTTTTTCTTTTTGTACTAAATTCTGTCATATTTGTACATCAGCATTTGTACACTCATCAGCATCCTCATTTGCACAAACTAAAATGCTTTAAACCAGGATAAAATTTAAAATTGTTAAAATTTTAAAGTTAGGTTTTGGTATAATTGTTTATGAGATTTTAATTTTTTAGTAACAGCAGCCATATTAGAATGTAGAACTGAAACAGTTGCATAAACTTAAAAACCTTCTAACACTGAAATCTGCTGTCAAATTTGGTGATTTTTGAAAGTTGGCTTTTACAGGTTTTTCTGTTTAATTTTTTGCTTCAATAATTCATAGTCAATCTGCATTGAGAAATGAGTGTGTCCTTCATGCCATGATGCTTTCTGCCAAATTAAGACAAATGACGTGGAGACAATTCTGGCAAGCATATTTTTCAGGAACAGAGCCATATTTGATGGAAGATTTGTATCATTTTTGTACAAAACTGAAAGCCTTTTGAGAAGTGATTCAAATGTCTGTTCATTTTTAGTAACAGCAGTCATATTTGATTGCAGATCAGCATCACTTGTAAAAGTTTGAAAGAGTATCATGTTAAGATGTCAAGTTTTACTCAAGTTCGGTCAAATGCTTTTTGAAAAGAAATTGCTTAAAGTTTGGCTTTTTTAAATGATGCCCCTCCCATATCTTGACAACAGCAGGTGCAAGTATATAGTAACGCTTGATGTCTAATGTGCTGTAAGAAGCGAGAACACAATAGAGATACATAAAATATTCAGTCAATAATAAATACTCTCATACACTTTCTATGAAAGTGTATTGGTAAGAAACTTACCAAATTGATGTCACAACCAGCATCTACAAGCATCTGTACGATACGAGGGTGTCCACTGACAACAGCTGCATGCAGAGGTATGGCTGAAGTGCGAGTGATTTTCAAGCTACACTTGGGGTTTTCCAAGAGTCGCTTTACAACCTCATCGTTACCTTTCTCACAAGCAATATATAGGGCAGTTTGGTCATTGTCATTGCGGATATTGATATCACAACCTGCAATAATGAAAACTGAATTATCAGGACACAGATTTCTACACCTACTTAATACATGTCATACCTACTCAGCTGAACTAGATCTGTATGTAAACACTAATCCAGTTTTATATTCTAGTAAGTTAGAGTTTTGAAGTAAAATCATGCAAAATGAAAAACTGCACGAGCATGTGGCAAGCATAATTAGTACAATAACCTCTTTATTATTGAGCCTGCCTTTTAGTTAGGCAATGGAAAAGACGTAAAAAAAATAACTTCAACACTGAGGTTAATTTAATCTGTGGAAATATATGTGGATGCACAAAGAAACTAAGTGATTGATATATCTAGATTATGCTACAGTGGTTTCAACAAAAAAGCTTCTTCATTATGATGATGGTTACTGTCTTTTGACCACTTGTCATGTATCTGTTTTAAGCAATGCTGATGTACAACATATTACATTAATTGACATGCCAATGTTTGAGATCCACCTTGGTCAATAAGAATAATTAGATTAGATACATATTAAGTCTTTTCAAAACTGGAAAATTATATGTAATTCTTAATTTTCCGTTCATTTTTTAAAATAAGAGTGATTAAATCTACATAAAAGTGTGGAAATGACACTGTTTATTGGGGTACAAGCTCCATATAGCTCAAAAGTAACAAAGATTCAGACTTTACAGAAAGAAATATCTTCGCCCTCCCTTAGATTCACTGAAATAAGATAGGCATGAATCACAAATGAAGTCATTACTATGTGAGTTTTTTTTATAATACACACACCACACACTGTAAAAACATTTGATTCACATATCTGTTATGTTCTGTGAAGCTGAAAATTATCACTGTGATGATTAAAGAAAAATGAGAACTGTCTGTATCTCTAGTCTATCCATAATGAGGACAAAGTCAACTCACCAGAGTCTATAAGCATTAAGGCAGCCTCTGAATAATAGTATAGAATGGCTCTGTGTAGTGTTGTCATGTTCTGTGCCTGCTTACACTGCAGATTCAGGTCACTGCCAGCATCAATCAGTAACCTAACCATCTGAGGAGAAGGATAAGAAAATGGCAAGAATGTAAATGTGTAAATGTTAAGGACAAACATATTGTAATTCAAATTTTTACTATTAACATACAATTACCTCATATGTCAAAACTTAAACCATATCTGGTTAGGCATAAGCAATAATTTGGGATATTGAACAATGTATAACATTTCTTGTGATATATTTATTGATGTAAAGTAAATGATTCTGGGATTGTATGTGCTATTATAGATAACAACATCCCATAACTGAATTCTCATTGCAAGCCAAAAGACATTCTTTTTTCAGAAACAGCAATGCTTGAAATACTTATCAGTATCAAACATGAGATGAAATTCAAAAGGAACTGTAATTATAAAAAAAATTTAAGATATTTGGAAGAGAAAATTATAAAAAATTTTAACGTACTGAAGACAACTGAAAATAATGATCCAGATTGTTTTCAACTTTCAAATTGCAGAAGGTACCTTTTCTAATATATGTAGACAATATAAATAAATATCAAAGTTTTTAAACTCTTCTAAAACTTCTAAATTTCTCCATAATGCATGTTTTATAAGATACCATCTATGAAATGCTAAATATTTTGAATATACCATATTTACCATATATACTGGGACACTGTATTTCTTAGGACACCAATGTTATTTTTTAAAGTAACTTTTTTTCTAAACTGTATGTTCTGGGACACAGCAATTTTTTTCAAGTCATAAGTTGTAGGACACCATTAATTTGAAAATTACATGTCAAAAATTCACTCAAACATAAATTTCATTACAAAACACTTTTTAAAACATGCTGTGAGCGTTGTTTGTTTACACTTTTCTTCCTAGATGCAAATTTGCTAAGAACAAGAGCTCAGGTAGGAATGAATTGTTGTTATTCATGAGCATAAAATAAACTTGTTCTGTTGTAATATATGCTTCAGCAAAAACTTTTTGATTAAATGCAAAGGTTTTTTGCCATTCATGCTCATTACACAACTTAATTTAGTTTAATAACTTTTCCTGAGCATGGTAGAAACTATACATTGTAATTACCTAAAAATATATTCTGAAATAGTGAGACATAAAGATACTGGTATATTGATAATGATGGTACAGAGTGATTGATAAACATGCTGATTTCAAAACTGAACATCTTTTATTTACACAGCAGTGATATCTGACATAGTCTAAGTACTACTGAACAAACCTGAATCCCGCTAATATATTTAATTTAAATCCTTCAATCGGTCCACATTCCACTTTCTTATTTGCCCTTTCAATTTCCTCAAGCTCAAATTTATTAAATTTGTCCTCTTCACTGTCACTGCCATTTTCATCACATTCAGCATCTCTTATGATATTGTCCTGACATCCATTCAAGTTATTGTTAATAACACAAACTTTAAATGATTTTTGGATCAGATCTGGCTTGTCCAAAAGTGATTTGACTCTTTCATAATCCAGTTGACACTTGTTTGTTTGTCTGCACACTTAATATGAGACGTTGTTATTTCCATCTGCCAGCTTTTTCCCATCTCAGACTTGACTGGTTCACTAACAATGATGTCTAGTGGCTGATTCTCAGAGGTGCATCCACCCGGAAAATAACTGCAGGCACCATATTACCCATCACATAGCCTTTTTTCTGCATATGTATTACGCACCCAGAATGAATCCATCACTAAAAGAGATTGTTCCTTTGCTGAATAATTGAGACACATCTCTTTAATCCACTGAAGCAAAACCTCTTCATCAACCCAACCTTTCTCCTGCACATGTATGATCCATCCTTTTGGTGCTTGAATATCTCTAAGCTCCCTCACACCACAAAAAATTATCAATAGAGGCATCACATCTCCAGCTGCAGAAACTGCAAGTAAGTTAGATGCTTTTTATCCACACCAGTCTCTCACACTTTTAACACCTTTCTTATCAACAGTTCATTCAGGAATGAGATCAAAGTAGATGGGAGTTTTATCCACGTTAATTATCATATTGTCTTTGAAATCATCTGCTCTTTTTGCCTTTATGAATCCATGGTATAATTTTATTTTCTCCACCAAATATTCTGGGAGATGCTGGGCCATCATTGTCTGTGTCGCTTTATAAAGCCTGTCGCCCAGTTCCTACTGGCTTGAAGCTCAATTTCTGGACTTTCACTTGACACTAATTCTTTGGCTATAAGTACATATAGTGTCCACATTAACAGGGATCTGCAGATCGCACTGGATGAGAACCCACGTCACAATTTTTCCATATAATTGCCATATGATGCTGGTTACCTATTCCTTGCTAAATGTCCCAATTCATTGAGCTGCTGAGAAAAATCTATTTTCAACCAGTTTGCAATGGTTGATTTGGGGATTCTGTAATATTTTACTGTTATTTGAATTCCATGTAATTTTGAGAAATTTACAACTTCCTTTTGCTTTAACATGCAATGCTTGTAATGCCATAGCCTGACATAAACATTTTCATAAACATCATCTCACTCCAGGCTGGGGTCTCCAATTTTGTGTTTATTTGCAGCTGATTCATTTTCTTTTAGATTACACTCCTCCTTTCTAGCACACTTTTTTCGCCATTCTACGGGGCCTCTTAGTTGAAGCTTTAGGCAATAGATTTCTCTCCATACATGAGGCACTACTTCACTACTTCAGTATAACACTACAAACACATCCATGATAGCCAAGATCTATAATGTGGTTTATTTTGCTTTATTTTTATTCCCCTTTATATATGCTATATATGCAATAACAATGACTGCGATGAATCACTTTTTGTGTAAATGTGTGAGAAGTAATCTTGTCAAACTGTTCCATTAATTCTATTTATTTTCATAATTTCTGTGAAAACCTGTAGACAGAAAAAAATTAAAGGTGGCTTCCCCATGTCAGCCGACTTTGCATACATATGTAGTTTTTTTTAAAAAATCTCCATACCAAAAGGAATCAAAAGTCTGCATCCAGGATTTGCTTGATTTGTAATAAATTAATCTTTTTATTTGATACCCTACCAGTAAGTTCAAACAATGAGTTTATAGCTGTTACAAGGTGTGTTTATTCAACACCTGGGCTTTCATTTATTTGCCATCTGTAGTCATACTTGTCTCAAAGAAGCATTGAGTTCTTCAGTGTAAATAGTATACACAGCATTAACTTGCTTTAATAATACTTTTTGTAACCCACAGAATCAAAAAGACTTTCGTTTGTACTCACAGTGAATGCATTTTATAATAATAATTTCTATTTGTGAGATATTGTCATATTGTTACCCTGAACATGATGCACTCTTGGTTATATTGTACCTGAATGGAAGGTGCCTTCAAGCAATGGGGTTGATATTTTTCACTCCCTCTCTCATTCATTTGTGCTTTTGCTGGATCCATTTTTCATTTTCATAACATTCAAACCGTTGAGGATGACCAAACATGATTCATTTCTCCAATGTGTTATGTTATCCAATAAAAGCTATAACACTATGAATGCATGCACTACATATAAGTATTGCAAACTGAGCTGGTACAGCAAGGTCCCCAAAATCCATTACAAAAGTCAACAAAGAATGCCACTGCAAACTGAGTTGTTACTGCAGGGTCTATATAATTCATACTACAGGTCAGATGAAACTCAAATCTGTCATTGTATAATAAGCAGGTAGCTCTGGGGCTACACAATTTATTCTACAGGTCAAGTGAAACTCAGATTACAATGCAAACTGAGCTGGTAGATCCAGATTACACCATTCATTCTACATAGACTTGAATCTGTCACTGTATCATGAGCTGGTAGATCCAGATTACACCATTCATTCTACATAGACTTGAATCTGTCACTGTATCATGAGCTGGTAGATCCAGATTACACCATTCATTCTACATAGACTTGAATCTGTCACTGTATCATGAGCTGGTAGATCCAGATTACACCATTCATTCTACATAGACTTGAACCTGTCATTGTATCATGAGCTGGTAGATCCAGATTACACCATTCATTCTACATAGACTTGAATCTGTCATTGTATCATGAACTGGTAGATTAGGATCTGCAACATTCATTCTACAGGTCAACACACATCAGTCAATCACAATAATACAGTCCAAAAATTCACTCTGACTTCAAATTAATTGTTCTGTCCAAGAATAAGAATAAGGAGCACTTTGTATTTTCAGTGAATTATAATTTGAATAAATAAATCCACCCAAATCAAAACCTGAACACAGCAATACAAGTGATTTCTGCTTCAAATGTTATGCAAGAATAAAAAAATTTTCAAGTAAACAAGATTAAATAAAAAGTTCATTTCTACAAAATTCTAAGTTGTAACAGATAAAAATATGAGCTGGTTCACAAACAAGGTAATCAGTGCAACAAGAATTATTTCCCTACACTACACAGACATTTAAAGCAGCATGCATAAACAATATGGAAATCAACCATGTTCTGATTTAAATTTTCTTGTGATATTTTGTTTGCAAAGCATGTCCCATTTTGATAAATAATTTTACTCACCTATGTTATTAAATATTGTGCCAACAGATTAATTTTTATGATTTCAAACAAACATCATAAATTTATATCTGCTGCTGGTACATAACTCACCATGAAATCTGTGTAAACACTGTTCATAGTTCAGAGATATGACACAAAAGTAAGTACAATATAAAATGAGGGGCCCCGAGTGGCCGAGTGGTCTAAAGCGCTGTCCGTTACAGATCACTGCCATCTCACCTGTCTGCGTGGGTTCGAGTCTAGGATTCGGCGAATGTGGATATGTGAGAAAGCTTGCCAGTAGCTTCTCGTTGGTCGGTGTTTTTTTCCGGTGATTTCCCGGTTTCTTCCTCCACCATTAATACTGGCCGCCATGAATAGCCTATCGTGTGCTGAAAAATGGCATTAAGCACAACAACAACAACAACAACAATATAAAATGTCACTAAATTTGGAGAAGGATGGAAAATTATTTCTAATCACACACGGTACTGAAAAGTACTGAAGATTTAAGAGCCAAATTCAGGCAAGATTAAATATCAATACAACTATCTGCTAATGTATTTACCTTTATATCAGAATGGTTTAGGACAGCAGTCATCAATGGGTGTTCTCCTCTTTCATTGACAACATTAATGGGACAACCTGAAAAATGAAAGAATCTGTCTTCATAAAACATTAATAAGCCCTATAAACATGTACTCAAACAAAAATTCAAATACCATATACACTCACTTATAAAATCAGTCTATATTATTTGTTCTACTGATTGCTCCTAAATAAAACAACAGTTTGCAGTTGGACTTTGCTTATAAGTATTTATGGTTCTCAAAAACAAGATTAAAACATCAATAAAAAACAAGTAATAAGGAGAGAAAATTGATGGCAATTAAAATAAAAATATTTCTATACTGTATGAGTTCTTAATTTAAATTATTTTTATCCCAGTGATTGAAGCAAAGATATAGTACTTTGAAAGGGATTTAAAAATTTAAAACTATCATAGTTTTTTTTTTCTCTACAGGTAACAATGTTTAAAAACTAGTTCATAGAACACTATGTATAACAGCAAATGAACCAGGTTTTATTTAGTTAAATCTTTAAAAAAGAAAGAATTAAGATTTTAAAATAAAATGTATGGGATCAAAAAACAAAATTAAAAGATGATTGTAAGTATGCAACAACTCTATCAATTAAAAAATATAACTAATCAGTTTTATTAAAATGAACGTTCTGTAATTATAGACACATACTTGTAAGACAAAATTGGTAAACTGATACATAAAAGAATTCATAATAAAACTTTTTGAAACCATGTAATCAAAATAAAATAAACAAAATTAAGAGACAATAGTTCTCACCAGCCTTTAACAACAATTCCATCACATCTGACTTGTTTCCATACACACCAGCATGCAGAATACCTTCACCTTTATTTGTAATGACAGTTGGATCAGCCTTTTTATCAAGTAGATACTTAGTCAGTTCTGTAAATATAGTTAGAAGTTGTCTATCATAATGAAAATAAAACTGCTGCAAGGAAAAACCTATTTTTTTTTTATTCATGGATAATGCAGAAACAATCCAACAAACATGTAAGTATTATGCTTTCATTCAGAACTGGTTAAGATTTTTAAGATGGCTGCTGTGCTGCCCACATTGAATATCAGCACCATTATGATTTTTAAAAAGTTGACATTGTATGAAGTCTTTTAGTTAAAGCCCCATGTTGGTATGACCTTTCATTCAACAGAAGTAGTGATAACAAGATTTTCAAGATGGCTGCCATTGTGGCCATATTGGCTATCCAGGCAGCACCATTTTGATGTAGGCTAAATAGACTCCATAAGAAATCTTGCAGTACAAATTCCATACTGATATGGCCATCCATTCAACAGAACTAGTGATAAGATTTTTAAGACGGCTTCTGTGGGGCAATATTGGATATTAATGCTGCATAATTATTATTTAGAATTAACTAAACCTCAGGATGAATGTTTGTTTCGTGGTAATGCTTCAATTAGTTTTATATACAGCAATAACAAATTTGTGCTAATGGACTGCTGGACAAATGTCAGACAATGAAATCCCATAACCTGTTCTGGTCTGTTCCAAATTGCTGGCAGACATTTGATTCCCCCCTCCCTTTCCCCCCTTCCTTCCCTGAGAGGGGAGAAAAGGCAAATTGTGACCATACTAAGTTGAAAGCTGAGATAACTTAAATGCATGGGAGTTTTGTTTCTTGCCTAAAAATGATGAAAGCTAAGAAAAGATAACATATGAGTATCTGCCCTCTTCAGTATGGATAGATATTTGTGTATATTTATAATACAAATATAGGTGCTTCATTTTTCTCTTAATTTTGCCATCATTTTATTATTTATAGAGTATCAAACTCATGTGCTGTATCTGTATGCCATGTATTTTGTTATCTGGGATGTTGTTATATCTTACATCTGCTTTGTCTGACACTTTTGTCTAACATGGTATTAAGAATGATGCTGTACATTCCTCAATATACAGTCAAACCCGGTTATCTTGATTACTTCGGGGGTCCTGAGATATCCAGGTTCATGAAAACCTTGACCATTAATCCCATCTCTTGCTTGTGTTTACCCTCCTACTGCGTGTTACAATAAAATATACAAAATGCTTAATTGACAATAAAATGAAAGAAACTAACCTGGTGTTGTTATTATTTCTTTTTTACCTTCATGTGCAATTTATAAAAAAAAATATGAACTTCCTATATCACATGTAGCGTATGCATTCATACTGTAGCGTGCATGACTTATACCATATATCACACGATGCATTGAAAAACAAATCATGTTTGGCTGTACTCTGAGGTTTCAATATGTTACCACGACTGAAAAATGGATCCAAGAAAATCACAATTGAGAGTAAGTGAGAGAAACATCAATGGAATGCTTTCAGGCACCCTCCATTCATGCATAACATGGTGTGAGGTGCAAAAAAACAAGACTATTATATCCAGGTTAATATATGACAGCATCTTGCAAATAAATTATCACTTCATGTTTCTGAAAATACATGTACATTCACTGAGTGCAAATGACAATTCTTTCGTTAGCATTGGTTACAAAGAGTATTATTAAAGCAAGATGATGTTAAGTGTACTACTTACCCTGCAGGCATCAATGGGAGTTTGGAACAATTATGATTCCAGACGATAAACAAATAGATGCCCTGGTGGTGAATAAACATATCTGGTAGCGAGCAGTAAACTCATTCTTTGAACTTACCGGCAGGATATCAAATAAAAAGGCTATTTTATTGCAAAGCAAACCAGCCCTGGAAACTGACTTCGGATTCACTTAAGTGTGCCGATTCTTTTATTATTTGTTTTTCAGCCAACTGTGATTCCCTTTTACAGGTATTTACGGGAATTTAAAAAATAAATTAAAACAATGGAGGCCAATTTTTCTGCCAGACCATAAGAAAAGATATTACAAATAAGAAAACAAAACAAATTAAGAAGAGCTCAAGCCTGAAAACTAAATTATGGGGCCTCGACTGCCATTGTATAGAAGCCAAGTGCCTGATTATCCATTCCCATGCATATATATGAGCGTATAAATAGGGTGATATTCTGCCTAGTAATAAATTTCTTCGGTTTATTTTCTGTTGACAAGTACATGTATATTCTGTTTCATGAAATGGCTGAATACATTAAATAAATGACATTGTTTGTGGCAAGTGTAAGTGGTGTCAAGCATATGTAAGAAAACATAAGTGCTTTTGAATTGTTCGTTACAAATCAGCTTCGGATTAAACATAAGCAGACTGATATTACTTCATATTTACTAAAACATATAATGCAGTGCAGATTATGATGTTTATAATTCCAAGATATTTCAAAAATATTGCTGACATGATTGGCTATTTGGTCATAAAATGCTATAAAAAAAACCATCATGATATTATGTGCACATGGAACAATTTCATGACTTGAATATTCAGACAATCAACAATTTTTCTAACCACTTTAGTGGCCTAGTGGTTAGAGCATCTGCCTCAGATGTGGATGTCAGGGGTTCAATCCCCAGTCCAGACATACCAAAGACTTACAAAAATAGTACTAACAGCTGCCTCGCTTGACGCTCAGCATTAAGAGGTTAGTGTTAAGACTGGTCGGACTGGTGTCAGGATAATGTGATTTGGTGGGACATCAAGCTACATGTCTGCAGCATGATGCCCCAGTGCTAGACATCACTATAAACTGCCACACTGCAGACAACATAGTGATATGACTGAAAAATTGTTAAAACTACGTTAAAAATCATAATCACATCACATCACAGCAATTTTCCTTCTGCACATTGATTAATAATTTAATTACTTGTATCTCCTCGATCGTTGTTTCTTTTATACATGTATTTCTGAACATAATACAGATCAAAAATGTACCTCTGAAATGTACCTTAAGAAAAAGAAGGGAAATGATAAAATACACATGTATTTGACGTCTACAATTCTGCGTTTTCGTAAAAAAAAGGTTACATTGTAATTTGAGCACACTCTTGTCTTTGTAAACCCATGAATATTTTATGTAGTGAATATGATATATTTTTAATAAACTAATCGAATAAGCTACTCTTACAAAGCAAAAATAGAAAAAATACTAAATAAACATGTGACTACTGCTGTAACTTACCAAAATTGTCCATGAAAATCAATTGCTTTTGCTGACCATTTCTTGTATAATTTCTGCGAGATTGACGTTAAAAAGTTGTATTTCACTGAATTAAGTGGGTCCACATGTCACTTCGGATCAAAACTTATGCCTGACATAATTCTGTTATTGACTTAACAGAGGTTGAGATAAGCAGGTAAAAAAATAGCAAAAAAAAGAATGATTTTTTTTTGGACCGGACCAAAAAAATGCATGACATATGCAGGTTGTCAAAATAACCGAGGTCGAGATAAGTGGGTTTAACTGTAAATGCAATATGCATGCCTTAAACCATATGTCAGTTATCATATTCTACTACATTTCAGAATTGATGGTGTAATTATTTCTCTTAGTCTAAAACAGGTTCTTGTAATAAAGAGTCTCTGTGGTCCTGGTCCAAGTAGTCAAATGAGTCATGGAAATGGACATCCCAGTGAAAACCACTCAGTTGTAACCATGAAATATTGCATGTGCTGGACTAAAGATCAAATTTTCAACCAAACTAGAGAGAGATATGCCAAACTCATGACCAAAATGAGCAGGTTTGAATCCTATCATCCTATCATCATACCAGCTTGAGTTAGTAACTATGGTGATTCCTTGGATATAGCACTTTACTCCAATTGTTTTGGCATGAAATAACCTACTTGTGTTGATGCACCATAAAGAACAAAACCAAATTATTCCAAAAACCAGATTAAAATGAATACTTCATCCACCATGCCTATCAAGGGCAATCAATCAATCATTCAGTACATGGGTAGATGCATATAATTTGTACATCAGTGATCCATGGTTTAATCATTGAACCACTAAATTAAAGTGCTAATTCAACCATCTAAGATATGGCACCCTCAAGGTTTTCAGGTTTCTTCCACCTTCAAAGCCATCAGATACCACAAAGTAAGATACAAATTGTGCAATCATAAATCTCGCTGGTTTAAATATGAAGTTTTATGAACCATGAAATCTTATAATGAATGACACAAATCTGAGGTACGTATGCAGCTTATTGAAATATCTTAAATATTTGAAAAAATTAAATTAGTAAATGTTCACTATTTAATTTTCTTAAGAATAATAAATATACTATTTAAGCAGAATGATGCAACAGATTAAGTGTTATGTTGTACGAGTCACTGACATCATGACCATGCAACATAATGGTTTAATGAGTTATTGTATATCACATGAATAGACCATCCTATAAAGAATAAGCTCTCAAACGAACTGTCTAATAAACTGACATGAATAAAAGTATTCAGAATACTGATGACTTTGTGGGATGAAGTGATCCTTGGTTACATAAGGGTCATATTTATTTTTAAAATAATTTTGTACTACTGTTTCAAGTATTACCATTAAAGAAAGAATGACTGCTATCACATCCAATAATTTTCTTACATCTTGAAACCTAACAGGGACTGCAAATGGCCTAGTGGTCTAAAGCACACTTCATTACAGATCACAGCCATCTCACCTCTGTCTGCAAGGGTTTGAGTCTAAGATTCGGCAAATGTGGATATGTGAGAAAGCTTGCCAGTAGCTTCTCATGGGTCAGTGGTTCTTTCCGCAGATTTCCTGGTTTCTTCCTCCACCATTAATACTGGCCACCATGTATAGCCTATCTTGTGCTGAAAAATAGCATCAAGCCCCAGAACAACAACAACAACAAACCTAACACTGCAATGAAAGAGATTGAAACATTTGTTACTGATTTTAAGTCCATAAACACAGATGGAAAAATCCACTGTCTAGGAGATAACTAAAAATTAATGAAAGGCAACTATTTTTCCTAATCTGAAAGCCTAGCAGGGCAACCAAAATAATATTAAAAAATGATTGTGTTAAAAAAGTTTGAATTTTGCAAATTTTCCTGTAAAAAAAACATTTGGTCATTGAATTAGTCCCTATTTTTAGCTACAGCATATAATTCTGCAGTTGAGTATGTGTTTTGATGACTGCTGTGTGTAACGTGTGTACTCATATTATCTGATTTACAGACAGGCCTGAGCGGCCAGAAAGTCTAAGGCATTTGTCAGTACAGATCACTCACATTTCACCTCTGTCCATGTGCATACTTTCATTATCTGATTAAATGAATAAGGGCACTGAGTGGTTGAATAGGCTAAGGCACTTGCCTGTACAAAACACTTGCATCTTTCCTCTGTGTGCATTTGAGTCTTTGACATGTAACAACTTGTCAGTACCTTGTTGCAGGTTGGTGTCTCTTTATGGGATCTACCCAGATTCTTCCTTCATCATGAATAGCCTATATGTGTTTAAAAATGGCATTAAAGCCACAAGACACAAAAACATACATTAACTAATCACAGTCCAGACTACCAGCTCCTCAGAAGAACCCATATACAAACAAAATTCATAAATGCTTGTCTTTTGTGAATATATCAACTTTAGGTATGGACTAACGGGGAACTGTATGAAATGTGCACAATTTGAACTAACTAAATCTTCAAAGCTGGCTGCTCATAGATTACCACAAATTTACAAAATTTCTTCTACCAATGAAAAAAAATCTGGAAGGACTAAGAAAAAGCCAGGTAAAAAAAATTATACACAGCACATTACAGAAATTTATCTTACCAATATCTCCACCACCAACACTCTGATACAGAGGACTTTCTCCCAATTGGTCTCCCACATTCAGGTCACATCCTGCCTCCACCAGGGCCCTAATCAGGCTCATCATGGTCTCCTTCTCCTCATTAAAGTACTTGGACACTGCCAATACAGAGAATAATAGGCAAATCTTTTCAGGGTCACTATTATCATAAGTGTAGATTATCAAAATCTATTTATTCAATTGAAAAAAACAGTTCTATTAGAATTACTTCCTATAAAAATCAATCTCTTAGATGCAATATTTGAAACTTTACTGAAACACCATCTTCACTAGCCAAGGTTCTGATATGATAACCTACTCGATACCTTGGCATATCAAGCCGATATTTCTGAGCTTCAGGTCTGTGAAACAACTGTATCCAATCAAAATTAATTTATTTAAATTTGAACACTGTTCCTACTTGAGAAAGACAATGGGAGTACACAACTTGAATGGACTCATAAATAAGCTATTTTCCAGTGCCAGTCCATGTTTGCACAAATACCTTTCATTCAAATACACCTGTATCGGCTTCCTTCTGGTACATAGTCATATTTTCAATGTTAATCTTCTAAAGTATCCTTTTTAAGTAAACTGCCTCCAACATTTTCAGCTCATGTACAATGCACCACACTACTGGTTATCTGGCATACATACTAAGGGAAGCAACTCATGAAATCCAATAGATGTCGCTAGGACAAAGCACCAATATATCTGTTTAATCTGCTAAGGTGTAGATAGGATTATCATACTGGAATCTTTGTTAGCATATATGATATGCTAATACACACGATTTCAAACTTAAGAGATTATGTCTGAAAGCTCAGAAACAAGATGAACTGGTCTCTTTAAAAACTGGGATCCTCTAAAGATGAGCCACATATTCTTGTGTTATTTGAGCATTTCTTACGGAAATTAAACTTCTCTAAACTGGTAACCTCTTTAAAACAGCTGAAATATTGGTGTCAAAAATTGGCTTTTTTCGGGAATTTTCACTATTTCTACTGACATGGAGACCAGTATCTTCTGTGTTTATGTCTCTTTCTATGAACATTTATTTTGGGTCACTTTTTATTCTTCTGTTTCATTATCCTTTAAATTAATTTTACTCTTTCAAATTTTGCAAAACAAGTCTCTTGCAGAATATTCCAATAACAAAGGCATATTTCATAGCAATATTCAGTTCTTTCAAAAGACAGCAAAATTAGGGGTGACCATTCCAACCTTGGATATGCACTGCCCATTCCCTTAACTTTAAGATTCATCAGATTCATATGAGTTGTTCATAGTTGTGGACTTGCACCCAAAGATAACATTGAACATTTAGTTGCTACCACTGAAGCCAATGCCACAACCACCATTGACATCAGCAATGCTATGTCTCACATTTGCCCAATATTATCGGCAGGACAAAACTAAACCACACTGGACAATCTCCGCCAGCGATATCATAGGTAACACCATCCTAATTGTTAATAGACCCTTGACACTCTCCCTTTGGGAATGCAAAGGTTCAAGTTAATTATGTTTCTCTTAGAATACTTGCCCAATCACATTAATGTTAGGGATATAAGCCTTCTACCTACCGAATATAGCCCTATTAAAATGATGAAAATTCATGGGTTTTTTTCTCATTTAGACAAAGGGGCAATAACTCTTGTCCATTTTATCTCACACTGCTACCACTATGTGTCACTAGTTTTTAAGATGAGTGATATACCAACAAGGATGCTCACATGGCAAGGAGAAAGGGAGGATTTTTAGGCAATGTGATCTGGCAAGTATTCTCAGAGAAACATAATTTTACTTACAAATTTGCTTTCTCCTTCAAATACAATCCTGATCACATTAATATTAGGAGAATAGGTAAATGAAAGACAGAATATTGTACATCCTTTACCCTTCTAGGGTAGTAATACTGGATTCCCTATTTGAATGATACATCATTCTCTTACTTAAAGCATAAAGTCATGTGGATTTTGGCCACTTTAACAGGTCAAGATGATTATTAAAATCTTCTTACTATCAAAATTTAATGGTGAATCCAGTAAAGCTAAGAAACTGTGTTGGTTTAATTAGGTCTATGAGACCCACCAGATTCATGCTTTGTCTTTGCAAAGCTAAATCCCCAAGATAAAAACTTAAGACTGCAATTCTGCCAAGAGCTTCTATGATGCCATTGAACGAAATGTTGCATTCAAATCACAAAGAGCCTCTAATTCAGACTTTCCAAACCCAACCAGAGTCCTTGAGGGAGATTTTGAAAGTTTTTCATGGAGATTTCAATTATTACGGGGAATATTTCATCAAGGGAGAAACATGCTGAACACATTTACAAAATGTGAATGGTTTTCAAATAAATATATAATAATTCAGTTCTAAAATAGTTTATTTTTAGATAATAACAGTATACATGTATATATAACAGAATGAACAAAACTTAACAGTGAAGTCTGAAAAAAATCTGAAACATCATGGGCGTTTCTCTTTGTCTGTGCAGATGTTAAGTGCCTGTGAAATAAAGTACATGAAATTTAAAATACTGACTCAGAAATAAATGATAACAAAATATAAATCACATTCATTCAAAAAATGAATTGCATTTAATTTTTCTTACTTTTCATTAAAACTTCAGGCACAATTTAGTATTTATCTCTCTTCCTGAACTATATATATATATCTTAGGCAAGTAGATGTAGAATAAGAATAATAATGAAGGCTTAGTATTTTTATTATCTGCATATGAAGCGATTCAATTGTCATTTATTCAACTGTACCTGATTTATCTGATCTATCAGTATATCCTAATCTTGCAAAAGATAATCATAATTTTAATGCTGTCACTCAAATTACAATTTGCAGCATACAATTAAGGCCATAAAAATAAACAATAAGATTAAAAACTTACTCTGTGACCGGAGAAGTCAACGACAATCATTCCGCCCACAACTGGCAAACCTGAAACATGAATTGCACGTCTTGCAAAATGCTGTATGTTTATCATTTCCATAAGTCAGGCATGGAAGTTCCAGACTAACAGAAGCTTGGATAGAAGCTTTATATTTTATGACTTTCCAACTTCATCTGAATCTCTCTTTCTTTAAGACTTTGTAGAAAAGGTCACCAAACATATGGACTTAAGTTTGTGTGCTTTTCAAAGAACTTCTGCTCACTTCCAGTCTTACATGTTGGGGAATTTCCAAAACATTTTTCGTTAAACAAAATTAATTTTTCCCAATTTTTATTTTGAGGAAAAAAAATTTTCTGGGAGAAAAATTAATAACGTGGGAGTGCAGGAGGTGCTGTTGAATTCAGGAAGTCTCCTGCAAAACAACGAGAGGGTTGACATGTCTACTCTAATTTTATGAGCTGAAATTCTAATGAGGCGAATCAGATCTCTTAAGAGATTATAGAGTACACTGAGAATATAACCCACTGAAGCATAGAAGGTCATCTTGGGAGATGTCTTGCTTTTTCACCTTTACAGGGAGAAAGAGTCATTTGCAGTTGTCACAACTTGTACTGCTTGGGGGCATAGACAGGACATTCTGTGGTCATCTTTATCATCACTAATGATGTCTGAATGTTGTGTCAGTGGAGTAGTAGCATTTGATAGGTTAACTAGTGACCACTTTTTTCACCTCACAGTCAGAGAAAAAAGTAAACTAGTTGAGGGACTGAAGTACATAGGAATGATGTTATTCAACCAACAATAGCCCTTGAAAACATTTATCATTCTCTCATAAGCATTTAGAATGGATGGCCTTCTTGCTCTCAAGATTCTCTCCACAATCGAAGGTTTAAATTCTTTCTCATGTGATGTCCTGACAAAAGCCAGGCATGAAGGAATGGATGGCTGAAGTAGATCATTGACCAAGGACTTGTGCCATAAATAAGGGATTATCAGAATTATCCTGCAGCTTTGACCAATTTTTTCTGAATTGTTTTGGTACAAAGATGGAGAGGGTGAATGTAGGCAAATGCCTATAACTCCTCCCAAATTACTGACAGTGCATCCATGCTTCTAGAGCCAGAACCGATGAGACAAAGGTGACTCATTTGTGGTTCCACCTTGTTTCAAATGATCAAGAAATGTTCTGGTTTGTATGTTGACCGAAGTTCTTAGCACTGACAAAAACTGCCACATTAGCAAGCATAAGTCAGGTGATTTGGTCCCAACCTGTTCAAGGAGGTAAGTCACCACTATGGAGTTGTCCAACAAAATCAAAACTGACTTCTTAGACAGTCAGTTCTTCTAAAATTGAAAGGTGTTTAAGATAGCTTTGATAGAGAGGCTGATGTGGAGGCAGTTCCATTGATCCCCATTTGCTGCCAACTTTTTTTCTGGCAACAAGTAGGTTCCCCTCCCCACCCATATGTGCTGATATCGGTACACACAAACATCTAATGTTGGGATATGTCCAAAAGAATTCCTGTACTAAGCCAACCAAGGCTGCACCACTGACACAAGAATGATTCTACCTCATTTGTGATATTTACCTTTTCATTGAGTGGACTGGAAAAGGATAACATTACGCCAGCAAAGTCATTTGTATTGAGCATGTATAGAGGCACCCCAGTGAGGAGTTGCAAGAACTCTCTTATTGAAATCCCTGTTCTGCTGAAGTGACACTAGAAGTTCTACAATCTTTATTTCACAGACATGAAAGAGATGTAAAAGACTGAGATTGGCTTAAGCCACCATATCCAGGTGGACAAAACACTGAGACTGGTGAATATCAGATTTTCTTCAATTCACAAGGAAATTATCCATAAGAAATCCCAAGATGATTCAGAAAAGATAAAAGATTGCTTCTGCCTTTGAGAAATATTGAACTTACCATACCATTTTTGTGGAGATCATCTAGATATGCCCCCGTTGCCATGGAGAAAGTCAACTGAAACAGGGCGATGATGCAATCTACAATTGGTAGAAAAACAGTTGATATTTCAACTGAACAGCAAGGCTCAAAATTGGAAGTTTGTTGTGATAAGCAAACCAAAGAAACTTGATGCCAATTAAATTGGAATATGAAAGCAGGCATCCTAAGATTGAAGACGATATTCTTGTCCCTTCTGATGGAGAGACATTTGAACCTCAGATAAAGAATGAATTTGTTGAGGCAACTTAAGTTTTTTATCCGCTTCAACTTGCTGTTGGCCTTATTGGTGGTGCTCTACAGTTTCATATTTTGCATAGGCTTAGAATTTGAAAGAAAAAGAATTTCCCAGGCTTTCCTCACTGGAAATACTATTTAAAAAAAGATCCTGTATATCTTAATTATAGTTCAAAGAACCTTTAATTCCCTTTATTTTGGTGTATGATTGATGGGTGTAATATGGGTTATAAAGTATACAGCTTGGCCTAATTCCAGATGTGCACCTTTCAAAACAGTGCTTGCTCCAATTAGTCATTTTCACTTCCTGAACTTCAGAGGTAAATTGTATAGAAAGGAGCTGATAACTATTTTTACATTTTATATATTTGGTAATTCATTCATTAAAATTAGATTCTAGTATTGTCTAGTCTGGGAAAAAAAATTTTCCCTATTTTAATAGCTGCTATGGATAGTGTACTTTAAACAAATTCAGACTGCTTTTTTAGCACAAGGATGCAGTCATTTTAGTTAGCAGCATGCTTAGATCATGCATAATTTCCAAAACAACATCCAAAGAAATGTCAGCCACATTATGTTAAAGTAGCATAGAGGTATGCCTACAGTCTTTCCAGTGTTCATGTTTTAAATGCAAACAGCACCTTACATGTCACTCTCAAAAGTAAATAATAACTGGTGAGTGTCCCCATTGGAACAGAACAAAACCCATCAGATTATGATTTTCAAACAATCTTTAATGCCCATTTCTCAATGAGTGACTGTTCCTCTTGCTGAGGAATTATGTCCTCCCAATCCAGTGGCATATCCATCAGAATGAGAGAGGAAGGAGGAGGGGTGAGATACTGAAACCCCTCCAAAGTAACTTAAATCACCCATTCAATTTGCAGCAATAGGCTGATCCAATGTGATCAGAATTGTAGCATTATGGTGACTACCCCCACCCATAGACTGTCATCTGCCTGCACAAGGTTGAGATCTGAACATAACTTGGAACATAAAGATCAATTTCTTGGGCTTGTCCATTGTCCCTCTATTGTGACAGGGATGGCTGGTTTTTAGAAAGAGAATTCTAATGGAGTTGCAGTTCTTGAACTGTATGCCTGTATATTTTAATCTATTAATGACCTAAGCAATTCTGTTTGTCAATTCCCAGGTATGTTGGCTGAAAGATTGTTTCCACCCCGACAGTCAGAAAATCACCAAGGGTACCTAATCCAACATGGGGACAAAGTTCTGAACCTGCTTTGAGGTGAAGATAAACACTTTGTTTGAAAATAATACGGTTTATAAAAAAAATGGGACAGGCATGTTAACCACACCTAAGTTTGTAATTTAAAGCGAAACGTTCAGTATAAATAGTTAAAATGCAAAGGCAGTTTGACAAGAAATCTGGGCAATACAAAATCTTTAAATTCAGTAGAACCTGTCTTGAAAGAATACCATTCAGCCAAGAAATAATGGTTTTTCAAAACAGGTGGTCTCTCATGACAGGTCAAAACTCTATATAAGCAATAAATCTGCAAGGAAAACCTGGTCTCTTAAAAGAGGTGGTCTTTCATAGCAGTGGTCTCACAAGACAGGCTTCACTATATTAGTGATTTTATGAAAACAACTGATACAATGATTTTTATAGAAACTTAATAGACACTAAGACCATAATGCTTCAATCAAATTCTCTCAAAATTCTGATGAACACATTTTTAAAAAAAGATATTTCCAAGGTTTTCCTTGTTTTGTAACAGTGGCATGCTTCAAAAACATTTCATAAAAATAGTATTTTCTTCTTAAAAGTACAAAAAATTAATGTGTACAAAGTGTATTCAGGAATAGCGCAGGGCTTTGCCTATGTTGCAAACTGTAATTTTTTTCCTTATTGGTGGCAAAATATACCATCTGGTGATTATTTTTTTTTATTGGCGATATTTTTGGCTGTTTAAGCTTGTATATACAACCATCAGTTTGTAGTGGAGAAATTCAGAAGCCCCATGAAAGAAAGCCACAAAGTTGACGTAAAATGCACTGAAATTTATTTACTGTTATATAGACAAATTCTTTCTTCATAATGACAAACAATCTTAACAGTGCATTGGTTATATCATAATTTACTTTCATTGACGTCTAGCACAAGTACTTATCTTTTGAGATATCCACTTTTTTTCAAATTGACATTTCTGGTAGCGGAGATCAACCGGAAGAGGCATTATCTCATAATCTATCTTTCATTGGATTTTTGGACGATCGCTAGTAGTTAATATATTAACATAGACTGACATTTGTATGTGGATGGTAAGTAAATTCCTCTTCTTTTCAGTACTCTTCTTCTGAATTAAATCATTCAGAACATTCACATTTTCTGTACCAATCCATATCATCAGACCAGAACACCTGTGTCTCTATCATCGACAGACCATTACCTTAAATTTCTGATGCATGCATGAAAGGCAGCATTACTCAACTACCACAAATGTTAAAAAAAAAAAAGAGGAAAAATAAATGAAAACATGCTCTCACTTGTCTATTCAGTAGGCAGCGAGGAACAGTAACTATAATTGACTATACAATGGCCAATTCATTTTTTTTAATTACCTAGATAAAATAGTAGCTGAAATTTCAAAGAAAATATTACCTTTGAAGCACTGATTGTTATGAAATCATACTCAGCAAATGGGAAAAAATTGGTCTCAACCATGCAATACAATTTTTTTATGATGTAGCCACAATAAGAAAATGGGTTATTTGTTTGGTTCTCCAACACTGACCTTTAGCAGTGACTTCAATAATGCACGCAGTCTTCATCAAAGAAAGCCGTCTACAATCTTCAATAAAACAAAGAACCTTTCTTCAAAGGAAGTCAGTAACAAACTTAAATAAAAGCAACTAAATTTGATGGATTGTTTCATTTTCCAACATGACTGGAACCTTTTACTGTGCCATGAAAGTTTCATTTTTACATGAAAAATGTTTATACCTATGAACTCTACTGATGGCACTGAAAAGACAAACTTTTACCAACTTGGGACATACTGAAAAGCAAATGTGCTTTACCATATGTTAACGTGAAATAAAACCTATATGACCTGTGACAAAATTATTGAATATTTTAAATCTCTTTGTATGCATATTTTTGATGGAATTACTTGTATTGTGGATTCAACATATGTGACGTGATTCACAGGTGAGTACAGAGTGTAGATACTTTATTAACTGCTAAATATAACACATGTATATATAAACATTATAAAAGTATGTGTACCAATGCTTGGTTCTCTGAATAAAGGAAAATATAATATATGCCTTCTGTTTTTTTATTTAATATGCATTGATTTAAGATGATAATTGTGCCAATGAAACACATATTTTTGTGCCGGCATTTATTACCTACCGCTCCATCCCCACACATATTTTTGGGTACATGCATCATTTTCTTCAGCTAACTGACCTGGTTGCTTATAACACAGTTCGATCCATAACACAGTTGGGTTCTATGGCTCCCAACTACCATGTTACAGCGGGGTCACACTGTACTTTGATTCACAGTGTTTGAGAAGTTTGTAACTGTAGCCATATTTGATGGTAGAATTTTTTCAAATTTGGAAAACCTTCATAAATCATGTTAGAATTATTTATGTCATATCTGGTTAAATTCTATTCAGCAGTTTTTAAAAAGTCATTTAGAGACTTGTATATGTTTAGCAAAGATGACCATACCTGATGGCAGACAGACATCATTTAAACAAGTTTGAAACACTCATTATATGATGCTTCCTTTCAAATTGGATAAAATTCTGTCAAGTGGGTTTTGAGAATATATATATATATATATATATATATATATATATATATATATATATATATATATATATATATATATATATATATATATATATATATAAGTTAAATTCTATTGCCAATAATTGTCAAAAAGGTTGGCCATATTTTGATGGATCATGGTCACCTTGACTTAACTGAAAGGCCTTGATGTTGAATGTTGCCCGAAATAAATCATGTGCAAACTGCTCAAGCAGTTTTGGTAAATAACATTTGTGAAAAAATGACAGACAATGCACAGACAAAGGATCATATCCAAAGCTCACTTGGCCATTTAGCATGGAGAGCTAAGAAGCAAAATGACTGTTTGCAAACATAGAGCTCATGCAATTTAAACAACGAATCCTGGCATAAAGTTTTGTGACTAATACTATAAATAATGAAACTATATAAAAACCCAACTAGGAATATACAGTCTATATACAAATATACAGTCTATATGGGTAGAAACAATAGGTACTCAGCATGCAGATATTAAAAAGGTATTGTATGAGCACCTACCTAAAGCCACAGCAGCATGGATTGGAGCCTGATTACGTCTGTCTGTCTGGTTCACATTACATCCTCCCTGGATCAGCTTCAGAGCCACATCCAAATGGTTTGTATAAACTGACTCTGGAATAGAAGGGTAAATCTAGGATTTAAAAAGTATACAATAAACAAAATAGACTTCAATAAAGAAGGAATAGAACAATTTAAAAACTAATAAAAACCTATAGGACACTTAGAAAAGTAAATCTTCTTAGTAAATTATGTTTCTCAGAAAATAAGTACCCAGTGATATCACCAAAATTCCACTGCCTCTCAAATCCAGCAGTCTGGAAATTATCTCTCCGACAAACATACCAGTAGCTAGAGTCTCCATATGAAGGATAAACTGATTTCCATGTAACACGTGACCTCAGTACATAGAGAAATGCTATTTTCTTACCAAAAAAATCCAGTCCGGTTCATCAAATGTGCTAATTACATTTGCCTGTTAGGAGGCTTTTGTTAACATTAATTTGTTCTGGTGACTGTCTGGGCCAACCAGAATCAGTTCTACTATCTCTGACATTAGGTCTGAGAGACTGAACTTGAAAAGACTGACTATATATGCCAGCCAATGTGTTCTATTTCATCGCAGATTTAAACATGTTTGAACGTAAGACTCACAGCAATTGCTTGTCTCTCATGAGCTGAAATTGCAGACCAGGTCACTTTCTGTGCCATAACTATTTGGTCAAAGCAAGTAGTGCTTTTGCTCTGGTACGCCAAAGATCAAAAGGTAGAACAAGTAGTAGAATGTGATGCCAAAATGCAGTTCTCATAACACCCTCAAATAATGAATGAGTTAAATGGACCCAAGATGTAACCATAGCACAAACTTCATGGAATTTAATTCTCATGAAGGAATTTAATTCTCATGAAGGAAAGGTCCCTCTCAGTAAGATCTCTTGATCGTAAAGACAATCCACCAGATGTCAAAATATCAGTGGAACTCGCAATAGTTATGAAGACATTTGCTAAGCTTTCTTCTTGCTTCTGAAGCAACCAAAATGAACTATGAAGAAACTCTACATTGTTCCATCGCAGTGCAGTCTCCATTCTGACAAAAACAGAAACTGGAGAGGGTGCAAGTAAAATCATGCTAGAGGGACCAGGTCCCCTGAGTGAGTTCAAGATCCCCAAGAGGGATACAAGGTATTGGCCTGAAGAACTACCCAAAGAGACAGGATTCAGCATATCCTGTCCGGTGAACTCACCCTAGACTGGGGAGGTAGTTCATCTCTGCATAAACAAAATCCTGAGAATGGATTTGTTCTGATTTCTCTAGGTTCAGAGCAAGTTCTATCTGGGTTGATGTAGATCAGCATTGGGACAGATCCAGGGGAAAGGACTCTTTAAGGCTCTTGTGCAGTAACAGTCACTGAAATACTGAAAAATGGAGATCAATAGATCCCTCTGGTGAGTGATATCTACCAAGACTCTCTCCAAAATGGAAAGAATTTTCTTATTCTCTTGAGTCCAAAGGTTACGACATAAATCCAGGAAGATGAGTATGAAAATATGTTAACCACCATATCAAAGGAACAGATTTCCTATTCAACTACCTGAGCCAATGCACAGAAGGAGACACGACCAAATGGAGAAGGATCTGTCACAGCCTGTTCCTCAGCAAACTCCAACATGACATAATTCCATCCCATGTCACTCAGTGATATCCATACATGCCAACCGATAGGGGTATCCATACATGCCAACCCCTGGTGAGGAAAAAGTGTAATCCATGAGGACAAAAAGTATAATCTGAGCAGAAAAAGAGTAATCCACATATAACATAATCAAATTCAATCCACATATGTACAAAATGATTTATTTACCCCTCTGGTCTTTTAAAATCAATTACTGCTTTAAGCTTTCATACATAGACTTTTTGAGCTTTAAAAAGCAGCAGACTCTCATGTTGCATTTCAAAACACTTTGTACCAACTGAGACTGAATGTTCTGAAAACTAGCAGAGTAATGTGCTAGGATACAAAGCCTGGATAAGAATTTTTGCTAACAATACTCAACAATCTCTCATAGTCAGCATTATAATGGTAAAAAACCAACATTCCTTTCATAACCTGACAAAGAAGTGGAAACTTTTATCTTCCAGTTATTGTGTCTTTTCGTTGGGAAATAAGGCGTCATTGCACATCAACTCTGTCCGCATGAAGTACATTGTCAGGTAGAATACCACCCCGATACTTTAGAAGTTCTCCTAAATAATAAGATTGTTGTTGTTGTTGTTGGGCTTAACGCCATTTTTCAGCACAAGATAGGCTATTCATGGCGGCCAGTATTAATGGTGGAGGAAGAAACCGGGAAATCACCGGAAAGAACCACCGACCCACGAGAAGCTACTGGCAAGCTTTCTCACATATCTACATTAGCCGAATCCTAGACTCGAACACATGCAGACATAGGTGAGATGGCAGTGATCCGTAACGGACAGCGCTTTAGACCACTCGGCCACTCGGGGCCCCTCTAAATAATAAGAAGCCTTTCCACCAGCATTATGCATCAAATGACTGGGACAGCCAGATACATGTATGTACAATCATGGAGACATTTTTCAAAATATAAAATGCAACTCCTTTATAAATTCCAGTCATCACTGATGCATAATCAACTGAAAACCATAGACAGCTCTGCCAACTTATGCTTATTCAAAGCATCATCAAACAATTAGAATATGTTTTATCCAGTGGAATCTGTTGTTAATTCTGGTAATGAAAGAAGACCACTGCCCTTTTTGTTGTTAAAAACTCTTATACAGACTGCGTATAATTATTTGTCATTATATTCACTGCTCCTGTCTGAAGCAATAATAGAGGACCCAATTTTCCTGGCTTCTGCAATTTTAAGTGATCTACCTTCTGCTAAATGCCTAACAATATTAGATGATTTTGTTCTAGCACATGTATATTTACTGCAAATTTGGCATCAGGAAGCATCCATTTTAACAAAGAACCAACTTTGTCTTCTACTGTTCTATTATGAACTCAGTAAATCACGCACCTGCATTTATAACATTCATGTCCACAATTTAGTTCTGCTGTAAAAAAGAAATTACCTTAGTATTGGAGTTAGTGAAATGAGTGAATTCAAGGTTTCTTTCTTTTACCAGAATGCTCTTTAAATTACCTTTTTTTCCATAGCCTTGCCATGCCAATGTTTAAAAAGTTTATTTGTTGCGAGTTTGCCAAGGTTCATTTTCACATTCGCATAGCATTTTAAATCAAATGTTATTGGGCTCAGAATAAACATGATCCTGTCAATTACTTAAATATTAAAATCCTTTCCACACATTCTGCAATGGGCATGAAGCTGCCCTAGTATGGAATGCTGTTTTGTGTAATTCATGTATTCATCTTTGAATCAGTTTTTCGTCTTTTTCTAATCCATCTATGAAATCATTTGTGCATCAACTAGAATAAACATGACTTGACTTTTAGCACCAAATACCTACAGAATGGTTCTGTACCTCATATGATTTGTAATAAAGAATCTGCAAGCACAGATATAAAATTAGAAAACTACTCTGTTCTCTCCTAACTAAACCAGAGAGCACACTATAAATAGAAACCAAGGTCAAAAGTTTGAAAGTACAAACCAGCATGTTTCTTGGAAATGGGGGCAGCTGCTATAAATAGAACAAAATACTGTTAGGAAAGTGCATACTAGACTACGGAGAAACATACTTTTATGTCATAGTTAAATAAAAGCCGTCCTTTCTAGAATAAGATCCATGTGATTGTTGGATCTTAATAAAAATGACAAAACAAATTATTAATATTTTGGGAGGAGGATACACAGAAAAAGCTTATGGTAATCCAAATATGCTTATGCTTGAGTGAAAAAAAGTGTAATGATTACACCTACAGCATAATGGTTGGCATTTACGGGCATCCTTGTCCTGAAAACTTCACAGGGAGTAATAAAACCACCCCTAGTAGCAGACTTTCCAGATGGACAAGTCCACTCCCAGAGATCTCAGAAATGCTTAATTATGTGTATTTGGATGCAAATTTTTTATTTGGAACACAGAAAATCTCCCACACAAGAGTCCTCCTCACTATGAAAACTGAAGCAATGTTTTATTTTAGTTTGTTGCTGACTTCTTTGACCAAATGTTGCTGACTTGCTTTGATAAAGGTGCACATGTAATTGAAGGCGCCGCTAAAGGCTCACTTTGACAAACAAAAAAAACACCCATTTGCAGCAACATCAAATTAATTGTAGAACATTGACACAATTTTTAAAAAATTTCCTTAGTATATATTGGTGCATCCATCCACAATCATATGAGGTAAGAACACCTGCACCAACCTACCTTTATCTTTGACACAAGCTGACAATTTAGTTTCATCACCCACAACCAAGGTATGGGCATCCATGGTGTCATATATGGGAACTTCAATGAATTGGATTCATCCCATTGGAATAAATAGGAAACATTGGATGGAGGTGGTAAAGATGCCAATCTGAGTCTATTCCTAGTCTGAAGTCATGCACCAATTTCTTGTCCAAAGCAGGTATTGATGATGGGGCTCTAACTGGTACTAAAAGACTGGGGCATGCACTCACTCTCTTCCATTGTTTTTCCTCCCTTGGGATAGATCCTGGATTAAACCCTAATCAGAACTGACTGCATTTGAATGACCAACAAAGGGTCTTATAATTTTCTCCAAAGAGGAAGATCCCAGTACTCTACTCCTGAACCATAAGGACTTGGAGAAGGATTCCACACCCTCATGGGATAAAGGAGACAAAGAGTCAGTGGCTTTCTACTCCTCCTCCTTTTATATATTCACCAACTCTTGGCAAGATGCCAAACCTCACTGAACTATAAATCAAAATGGACATTTATCAATGCATACACATATCATACATGAAAGCCAGAAGGGATGTCTGTCCCATGGCGCTTTTCTATGTGCAAACTTTACCACACTACTGACGCTGCAAAAGCGTGTGTGTGTGTGATTTGGATTTTGAACGTAGCTTTAACAAAATTTCAGTCATATCACTACAATCTCTGTCCAACCTAGTCACATTATCCTGACATCAGACTGACCAGTCTTAACATTAACCTCTTAATGCCAAGTACCTAGCAAGGCAGCTGTTAGTACCATTTTTATAATTCTTTGTTAAGACTTGGCTTGGTCTCAAACTCACGACCTCTCGCATATGAGGTAGATGCTCGAACTGCAAAAAAATAGTTACTGCAATGGAAAAAGTAACATAAAAAAATGATGATAATAACAATGTTGAGAGACCTCTAAAACACAATAATGATAATGAATGGCATGTTATATATCTTAGAGATTCATCATATAATATTATGTAGATAGGTAGATATATATTAAAGAATCATTGCATTACCAGTATACAACAGAATTTTACCCATGGCACATACAATAATGCTTTTTGATAGCACCAGTACTTCTGTGGTTGTTATCAGCAATGAATATATAAAATTTCACAAAAAATTATATTAAAAGCATGTTGTCATTTTTCATGACAAATAACATAAAAATTATTAACATTACAAAATAGTTGTATATGTCACAAATTTGAATATTTCAAATATAATCATATGCATGAATCTTTAGCCACATAACTGATACTTATCACACATGACAACATGGCAGCTGAATGGATTTTGTCACTCAGTACCATGACAGCTAAGTTTGGTACGTCTGATATCTGGCAATTTCCAATAAAATTTTACCTCAGCTTGTTGGACAAGTTAGAGTCTAACAAAGAGGTTCCAAACAATTGCCCTTTGTTGTGATTGTTTGCTAAAGTCAATTTAACATTTGTCTTGATAATAATTTGAAATAATTAAAATTCTTTAGTAACAATGTGTAAGTGCAAAAGAGGGAAATAACAACCCAAAAGTGTCAACAAAACTAATAATCACATTCGTTATAAATGCAAGTGAGATGTTTAGATCACAAAAAACAATGATACTTTACACAACTTACCTTATAGCAAAGCCTAATCTTGTAGTATCTTCACAGCAATTAACATACAAAAAATTTCAACAGATTACAGAATAGGAAGGAAAAAATAGACATGGCATCCTAATAGAAATCATTAATAATCTGTAAAGAAAAAATTTGCTGCCCAAAATTTGTATACACTAAATTTCATCTCTACCCAAAAGTGGTGATGTTCCTTTAGTTAAAGGCAGATTGAGGTCAGCTTTTGCACAGATCAGCTCATTCAGAACTTCCACATGCCCCTTACTGGCAGCTTCAAAACATGCTGTAGCTCCCCTCTTGTCCTGGAGGTTGGGGTCAGCACCTCTCCACTTGACTTGGATGTTTGATTCACTGCCTCCTTGCTTGTCCTTGAGGTCGGAGTCAACACCTAGATATAACACCACAGAAATTAAATCTTGGGCTCAAAAAATAATGAATAATGTATTTTTTAAAGATTTTTTTTTTGAAGTACTGCACAAGGCTGGGACTATAGATTTTGTATGTGTCATACTGTTTAGTCATGACATATAACTGATTGTTGTTGTTGTTCTTGTTAGTTTTTAGTTTAACACTATTTTTCAGCACAAGATTACTTTACAAAGCAGCCAGTGTAACCTGGAGGAAGAACCCAGGTAAACTCTGCTAAGAACAACCAACCCATGGGAAACTATTGGCAGTTTTCTCACATACCCACTAAGCCCAAGACTAGAGCCCATGCAGACAGAGATGAGATGGCAGTGATCAGTAATAGGTGAGTACTTTAGTCCACTTGGCTACCAGGTACCTCCATAACTGATTAAAGCGTCATTAAAATACCTTGAATGATTCTAAAGCTATAACTTGACAAGAATGAAAGTCAAAGTTATATTTTCTTTGCTTTGACTTTCCTAATGATGCTGATGGCATGGCTATGGTATGGAACACACTTTCTACACATCATATGTAAGTTTTATTGAAATATCTTCAGTGGTTCAAAAGTTATATTCTGGACAAGATACAAGTCACAGAATTACATATATGATGACTAGAAAACTGAACTTACACTAAGGAGATTTTAAATTGCCCCAAAATATGACAACAAAAACGTTTAAAAATAATTTTTAAAAAGTACAGGGCATTTTAATGAGACTGCATTATACTCTAGCATTATTTATGCTTGTGGGTCTCAATTTTTATGGGTTTTTTAAAAATATTTTTGCGGGTATATGTACTTAAATTTGTGGCTTTGTCTGTCAAAGTTTGCATATTTGTAGGTATTTGATTGGTGGATAAACCTCTACATATACTCTAAATAAAGAATTAAAATAACTGAAAACATTAACTATGGTGGTCTCTTCAATGTTAATACTACAACCAATATGTGCAAAAATCAACAAACTGTCAAGATCAATCAATTATACTCAATATACCAGGGAGCAAATTCAACCCAAAACACTAAGCTAATTGGTTACTGAAATACATCTGCATGAGCTCTTCCTTACAACACTGTCCATACACCGAAATTTACTTTCTAACAATTGTGGCATCATGGGTTCAACTCTCGGCTCTGCCAACATGGGTATGCAAGAAATCTTGCTAGTAGTAGCTCTCCGTGAGTCAGTGGTTCTTTCCTGGTTCTTACTCTACCAAATATACTGGCCATTACTGTAAAGCTCTCATGTGCTAAAAAATGGTGTTCAAGCCACAAACCAAAAACCATTTGACAACACTAGGAATTATGAATGGGGATTTTCTTTGCAAAATTTACTATCTTTAAACTTACATGATAACTGTACAATCCTGTAAATTGTGGGACTTTTTTTCAAAAGCTGAGAGAAAAGAGTTACTACATGTGAACTATGATAACTCTAGTGGATTTACAGGATCACCATCTCAGAAAGAACTCTTTCACTCAATTTATCAGATCACACTCATTCAATAGTACATACCTCCTTTCAGAAGCAACCTGGCTATGTCACTATAACCCAGTTCTGCAGCCATCATAAGTGGTGTTCTCCTTTCGAAATCCATCATGTTTACGTCACACCCTCCCAGTATCAGCATCTGTACTATCTCCTTATTACAAAGTTTAGTGGCTGTGTGCAGTGGAGTATGACCATGGTCATTGGGCAGATCAGGGTTACATTTTGCTTGCAGCAATAAAGGGAGGATGTCAGCATAGCCTCGAAATGCACAGGTGTTCAGTGGAGTGGAGCCATGGATGTTCCGATCATCAATGCCAGCATTATTATCCACCAGTAACTTCGCAATGTCAAAAAATCCTGAAAAGTTAAATTTACCAGACATGTTTAATTAGTGGTATGGAAGATTTAGTAATAAAAAGCCTTGAAGCAGATATACTGATCGAGATAACAAATGGACAGACTACTGCATGTCAGCAATGACATCAACCCTAACCTTTGCCTTAATTTGGGGATAAAAAAAACATGAATTTTTTTAAATATCACATAAAACATTCATTATCTGCTTTAATGTCTGGCCAACACCCGAAATGCACTAATATGGGGTTTTCTAAATAATCTTCACATAATGTCTGACCTTATAATGTTGATCAAGTGCCTTAACCATTACTTTCTTTTGACTATAGGTATTATTAAACATTTGTAATTATGGTACTTATGGTACTTCATTGGACAGTAATTTTACTGCTGACATTCATTTATCCATATCAGCTTACATGACAGCATTTTTCAAGATTCATACCATCAGCTTAAGTTAAATGCAGGAGTAATGCATTAGACTGTAGACTGGTCACTTACCGGGGGGAGGGGCATGCATCATCACCACATCATAAGGTTGGTAAGTTACCAATTTTAATAGTGGAAAATGCCTCAATTTGCAACTTATTATTACACAGAGAAAAATAAAGAGGTCTAAGTGGAAAAATAATAGTGCACCATACTCAAAAAATTCCAAGCTATTTCACCGATAATTATAAATGTATGATATTCAGCCTTTTTAGAAAAGATTCATTTTATTTAATGATACACACATGAACACATAAAACCCAGAATGCTCTTTAAATCACCTTTTTTCCATAGCCTTGCCATGCCAATGTTCAAAAGGTTTATTTGTTGCGAGTTTGCCAAGGTTCATTTTCACATTCGCATAGCATTTTAAATCAAATGTTATTGGGCTCAGAATAAACATGATCCTGTAAATTAAAACTTTTTTCTCTTTGACTCTTTTTTCCCCTCAAATTATTATAATCTGGTGCTTTTAATAGGAAAAAGAACAAATGGAGGTAGCTGATTCTTAGCCAAAAACTTAGATTGGCAAGGAAGATTGTTGACCAAATCATAGTTATGATTGAACCAACCCTTCTCCACTGACAAAGTGTAAATTTCACTCCTTCTTTTCAATGATGATAGCAAACAAAAGAATGATGACTAATTTAAGGGCAAGGTTCTCAAAAAGAATGATGACTGATTTAAGGGCAAGGTTCTCAAAAAGAATGACTGATTTAAGGGCAAGGTTCTCAAAAAGAATGATGACTGATTTAAGGGCAAGGTTCTCAAAAAGAATAATGATGACTCATTTAAGGGCAAGGTTCTCAAAAAGAATGATGACTGATTTAAGGGCAAGGTTCTCAAAAAGAGCTTCACTCAAGGTTAACATGGAGGTTTACATACTGACCAAATAATACCTGAGAGGTTCTACCTGGGCATTAAAAAGCTAGACATTGGTATCTGGATCTCAAAATAGCTGATCAGTTATGCAAGACATAGTTAAGACCTATAATTTAGGAGCCCATAAAGAACTTACTGGGGAGGGTCGTTCTATATCCCAAAATGGTGGATAATGAGTAAACGTTTTTTTCAAAGAAAACAAGAAGTAAATCTGCACCAGTTACAGTGAGACAGGCATGATCAAAGAATTTCCTACTGCCCCAACTATACAAATCTGTCCACTTGATGCTGTGATGCTGTAAAAGTCAACTGCCTTCTAATCTCAGCAATGCATGTGGCAACTTTGGTTGAAAACTGGTCCTCAGTCTAACATTATTTGATATGAGCCAAGTATGAAGGCAGAAACTTTGACAAGTGAAAGGCAAGAGAGGCATACAATGTTGTGAAAGCAGATCCCTCTTTAGTTGAAATTAATGCAGTCACTGAAATGCTGGTCAAGGAGATTGCTGAAATACAACCATCATGTAGGATGGAAACATGGAGATGGGAATATTTGCATCATGGAGATCTATGGAGACCACTCAGTTTCTGGGCCTGATGGCATTCATGACTAAGGCATATATCTCCATCTTAAAATGATCTTCCATAAGAAACTTGTTAAATGGGGAAAATTAAAGAGAATTTTTTTTAACCTAGTCTGGAATATAGGAAGAACTAGGAATAAAATCCCGACTTTTGATGTTTATCACCCTTTCTACTGCACCCTTCCACAGAAGTGTGTACACCTTTTCCCCCCGAGATACTGGTTGGGACTGCTGGAAAGACAGCGTGGAAGGTCTTGGAAGTAAAGCTTGTAACCCTCCACTTGCAACCACATGCATGTGTGCGACATGGAGAGGGTAATGAAGGAATAATTGTTGGAAATGGAATGTGGTCTCAGACTGTGTTCATGTTCTTTTTTTAATTTTATATTTCGAAGAACTAATTTTAGGAGAGAATAATGTCCCATGGACTGGGGAGCAATGCCAGAAGTAGATATAGGAAAGTTATAATAGCAAGTAATATGTATTAATAATTAGTGGTTCAAAAGCTTACAATTTCATTTCAATCACATATTTGGGTGCAAATTAAGTAACTTCCTGCCCATAGTAAAATTCACATACCATCCATGTGAGATAGTAATGACATACACATCCCCATGTATACAGATCAAAAATATTGTTTTATATACTGTTCACATGTAAAGATTGCCACTTTTTATAGTAATAGCAGCCTCAATGAAAAGGATCCCAATTAAATCATACATTGTTAAAGCAATACATGCTAGCAGTATATAGTTGTAATTATAAAGCATTGATATCTTTTTCTAGTTTATCTATCATTATTCTTAAGGTCACAAATTGTTAGAAATTGACTTTTACTCTCATATGCCAAATTTGTAAGAAACAAAAGCAACCAATTCACTTGCAACTTGAAACACTGAACAGGGGTTGATGAAATTTAGGGTAAATTACCTCTCCAACAGGCCATATTCAGCAAGTTGTTCAGTTCTGCATCAGCCATATTGACATTAGCTCCCTTCTCAATTAGCAACTTGCAGATCTCAAGGCATCCCTGTTTTACAGCTAGTTGTAGGGCTGTCTGACTACGGTATTGAAAATCCACATCAAAATCACCAGTAAGGATCTGTTTTACTGCCTCGACATCTTTGTTATCAATTGCTTCCTGAAGACCTCTTATGGTACGTCTCTTTTCCCTCTTTTCAAAACCAGCTCTGGAGTTGTCTGATGAAAGTCATAAGAAGAATTGTGACAATTAGAGATATCTGTTGGAAAGTATGAGGCACTGTAGTGGACAAAAGCTTGTTTAATGGGAAAGTTGCAGTAAAAATTTGATCTTGTAAGTCTAGAAATCCAATACCACATGTTGGATCAAACTGCATGTCCTTAAATTTCCATTTTCAAGATGGAGCTTTTAGATTTTATATACTGCAGTGGTGGTTACCTATGTTGAATGTTTCCTATAATTGAATACACGAATAATGTATTTTAATACTCAGTATTAAAGTGGACATTGTGTAATGTTACTATTAACACCAACACATCATTTCACCTTATAAAATAGCAATTCTGACAAGCATAATAAAATGTCCAACCACCACTGCAACAGATACAATCTAAAAACTCAACATACAAAATAGAACTTTTAGTACAATCAATGTGATTCAAACGACACAATCTAAAAGCTTGACATAGAAAATATAACTTTCAATCAAAATTTTTTACTTTAACAGATACCATCTAAAATCTCGACCAAATAATGTAACTTTACGGACAAATGTTTCTGATACAACCCATGATATTAGAATTCTGGACATATGACATTAAAATTTCAATCGCAACATTCTAATTGGACCAGCTTTTGTCCGCTATGATGACTCATACGAAATTGCAGTTTACTTTTCAATAGAACTAATCAAAACTTTATACAGACATGCACTCCAATCCTTACCCAAGCAAATAATTAGGCTTAAAGGATCTATGACTTTTTAAAAAACCCTGATGGGATGCCAATAATACACTAAAGAGTTGTATGTCAATATGTTCATGTATGTACATTGATACAAATCAAATTAAATATTACCTGTTGTTCTAAACTATAACTTAAATAAAAATGTTACCAAAGTCTATTCAATCTTAATTATAGTTAAATGCTCTGCACCTTAAATGTCATTTAAAAAAATCTTCCAGACCAAAAATTATTAATCATTACTGACTTTTAAATAGCAGCCAGGTACTAAAAGTATGGCCAAGAAGAAAGAGTGCAACATTCAATCTGGTCTGTACTGGCTCACACCTTTAGGCTGACCTGTCCACATAATTTGACATTAATTTTGGTGTATATACTTCTCATAGCATATAAATAATGACAGAAGAAAACTGGGTGTACAATGATACAAATAAAGTCTATCCTTGCCTTTAAAAGTATGTCTAATCAAACTGTAAGGAATTACACTACTGAAAAAATCGGTTCTGAATGCCAATATGGCCTATAGGCCTATGGTATCATATGACTTACTATACAGTACCAACAATCTGATGCTTGGGTATTGACAATGCAGCATGGAAAATACAAAATTGTTAAATCCTTTACACATTTTTATTGCTTGATTTAAAACCTATTTTCAACATATTTTACATCAATAAAAAATACATTTCTACGGGAATTAATGTACCGTATACTTATAATATTTCATATTTTCATGTAGACTATTAGACCAACAAGTAGGTCTCTGCTTTTTTTATCTGCTGCTGTCAGATATTCATTTCATTCTATTGTATACAATTTAAATTTAAAAAAAAAAACAGACCCATCATGCAAGTGGCTCCCAGTAAATGCGGGGTCTTGTAAGATTTTGGGAGACCACTGTTGCAAATGTATCCGCAGGTGCAACCTGAAACTCGTAACTGCCAATTTCGAAAATATGTGAACATCGAAAATAGGATATTTCATGAAGTGTACAATGTTAACTCAACTACAAATATTATGGGAGCACTTTAGTGACTGTAACACAAAACATGCATATAAGCATAACAGAGGCTGCTAGAGCAGAAATATGGCTAAAGCGTGACTAAGTTTGGTTTGTTTTTTTTTAATCTACCTCGAGTATTTCTTCGTCCTACAATATCCATTTTTTCCTCCACTCTGAAGATCTGCACGTGTATCTAGCTCTATACCAGGAATGTCCAACATGCGGCCCGCAGATCAGTTTTAAATGGCCTACCAGCGATCGAGCAACTTTTTTTTGCATTTATGTATATAAAAAGTCAATTGCCTACGTTCATTTCAGGCTGCTGCCCTCTGCTTCAAGAAAAAAAAAAATCAGCGGCCCATAGTGTCATAAAGGTTGGACATCACGGCTCTATGATGCCAAAACAAAGTACACTAAGCACGTGCAAAACTTCAAAATAATTGTTGATGCTAAACTTTAATGAATTATATACGACCATTTCGATCTGCATGCAAGAGTATTTTGATTTGGAATAATGGCAACACTGGTATTTCCCCACCTTTTGAGCTTTTAATATTGGTTGGCTTGTGGGGGGTAAGTTTAACATTTTGTAGGATGGGTGGGGGCACCATCATATTTTCAGTGCTTTGGGTACTGGAAGGCCATAATCTGACACTGACTACAGTAATAGTAGCGTAACATCCAAAGTTAACACCACCACCACCCAAATCTGCAAAAAAGACTAGCAGCAAAATAATTTTAGACAAAAGAAGCATTATTGTTCATCGGATTCAGTCTCACCTTGTTGAGAGAACAAAAAGAAAAAGAAAAGAGCATGATACATCTTGCGAGTGTCTACATTTAGAAATAAAACAGCTTGTAGTGACAACAGTTTTGAGTACCCCAAGTAGTATCATTATAGGACTATGGGATCTTATCATTGATATTGGTCAAAGCCTTCTTAGTCAATGTCGTTACCCTCGAATCATATTCCATTGCAAAACTTACAAGAACCCGTGGTTGTAAGGATTTATGTTAGTCCATTTTAAAGACGATAGTATTTAATAACTAAATATTTTTTTAGGTGTTTACATGATGCAACCGGCAAAGAAACTCTCTACTGGCTGAGCTCTGCTACAATATATGTTTCGGTAAATTGATATATGTGGGAGCTCTAAGCCCAACTGTAAATTGTCTAGTTTAACATTAAACAGACTGGGGAGGCAGGTTAAAATATACCGCATACATACCATTACACTGGTGATGTTCCCATCGTGGGCGCCCACAAGCGACGTTACTATAATAGGTGCCATAGTCAGGTCAATACATTACTGACTGAAACCATACATGTAATTTATTTTGTAAATATGCCTTTTGTGTGACACCCAACTCACTACAGGGATATGATTATTGATTATGTCGATACCGCATATAACATATTCTGCTGATATATACTGTTTTCTTTGTATGAGAATATTTGTATTGATTGTGGCTATATCTATGCACGATATATTTTGCAAGGATTGTACGAGAATATTGTTGCTACAACATATTTTATAGAGATTATGCGAGACTTACAGAGGTATATAAATATAATGGCAAAACCTTCACAGATTGATGCATGTAGTATTTTAAGGGGGTTTAATGGTCTATTTAATGTAGGTATCATAGAACACAAACGATGGAGAACGATTTATATACTTTTCATTGAAACACATGGAGTTGTTTGAGAGGTCCGTGGTCGACAAATATTTTCATGAATATGTTACGGCTGCTCTCCCAGTTGCCCCGTTATTAATGCATTTGCTGTTATCTCTTACGGATAAACTTTCTTATTGGATGGCACAGATGTCCTAATGAAGGCCATTGACGCACTTGTGCACAACTATAAAAAAAATGTACATACTAGCAATTGAATCCATTTCGTTTTCAAATAATAATGTGTTATGGTTGTGCTTAGTCCGAAGCTGTTGGCAAAGAATCTCCAAAAATAAAATAAACAGCAAGCACAAAGAGGTTCTTCACAGCTAGAATAAATACTTAATGAAAAAACAAAAACCCACAGACAGTAAATAATTAATTAAAGGAACAAAAAAAAATATAATAACAGTAAAGTATAAAAAGTAAACAAGCGCCAAGGTGCAAACTCTAAACAATTTACCTTCACTCTCAATACAAGCCAATGCTTATGCAATATATACAAGAAAGAAATATAGCAAAACACGCACTCGCCAAACAAAACACAAACAAAAATACCACCTTTTGGAAAATTTATCCAAAATGAACATTCGACTTTCGAAATAAGATACTGGTACAGATCTGATACAAAAGCCGTTTAAACAAAAACACACTACCACCACCACCACCAACAACAACAACAACAACAATCACAAAACATTTCTTTAACACACATGAAATATGTCTCTGTCTGATCCTGTCAACAATAACAATGGAAAGGGCTTGAAACGTATTCACGGACTTAATAGTCTAATGAAGAAGGAGTAGAGACCGATGCTTATAGCGGAGGTGGGGTTGAAACCAGGCCCAATGCAAGCACGTGCATATGGAAGAAAGTAAACATTATCAAAGCCTTGTGATACTGAAACATGACGAGCACCACCAGAAACGCAACCCTGCAAAAACAATATAAATTAAACATATAACATAAATTTTGGATGGACAGGGAAATCATACACAAAAAGACACACATTTGGGAATACAGTGTCACTTTTAAGTCTTAACCAGTCATATATGCTGCGAAGAGACTAAGAGGTGTCAACAAACGCAAAGAAAAGAGAGCAAGCAGAAACGATCACGTAATTACATTGAGGCTATCATCGACAATATTAACTGGAATTATCTTCGTGTGGTAGATCTAGAATCACTTAACAAGTTAAAGAAAGCACAAGAACACATCACAGATAATACTGTAATAAATTTGGAGGTTGACCAATGGGTCGGGGAACCATCCCAAGGTCACCTTACATTCAAAATTTCTTGTTTCCAGATAAAATAGGGAAATGAATATAATCTATATTAAAAGAAAGAAAAAATAAAAGACAACACAACACAAACATACACTCACTTATGCACACATGCATATGGCACAATGTAGGTGACACAAGCTTTAGAAAATAGTGTTTTGTTCCTGTATACCATCCAATCAGTTACAAGTTACCTATTGATCTATTGAGGTCCATTTCTTAAGAAATTGGTCCTCTTTTTTGTTTATCTTAGCAGCATATTTGTCAACGTTCTTATACATTACTACTCTGCTTAAAAGCATAGATGGAAGGATTTTGCATATTGAATCTGCAATTATAAATGTAATATTTTCCCAAAATAAGCAAGAAATTACACAAACTATCCAGTTGTTCACTTCCTAAAAGTATTTCTTTTTTTGACAAATGTACAATATTTGGGCAAGATGGTGCAAAATGATCAATAAAACTGTACCAGAACGGTGAAGTAATATTGCAATCATAGAAAAGATGTTCAATACTTTCATTCTCTCTCTCTCTCTCTCGCAAAACGTACATTTGTTGTCGTCCAATATGTTTATTCTTTTCAAAAAATCATTAGTAGCGATTATTCTGTGGATTAGTCTAAAGTTAAAAGATATCAGTTTAGTATCCTTGGTATAAAATTTCTCCCTGCTATAAATCTCAGAACACTCCTCACTACTTATATTTGTATTTAATAATTGCATCCTAGATTCTTGCTTAGGAGTATGTTGCCTTTTAGCCCTTTTTAAAAGATCTTTGTAAACAAACTTGAGTGAATTATATTTTTTCAGATCCATTATTTGATCTTCCTGCCTTTCAAAATTATTATGTACTAAATGTTTTTTTATGGCATCTTTCCATGCTTTTGTAATTTTGGATATTAAGGAGAAGTATTTAAAGAAGTCACCTCTTCTAGTTTTTGGTTTTATCATTTCAAAAGGTAATAAATTGCCATGATCATCTACTAGATCATTCAAAATTTCAAAACCGGCTTCTGTCCAGGATTTATATTGATAGAACATTCTAGGGGGGATAAAATTAAAAATGCTCATGGATAAGAACTCATGCGCACTTTGCGGTTCCTCTTTCGAATAAGATACTGCCAAAATGACATCTTTCCAAAAACTGTTTTTAATAAGCTTACTAAATTCTTCTAATTTCCTTCTCCCTAAGTTCCAAATATCCTTTTCATTTCTGAGTATAATTGTATTGACTAAGTTTTGCCAAGCTCCATTTTTATTTTCCAACAATCTTTATACCCATCTTTTCTTAATATACCTAATAAATGAGAATATATGTATCATATTGAGTCCTCCCTCGTTCTCTTGGGCTACTAATATATCGCGTTTAATTCTCTCTACCTTTCCACTCCATACAAATTTAAATGTACGATTTAGTTCTGCTTCAACTTTGGCTGATGGATTTGGAAGTGCTGAGAAAAGATGTATAAATATGTGTAGAACAAGGGTTTTTACAACAATTACCTTACCAACAACTGACAGATGTCTTTGACTCCAGCTTGCCAATATTCGTTTTGCCTTTGCTAGTTTCTTCATATAATTAATTTCCACCATTTGTTGTAGATCTGGTGAAAAATCTATGCCAAGGAGTGTAAAGTCTGAGGAGGACCAAATTAGACCCATATCGGGACATATTCTTTCATTAGAAAATTTCTTGTTTCCAATCCAAATGGCGTTTGTTTTTGTTATATTACATTTAAGTCCAGACAACAGAAAAAAAACTTTGCAAGATATTCATAGCTGCTTTAAGAAAAAGTTGAGATCCATCAAGAAGAATAAAAGCGTCGTCGGCATACTGACCCAATTTATATTCATTGATATCAAAGATCAGCCCCCGTACATCCACATTTTGCTTTAAAGTTATAGCTAAAATCTCAACCCAAATAATAAACAAGTAAGGTGCAAGGGGATCTCCTTGACGACATCATCTTTCTTGTCTAAAAAAAAAAGATGACATATGCCCATTATTTATAACACAACTTTTAGATTCATTACAAAACAGCCTAAACCACTTACAAATAGAATCACCAAAATTGAAAGATTGTAAAGCTTCTTGTACAAAGGTCCATTCAATTGAATCAAATGCTTTTTCAAAGTCTATTAGTAATAATAAACCATATCTATTTTCATTTTCAAGTTGATTCATGATATCGTATAGTAGCCTGGTATTTTCTCCAATAAATCTTCCCTTCATAAATCCTTTTTGGGTATCACTGATTACTGAGTGAAGAACCTTTTTGATTCTGGCTGCAATGGCTCCCGAAGCGATCTTATAGTTAATATTTAAAAGTGATATAGGTCTCCAATTTTGGAAGAATCTTCTATCTTTTTCTTCCTTTGGTAGACATGCTATGACTCCTTGAGTCTGAAAATCTGAAAGTTTTCCTACAGAGTATCCAAAATTTATTGATCTACAAAGGAATCCCCCAAGAAACTTCCAGAAGAATTTATAGAACTCTACAGTGAATCCATCTGAGCCAGGACTTTTACCGTTTCCCATATTTTTTAGAGACAAACCACATTCATTTAATGTAAGCACACCCTCACATGAATCTCTTTCCTCTTGACTAAGTTTAATATTATGATTAAAAAATCTATTTTGGTTAGATAATCTATTTTGAGTTTCTTGAGTCCCCTCGTCATCAAGCTGAACAATTCTACTTTTATACAATTCCATATAAAACTGTTTTTGGGCTTCTAAAATATCTATTTGATCAGATAATTTTGTGCCATCGTCTAAAATAATTTCCTTTATTGTCTTATTGACGTAATTTCTTTTTTCAAGATTTAAAAAGTACCTTGTACTTTTTTCTCCAAATTCATACCATCTGGCTTTAGATCTTAAGATAACACCTTCTATGTACTTTTTCTTAGATTCCTCTAAAGCTGCTTTCTTTTCCTCTAACTTTTCTAAAGTTTCCCCATATGTGCTATTCAGCAGTTCCCCATAAATTTCTATTATTTCTTGTTCAATTTGTTTTAATTTTTCCCGTTTCTCTTTCGTTTTCTTAATAGAGAAGCATATAGTTTTAGATCTTATTTTCATTTTCAATATTTCAAAGAACATTTGGTCATTACAGGAAAGAGAAACAAGGAGGGAGTCATTTTTATTTCCCCCTACATAATATTCATTTACAGTGTCAGCGATACACTTTTTGACTAAATCAGTATACTCAATGTTCTTCAACAGTTGGGCATTAAATTTCCAATATCCTTTTCCCCTTGAACATGTTGAAAAAGCCACACTCTGAGCAATAGCTGAATGATCAGACTTGTATCCAGGTAAGATGCACGCATCAACCGTAATCATATGAATGTCTTCAGACACGAGAAAGTAATCTAATCTACTTTGTTTCAAGGGAGATTTTTGCCTCCAGGTATACATCCTTAAGTCTTGATTCAAACTTCGCCAGGGATCAATTAGTTCTAATTCATTTTTTAGGTCTTGGATCACTGCTCTAGACTGTTGGTGTTTGTCATATAAAATATTATAAGTATCCAAGTCTAAATCCTGAACAGTACTCCAGTCTCCGCACATTATAATTGATGAGTTCTCAAGAAATAAAATCTCCTTTAACTTTCTAAAGAAGCTAGGATTATCTTCATTAAAACCATACAAATTGACGAGGGTTATTCTGTTGCCGTTAATTGTAATATCTAAAATAATAAACCTTCCTTGACTGTCACATCTTTCTCTATGAATTACAAATTCGAACGTATTTCTAAAAATATTGCAACCCCAGCACTATTACTAGAGCAGTTGCTAAATATATACTTGTATCCCCAGTCAGTTGCCCAATATATTTCATCGTTCTTTGTACTATGAGTTTCTTGCAAGCAAACTATCGATACATTCTTTTGTTTTACCCAGTGAAAAATATCCCTTCGTTTAAAAATTGAACCTTGCAGGCCTCTAACATTAATATATATATAATTTTTACGTTATTATCCATGAGAGCGGCAGAAATTTTACATATACATGTTATTGTACAGGAATGTATGAAGTAAATATCACCTTGAATTTATCATATGCATGGTTTTCACATCCACACTCACGCACATACTCACACAAAATACTAAATATCTATAATAAAAGCATCCATGGTGTTGCAATACATGCTGTAGATTTTGCTGCAGTTAAAATTGATACCGTGAACAATAGACAACAAGTGAAACAGCTCCATTTATGATAATTCTTAATCGCCTTTGACAAATTTCCAATAGGCACAGATTAATAGTAGTATAAATTACAAAATGAATGAGAGAAGGGAAGGGGTGAAGGGAGGGAAGAAAGTATGAAAGTAGAGCATACATGAATATAGTGAATGACTGAATAACTGAGCAAAAATTAGAAAGCTGAAGTATTGAACGAGGATGAGTAGTCTTGAATACGATGAATAAACAACTGAGTAAGTAGATTTGAATATTCGTTAAAGATGATTTATGAATTAGTGGATATATTGTTTAAGGAGAGATTGATATAGTTGACAAGTGAATAATAAATCTATTAACTAATGACAAAACTGGTGAAGAAAAGAAAAAAAACTTGTAAAAAATAAAAAATAAAAACTTGGAGCAAAAATGGGAGTATCCAAAAGAAAGGTTCACATACCTATATAGCTATTTTCAGGATTATATAGAGTTGCATATGGCACTTATTCTCTAATTTTCTCATCAATATCATCATAAATATCAAATTTTATCCTTTTCCCTGGTTTGGTTTTACCATATACAAAACAATTAAAGTACCATGTACTATCAATCTCCTGATGCCTGGATAATTTATTGATAAGTTCAGTATTCATCTTCGTCACATCCTCCACCAGTCTAATACCTTTGCTCTGTTTAAAGTCTTTCCGCTTCTTAAAAATTGGAAGTTTACAATCCAGACTCCAGAATTTGACAATCACTGGCCTTGGCTGTCCCTGTCTGCCTGGAATCCTATGTACAGCCACTATGTCTCTGTTATCCAAATTAATCTTTGACTTCTTTCACCACTTTCGGAATTTTCTCTCTCTCAGAATTTCATTCTCCTCCTCATCCAGCCCTAAAATTTTAACATTCAGCTTCCTTGAAAAGTATTCCATTTGGTTTGAGGCTGCACTTGCTTGTTTTGATCTCTTGCCATACTCTTTCATGTCACTTTTCATTTTATCATTGTCCACTTTTGCATCTTTAAGTTTTTCTCGCAATTGGAGGTTTTCGAATTCCAGTGATTCCACCCTATTCATCAGCTCTCCTGTCCTCTCCTTTACTACCCTTTCACTTTCTACAGCTATCTCCTTTCTCAGATCTTCCTTCACATTCTCTAACAATTTCCTCACAATGGTAGAGACAATTTCTGTAAGGTCATCTTTTTTTCACCAAATCTGCAATAGCAGATATAAAATCCGCTTTGGAAATGCTCCGTTTGAGGCTTTGCTTTATTTCATCTAAGTCCAGCTGAATTGTACTCAAACTTGATTCACTCAAACTTGTATCAGATGTTTCCATTAGGGACCCACTCTGTAATCTGGTTTTCATTTGTTGCTTGTCTTGGTCTTTCTTTCCACTCCTGCTTGTAGCTAATCTTGTTTGGACTAATTTTTTCTCGCTACTCATTTGTGTCACTGATTATTACTCACCATGTACAAAATAATTCTTAAAATGAAAGCAAAAATAGTCAGGTAATAAAGCAGATCAGGTAGGGAAAGGCTCAAAACTGCACCAGTAAGCACCCCTTTCCAGTCCATCATGTATGTATTTGAGTGGAAAAACGTTGTTTTTTTTCACACTTGAGTGTGATCCACCAAAAGCATTATACACCCTGCACTCCTTGAATACTCACACATCATCCCAACAAACATGAACCATTTCACTGCAAAACAAACCACATACAACTGCCAAAATCTACAGAGCCACCCCTACTACCTTCCACCTATAGCCGCCATTACTGCAAACCCCCCCCTGTATTATACAGTGTTGATTTAAAAAAATATTTTCGTATGTCGACCTTTTACAGTGTATATTTTGAATTACACAGCAGCGGTTTAAATTTCAAGATCACACCGCTCCGGTGGCACAGTGTGACTGGGTAAGACATCATGCTACATGTCTGCGGCATGATGCCGCAGTACTAGACATCACTATAAACTGCCACACTGCAGACATCATAGTGATATTATTGAAAAATGTTAAAATTGTTAAAGCTACGTTAAAAATCATAATTACATCAGATCACAAATTTCAATATCATATGTCGAGAATCCACAATTCACACGTATATAACATTATGGCATTAAGGTATGCAATTTTAATTTCCATATAATATTCGTTTGTTTGGTTTTATGCAAATGTGTTTGATATAGTTCTTAAACAGGGAAAGAGAGATTTTATATATAATCGGATTGGTGGTGAAAACATGTACCGCTTTAGCCGTAATCTTGTCATTTAAGGGAACCCAGTGAGGACAGTACAAGAGGGAAGTCCGCAAATAGAAGGTTCAGAAGAGAATGGATCACACAGTAAGAACCAAGTATACACTCTAGACGTGGAGTATACCAAGCCTAAAAAAAACAAAGCCAGTTGATGCAAGACGGTGTAGACATTGTACTTTTTCACCACTCGTTACTATGTTGAACGTATCTGTAAATTGAACATTGCTATTAAAATTCCAATAATGTTAATATCTTGGATTGAAATTGTAACTTTTAGTTTATGGATTAGTAAATTAAAAAAATACTGTATTTTATTGTTTACAGTGGTGGGGGCCTTTCCCAATAGTCTCGCTTAGTTCTCTGTCAAAATATTCTATCTATTTACTCACAGTGGGCAAGAACATCGAGGGAGTTCCTTTGATAACGACCGCCAAATTAATTACATGGCACTACACACCAAACCCCGTTACACTTTCCTCCTCACTTTTCTCTTTCAGGCTCTTGCATGATGTATTATTTGGTGCGCCGTTAGTCCTCTCAATTGTTGACCCTATTGATCTTTTTATTCTATTAATGAGATGTTTGGTTCCGTTTATCAATTCAACGTTAGGACAATCACTAAGTGTCATACCCAATAGACCCTCTCATGCTGCATATCTGTAAATCATGAATTGTCATATCTCTTCTGTTGTTGAATCTAACATCTCTTGCTGCACCTCTGTGATATACATTTCTTAGACTGGGTTAAAACTTAATTCCATTCCCTTTCTTCGATGTATAAGGCCAAATGTTCTAGCAATATAGCCCAAAATTTGCACCACCACCCTCCGCTCATGTTCCTGATGTTTTCAATGCTGTTTTCGTCTTTTGTCCAATCTATCTTAATTTTTCAAGCATCCTCGCCTGAAATGACAGACTGGATTATTGTATTCACTTGTCTCTGCTCCTTTACTGTGGATATATGTATCATTACTTTGCTTAGTGTGGCCCTCGGTCAAATACATTTATTTGCGTCTCTGTGGTCAATATCTAAAGCAGTGTCTAATCCAACGCCGGCAATACAACCATTATGGGAGGTACTGAATATGGGATGGGGGTTTTTTTATTTTTGTTTGTGAAAGTGATTTGATTTGTAATGTTTTGTCACAGCCATGAGCAAAGTCCAGCATAAATGGAAGCTCCGTTTAAGAAAGAGAATGTAAGTGAGGACTTCACACTGGCCAGAAGTAAGTGGTATCCATTTTTTCTCCTAGATTTTCAGCAATGTCTAGGGCTATAATTTCATTACAAAGCTCATTATATCAGTATGCATGGAAATGTTGTATACTCAGTAGATGTTTTCTTAATGAATTCTTTCAACATTTATCCCCATCTCTCTTCAAGCTGGCTGACAGATAACTCCTGATCACACAATTTGTTTCTATGTCCTCTGCATGTGAATGTGGTAGCGAGTCGATGAACGTGACGAGAACAGAGATAGCTGCTGATAATCACCATATGATTCGCGTGGCTGTCTCGATGTTTCCAATAGTTACTAATTTACTGCAGTCTTTTATCAACATTATCATCTTTCATTTATTTCATTATATAAAAGAGGCCTGATGTTTCACAGGCTGCTATTAAATTCATGATTTTGGACTTTCTCAAGTGTAGTACAGGAAATTCTATAAGAAATATTGCATACTTCTTGTTTCCATCTGTAAGCTTAAATATATTTCTTGCAATGTTGTAGTCATTTTTATTTGTTTCACTCAATTCAGCCTTCCCCAGAAATTCATTGAGAACCACTTTCAATGTGGCTATATCGTCATTTTTACCACTGAAAGGTAGAAAATAACGGTTTAATAGTGGTGGTGATGTTGTGCTGTTTAGATCTTGATGCTCTAGTATGCTACTATCATTACAGCAAAACACAGTTTCATCCTTGTTTGTCATAAATGGTATCTGTATTTCTTCATACAGGGCTTGAACGTTTTGGACAATATCTTTATCAGCAGCAACATTTCTCCTAATATATGAATATTCTTCCTCCTCTTCTTTTCCTTTTAATCTTTCATTCATTTTATCTTCATAAATTGGTTGTATATCCTCCTCATCTGTATCATTGACATCAATATATGGCAAGAAGTCACTGAATCCCCATTACAGTCAGTTGCTGTGATGGAGGCAACTGCTCCATTAATGTCCTCTACATTTTCACTTGAGATGTTTAGTGGGAAGTTTTCGTTTCTGTCATTATTACTAACAGTATTCATTTTCTCCTAATCATTAATTGCCAAGGATGACGATATTTTGTCTAGATCCGCGTTTTCTTGCTAAAATTCATAATTTTCCATCGAAGCCGCTTTGTTTAGAATTTATACGAAGGACTTTAATGACGCGTAGCCTTGTTCAGATGCATTTCAGGCTCCACGTGGCTTGCTGCTGAAAACATTAAAAAGTAGAATCTTCGTCTGAGGACATCTTTAGGAGCACTCATTCTAGATTTTTTTTCAATTGTGGTACGTCCTTGCATGTACAGTCTTCTTTTCTTCACTCAGTGAAAGATGCCACGTTAATATGTCGTTTGAAATCTTTGGAATGCCTTTCATTTTGATGGGCATAGTTGATTCATTCTCCTTTCACCAGGGTGAGGGTCTTTTTTCATGGTGAGTTGGACATTAATGTCCATGAAAAATACCAGATGGCAGACTCAGAGACAAACCAAATGCTCAGAAGATGAGACGTCACTTGCTTAAACAAAGTGTAGTGGATATGGTTTCAGATATGTTTTAAAGTTCAAAGTTCTGAAACTGCTACTTTCCAGAGATGTCTGTCTCCATTTCGCAGACTTTGGCTTTGTCAGCTAATGTTATAAAACATAGACGTGATTTTATAGTAGTTGATGAGCAAATCATTTGTGATATCTTGTATGAAACCGCTGTAATTTCTGTTAAGTATTTCAGTGACGAATCAAAATGTCAATATAAAGAGGACACTTTTAACGTATAAAAATCATCTGACGATCGACGCCTGAAGCTTTGTTCAGTAGCATTTGTTATAATAAGCACAGGAATGGTAAAGGAACGTGCAAGTACCATTCTCTCATTATTTTAAAGTGGTTTACATCTAAGGGGTCAGGAAGCCAATGTTTCTCCTCTTTAAAACATTGAAAGCAAACGGAGTCAAGAATTCTGAATTCCTATGGGAGATCTTGGTCATCCAGACATGAATACAGAAACATGTAATAGGGTCGGAGCGTTCCAGATTTCATATGACTTCTTGGAAGAAAACGCTCACCAGGCAGAAAGCAGCATTTGGGAAAGAAGAGAATGGCATGCACATATACAATGTGACTTTTCTTCAGAGATACATGAACGATCAGAAAGATATCTTATGTTTCAACTTTATGTTGCAATTCCTGTAATTTGATACCAATGAATACTTTCCAGATGGATAGTAATTCCACTTATTTCATCAGCTGAAAACGTCAGAGTTACATTCGGCTATCAGACCTTCAGGCACAACTGATTGAGTTATTGTCCCTTTTCTGCCAACTCTTTACATCATCCAAAGATTCCCATTTACTTTCCTGCTCATCTTCATAGTCTGACATTTCTTTCTTACAAAAGGTATTATAGTGCAAATGAGACAGTTGAATTTTATTCCATTCGTTGTTGGTAAAACTTTTTTATAATCAATAATTAAAGATGGAGTCATCAGCCCTTTAAGTTGTAGCTTTCTAATTGTTTCTTCATAGACCAAAACTCAAAATTTCAATACACGCTAGTTGTTGATAAGGATTTCATGTTGATTTGTTCGATTTGTTTGAAAATACATGTATAGACTGTGTTTGTTGTTCTATGAGTTCATCACATATCCCTTTGCAAACCTAGAAGTTATCATAGTGATGAAACATATATTGAGAGAAAGACAACAACAAAACTAATCTATTTTCTTCTTTCTGGATTATCCCAGGATCGTGTCTCTGTAATTCTTATAAAATATTTTCTTTCTTCACGATTTTTGTCCTGCCATGAATTGAATGGTTCGATTTAAGGAACTTAACAAGATCATCTATGACCATGAAAGGTTGATCTTCGATTTTGTTGAAAGAGACTTCAGTGATGGTATACAGATGGAAACCTGATGAAGAATGAAATTATTTAACTATCTGAAGTCAATAATTTGGTCAAACTAGTTATTTGCTTAAAATATGAAGGCAGAACTTCGGTACTTTATTTTATATATTGGAAGATAAAAGAGTACAAGTATGACTTACCAAGGAGATGAGAGAAGGACATAAATATAAACTACAAACACATATGACCATTATATCAATAGCTATTTACACAAGGCTAGTTTCAGTTGTAATCGACTGTATGATTAAATGCTTTTATAAACTTTCCTGTTAATTTACAAACATATATGCTAATTACCATAGTCTCTATCTATGATACTTTTTATATACATTGAGAAATAAAGTACTAATATCTAATGATGATACACTTCTAATACACCTACATAGACAATATCATGCCTTAGGTACTTCTTGCTGCAAATAAATTACCAAAATGAGGATTAAAGCGACATGAATTCTGGGTTTCTTGATTTGTGGAGTTTGGAGAGTACAGTTATTGACCATAGTTTATTGTTATTGAACTTAAACTGAATTGATACTATACGCAGTAGGAATCCCAGTGATGCAAGGGTGATCGTATCTCAGGCGTGATTACGACTGTTTGATCGAGGAGACTTGACATGGGGTGCCATCATGCAAGCAACGTCATTTATAAGGGGCACATAAAAAGATCGGCGAGTAGGAAAAAGCCTGCTGCCTCAATAAATAATCCGAGAAGTTACAAGAACTCTTATTGAGATCCATGTCCTATTGGAAATGGACTTGATGTTTGACGGTCCTGATTATGAGAACTTTTGAGAAAGCCCTACCAGATTCAGTTTGGTAATCAATTCCATACCCAGATGGACAAAGAGCAGGGATGGACGGAGTTCATGTTTTGCAGTTCACTAGATAGTCTAGATGATCTAAAAGTGAGAGAAGCTTGCTTCTGCATTAGAGTAGAATAGAACTTACCATATCTTTCTGGTGGATGTCATCCAGGTAAGCAGCCGTCATTTTAGCTGAAATCGATTGTAACTAGTGACGATGTAATCCATAACCTTCGTAAAAAAAAAATCCAAGGGCTGATGTTGAGTAGGGCTTTTAACTAATAAACCGTGTCGCAATAAGCAAAACAAAAATTTCCATGATACAGGGTGGAAAGGACAAGAAAATATGCCCCGGTCAGATCGAGACTGACAGCATATTTGTCCAGTCGGATGAAGAGATGGACTGATCTCATGGTTTACGTCTTGAATTTCGATGAAATGAATTGGTTGAGGCAACGCAGGTTGATGATTGACCATAACTTGCTGTTTGCCTTCCGAATAAAAAACAGCTTTGAATAAAACCCCAGAGATGGTCTATACACAATCTCCACCACCTTATTTTCAATGAGTGACCATATTTTCGGTTGCTGAAAGGCATCATTCTCCTGATCTTATAGTTATACTGTGAAGAGAAGAGAGGAGAAGGATTTCTAGTTTATTCATCCACATTTGTTACAGAATAACATCATGGAAACAATATTGCGAAAATCCACTTTAATTGTGAATATCTATCATAATATGCATTTTCTTATTGATAACATTATCTTATTATGTTATTAATCTGAATGATAATCAGAAAACGGATTATCTGGAAATTTGTTTTCTCTTATTCAGCTAACTAGGTGTGGATAAGTAGACATAGTTAAAGGCCACTGTGGTAAGGAGAGATGAAAGACCGCCAGGACAAGTGCCCTTGTGTGTGTGCATGGTAGGCCTCCATGGTTAAAATAACTGAACCAGGAAAGCAGGTCAAAAGCAAATGAAAGATCAAGTAAACATTAGTCATATGTATGAGAAGTGTCAGTATAGCATACATGCCAATCCCTAGTGAGGAAAAAGTGTAATCCAAGTGGACAAAAAGAGTAATCTGAGCAGAAAAAGAGTAATCCACATACAACATAATAAAATTCAATGTGCATATGTACAAAATGAATTATTCACCCCTCTGTTTTTTAACATCAATTACTGCTTAAGTTTTCATATTTTGAGCTTTAAAAAGCAGCAAACAACTTAATATGTACAATGATGGAGACATATTTCAAAATATAGAATGCAACTGAAACACCAAACAGTTCTGCCAACTTATGTTTATTCAAAACATTATCAAACAATTAGAAATTATTTGATCAGTGGATTCTGCTGTTAATTCTGGTAATGAAAAAAAGCAATCTGAACATGCCCATTTTTTGTTTCAAAGTCTCTTACACCAACTGGGTACAACATTTTGTCATCATAATCACTACTCTTGTCTGTTGCAATAATAAAGGACCCAATCTTCATGGCTTCTGCAATTTTAAGTGTTGTACCTTCTGCTCAACACTTAATATTACATGATTTTGTTTTTGTACAAGAATATTTTCCGCAATTTTGGCATCAGTTAGCATCTGTTTGAACAAAGATCCAAAGTTGCATTTTACCACTATGGGTAGTTACCATTCTATTAAGAACTCTGTAAAAAAAAACACCCCTGCATTTATAAAATTAATTTACACAATTTAGTTCTGCTAGAAAAAGAAGTTACCTTAGTACTGGAGTTAGCAAAATGAGCTAATTAAAGGCATCTTTGCTTTACACTATGACCAATTTTAAAATCCTTTCCACACAGCCTGCAATGGGTGTTAAACTACCCTAGAATTGAACACTGTATGTATTGTGTAATTCATGTATTCATCTCTAAACCTTTTTTTTTTTTGATCCATCTGTAAAATCATTTGAGAAACATTTTATGCTGTAACATACGCATCAACTAGAATAAATCAGACTTGACTTTTACCACCAATTGTAAATGGTTCTGTACCTCATATGATTTATAACAAAGAATATGTGAGCAAAGATTAAAAATTAGAAAACCAGTCTGTTCCCTCCTAAGCCAGACAGCTGCTATAAATATAACCGAGGTTAAAAGTTTGAAAGTACAAACCAGCATGTTTCTTGAGAATAGGACAGCTGCTATAAATAGAACATAACACTGTTAGGAAAGTCACTGCTAGTCTAGAGACAAGTGTGTTATTAGTGGGATGTTAATAAAAATGAGAAAACAAATTCTTTTTTTTTTAGAGGGGATATACCGAAAAAGCATAATCCAAAGACATTTTACAAGGAAGGCGTAATTTAGTGAAAAAAAAATTGTAACGATTATGCTAAAAGCGTAATGGTTGGCATGTATGTTATAGTGGTTGACTACAAGAGAAATGTTATAATAGTGTTTGACTATGTAAGATAGCATCATAGAGTTACTGAATATTCTAAATAATTAAGTTTTTGTTTTTCTTCATTGTTTTCCATTGAGTACATACTATGTACTCTTGTCATTTCTGTGTCCTGTTTTTTATATTTAAATCCTTATTAAGAGAGGATAATATATTTTTATCACTCATGTCTTTGTTATTTCTTAAATCCCATTCAGACTCAAAGGATGATAGCGCCATTAGTCACCCAAAAGAATAGAATGTACACCTGTAAATTAATGACTGTTACATCACAGATTTATAATACCAAAGAACTGATAATAGATATTATGCTGGCATTTGACAAGACCAAATATCCCAGAAAATTGCATGAAAATCTGAATAAATCTTGGTAATATCATAATCAAGATTTGCTTATTTGAAAAGATTCAAATTAATTTAGAATTGCATTATGCCACTAGGAGACTAAAATTTCTCTATTACCCATGATTTCCATCTGTGCTCTGCATTTTGCAGTTGTCTTACCCTCTCTTGACTCTCTGGTTGACTGTTTATATACCTTAGCTAAGTATACAATATAATCTTCATTTGTTTCCAAATTGTTTCTTTACAAGAATAAAAAGTAAATCTTCCTCTTAAGAAAATCTAATAGTAATACTTAATTTTTATAGGATTATAAAAAAATTTCAATATAAAGTGTATGGAATTTGCTGTCTATTCTTTTACACACAAGGACGTTTTGGACTGAAATTAGATTGTTTGCAAATAAACATCAATGGATTGCACAAAGGGAATCTGACTTAATACCTCCATGACATCATGTCAATTAACTAATAGATTTTAAAGTAAGTAGTGCTTGAAGCTCTTGTTTATGAAAACATACAACTTTGTGCTTAAAGCCAGAACATCCACGATACTGCTTACAGATTTAAAAGACAAAATCTCCTTACAGCAACAATTTGAAATAGAGAGACAAAATGAAGATGACTTCAGCAACTCTGTGATTATAAACATGGATGAAACACCAACACATTTTGAACTTGTCCCTGGAAAAACAGAAAAAGGGAGAAAAATCCATCTGCATTCACACAGCAGAGGGCAAAACAAAAAATATTTAACCACAGTACTTGCTGTTTCAGCAAACGGAGAGGTACTACCACCAATGCTTTTAATCCAGAATTATCATGGCTTAAAAGGCATCAAAACACAGGGTTGTAACTACAGAACAAAGCCTGGATGGATGATGCCATAGCGAATAGATGAGGTTGTATCTATAACACACCCAGAGAGAAAGATACCTCTTGTTATCACAAATTCATTCAGAACCCAGCCAGTCATAAAACTGGAAAGGGTAACTATATGAACTTTGGACTGCTTTTTTTGCAAAGCTTAATAAGCTAGCAAAGAACAAGGACTACAATCAACAATCAAAGCAGCTGATAAACGGACATAAATTGGATAGATAATGCTATTGAATGAAGGTAAGGGAATCCAAAGCTCATTTTTAAAAAGAAATCAAATAAAATGTGCAGGTTGGCAACCATAAGAATGGCTGCAATGATCATCATGTAAGCTCCAATGGCCTTGCACAAACTTTTTATAGTGATGAGGAGGATAGAGAGTTTGATAGTTTTAATATGGAGGGCTTGAATTTGGAAATTAGGAATTCTTCATAAGTTGGAAAAAAATGTGAATTCTTTTGAATTATTTTTTATCTTTGTGTTCTCTGGAATTGTCTATTGTGTATACATTATCTATATTAAAATTGTCCAGACTTAGTATTCATGCTTTTGTTTTGAGCCAAAATACTTTCTTTTAATCTAGTCCTCTCTGTCTCTCTCATACATGTGCATGTAAACATGAAAAAGTAATACACATTTCATCAGCTTTCCATATTTTCCTTAAATTTCATTATGATGTAAATTCTTTATCATGTACTGAATTTGTAGCCATCACTGGTGTAGTTCTTCAATGTGTATTTGCCTTTAACTCCATGATATTTGCATGATTACAGTTGCTGAGTAAACAGGTACTTATTTAAGGTCACTTACATCAAAGCAAACTAGTAGCAAGCTTTTGTGGTATTTAAATTATTTCCAAAGCATTATTTCTGAAACTTCTTTATCATATTTTAAGAATATTACAGAAGTCTAGTGCAGTAGTATCATTTACAAATGAGATATATACATTTCCAAGGTATCCCCCCCCCATAACTGGTGAATTTTAAGAATTTCAATGCAATAATGTATAAACTATCAGTAGTAAACTAGAACACAAAAAGGAAGAAGTGTGGACAGGTGATTTGGATTTGTAACGAAGCCTTGACAATTTTAGTCATATCACAACAATGTTTGCAGTGTGGCAGTTTATAGTGACTTCTATCACTGGGGCATCTTGATGCAGACATGTAGGCTCATGTACCACCCAGTCACACACTGACACCTGACTGACCAGTCCTAATGCTAACCTCTTAATGCTGAGTGCCAAGCTAGGCAGCTATTAGTATCATATTTTGAAGTCTTTCGTAAGACTTCGCTGGGGTTTGAGCCCACGACATCCTGCATCTGAGACAGATGCTCTAACCACTAAGGCCACCTAAATGGTCAAAGGGAGAAGTGAATATTAATACAGGAACATCTTACTGCTGATCAACGCTTATGATCATCTAATTAAATTAGACATATTTCAATTAGGTATAAAAAATAAAATTAAAGGAAACTGAAACATATTTACTTTTTCAACCAGATTTTTTTATTTTATAACATTTTCATTGGATACTTCATAATTGTAGTCCTTTAAAAAAGCGCTACATCATTTTAAAATGATGTTATGATTGATAAAATACACTGATCAATCAGCAGACAAAATAATGTCTAAGGTGTCACAAGACATGAAAAATTGCTCTAATTTCGTATCCCAACATTTTACAGCTCATAAAAAATTACTTATGAATATAACAGTGTCCCAATGCTTATTGTCATTATAGCAGATAGTCAATTTGACCATAAAGTCTAGAGGATTTTTCCAGGTAACGACTATTGTGGCCATACTGATATCAGTTCATTATCATTTCCATTCGGGACCTACTAGACACCATAAAAGATTTTCTGCTGAAAGCATGATTTTAATACAACTTTTCACTTGTTAAAATCTGTTTTTTTTTAATTACACACAGAAATATATTCCGTATTAACACAGGAAAAGAAAATTATTCTGTTCCATTGGTCATATGTCCAAAACTAATTTGCAGCTGCATTGTGCGTCACCAGTCCGCTGAATCCCACAGGACGTGCTCAGTGACAGCACACGTTTAATGTCCATATTTATAAGGTTTCAGATTTATGTCAAGAAAAGAAGTTATCCTCTTCCTCAAACCTGTCAAAGTCTCGGTCTGTAAACACTGTGGACTCGTCTTTTGGTTTCTTCTCTATCCTCATGTTTTTAGACAACCTGCATTTCTCCCGCTCCACAACCTATAAAATAAGAATCACAAATGGGCATATCACTCACCTGGTGACATTTATATGACAGCCAAATACAAGACAGCATAGCTTCAAGACTGTTTCTGTAGAAATTTCTATTAATATTGATCTGGCCATGGCATGTTTTATTGTAACACAAATTTGGATATAATACAACATGGCATGATGCCCAAAATTTCACAATAATTTCATTGATTTATTGAAGTACCATATATACTTGTGTATAAGCACAAGTGTGTATAAGCCCAGCCCTCAAACCAAATAGGTATAAACACTAAAAAGTGCATGACCCACATATAAGCCAATCCACAAGTCCGAGACAAAATCACAAGATGCACGAGACAAGTTCTACATGCATTTATTTATAAAAAAATTATATTAGAAAAAATTACACATATACCTCTCTTGGAGTTGGCATGTATGATTACACACAAAAATTGTATAAATGTATTTCAAAAGTCATGAAATTTATTTTCTGCCTTCTTATTACTTCTGCCAAATTCAAATTTGTGAATAAATTACTCAGACAATGACAAGAATTGAGCATTCGCAGGTTGCTGTAACACTACCTCTTCCTTATGACTCAATTATTGCCTATATGTGCACTAATGCATTAGAACTATTTTATCAGTCTTCCAGTAATTACGTTTTTATTTTGCCTTGAAATTGTAAATACCTAACTCATTAAAATGTGATCCTGGTATGACATCAACCAACAACAACAGGGTTTGATTCAACGCTAGTGAGTGCATTTACATAATGGTGCCACAGTATGAACATTGTAGGTTTGAACATGTACTGAATAAAGTACATTCTGCTGAATGAAGTAGGTCCCTCAAATTGGAATCGTGGCACCAATGACAACTCCAAAATACAATAATGAAGTTTCAGAAAGCAGGCTTTGAAAATTATGCTAATACCATAAAAACCCCGAGTTGTAGTTTGCTGTAATTAAGCGACTGTACACCCCATTTTACAAAAGTATGGTAATCGTGCTAATATTATAGAGTGAAAAGCTATTACACATCAAAGTACTGGTATAGTTGCCGGTCAAAGTTACCTCTTAACACAAGCCAGTTTCAGGGTTTTAATGCTTAACTGGCCTGTATTGCTGTCAGAAAACAAAAGACAAATCCACCAATTATGAACAAAGGAGATGCTTTCCATTGTGTGGAAAATGATTTTGTTCAGCCAAAACGCAAAAGTTAAATAGACTAAAATAGTTGATCTATATCCAGAATTTTCAAAAACAATCATAGTAGTTTATAAGAGTTTAGTAAGTGTTGGGTCGCGTGGAATGTATACATGCAGCTACATCATTTCTTTATTGTCCCAAGATTTACAGCTATTATGGTAGTCAACAAAAAAAAATCTTAAAAACTTTATAAAGTTTAGACCTTGGTCTGTGGATAAGCCAACCCCTCCTACTTCCAGGCCTTTATTTTTTCCTATTTTAATCTGCTTATACACGAATATATATACAGTGATTCAAAGTTTTAGTTCTAACATAAATAAGAGTTTGATTTCATAATTTGGCTTGATGTGTTGTGTTTTTGTAGAAATTATGTCCACTCCTTATGTCTTCATTTATATGAATAAATTATCTGAGCAAAAGACGTAAAATGTTTTTCTTTTGTAAATGTTCATTTAAATTTTTTGTATGGTCAATCACCAAATATATATGCTATGGCAGATCAGGATCTTTAGTGTCTGCAGCTTGATTAGACTTAAGTGGTTAAATGTTCATCAAAAACACCTCTACTAATTGTCTGACAAAGACACTGTAAGACCTTCTCACCTTTTTGAATTAAGCATAAACATCTTTACTGATTACCCAACAAAGAAACTATAACTCAGACCTAGTAAACTTTTGAATTTTTCTTTAAGGTATTTACAAAGCAAAAAATGGATAAAACAATCAAAGACATGTCTGGTTGCTCATATTCTGTTCCTGTCAAAACCTTTGATGTACTGCACATTTCCAGCAAATACAGCAATTTTAGGATCTCTGGTACTAACACAAAAGCCTTTCATGCCAGGATTCTTTCCTGTTAAATTGGTCAAAATCTCCTAAGCTGTTTTTTTTTTCTTCAGAAAGACTAATTTAAAGATTGTTCAGTTTTTAGTAACAGCTGTCACATCTGATATCAGATCAATATCATTTATAAAAATTGAAACCCCTTTGTGTCCGGATACTTTCCATCAAATTTAGTTAAAGACTGTTCAGCTATTTTGAGAAGATATTAAATGTCTTTCTATTATTAGTAAAGGTGGCAATATGTGCAGCATCCTTTCTATACAAATGCCCTTCACGTCAGTATGCTGTCCAACTTAATTATGTTTAGTAGTTTTTAAGATAAAGTCATTTTAAAAAAGGTTTTCCTTTTTTTCATAATGGCTGCCATGTTTGATATTTGTACCCATGAAAGCCCTGTCAAATTTTCTACTTTTTTCTGCCCATGTGAAACTGACCTTCTCACCCCAAAATGAATAGGTGTCTTTCTTGTATCAAATGCAAAACTTGAACAAAGTTTAGTTAATGTTGTGCTGAAACTATGTTTCTTCTTTGAGTCACTGTGACTGTGACCATTATTCTTTCAATTCCATAATTAATAGGTTCCTTTCCTTTCTCAAATGCAAGCAATTTTACAAAAAATGTTCAAGGTACATGGTACAGAAGTAAAATTACTGAGTAAACAGTTTTCATTCTTTCTATCTCCATGACATTAACCTCTGACCTTTTGAGCCTTAAACCAATGTTTCTTTCCTACCCTAAAGACACACTACTTACAAAATACATATGGACAATAAGAAATAGATATGCCACCTTTTGCTAATGTAAAAGGTTCATAAAAAAACAAATCTTTGCCATGCTGCTGATGCTAAACACAATCACTCCATATTTTAGTGTAAAACTCTAGACAAGCTGAAAATTCTTTCATAATATATATACATAAAGATTAGAAAACTAGATTAATACTTCATCTAAAAACCAGTATAACTTACTGCCTCTGCAGCTTTGGTGGTCTGAGTGCTGCCAGCTTCTGCTGACAGTCTCTGTAGAATGCTTAAACAGTCATCTGTGTAATCTGCATCTTTTGTTGTCTTGTATGCTTCTGAAGATAGAAAATATAACTTGACATCATTTTTTTATTTGTTTGTAATCCATCAATTACCTCCCCTGGCATATAGCAATATGTGGAAATGTTTTTATTTATGTACTTTAACATTTCATAAATAGTGTGGTTTTGAAGAAGGATAAAATTGTCAAAATCCTTTATGCTGCTGAATTCTTTTTTTTAATATTCACTTTTCTTCACAACATAAATGAAGAAATGACAGTTATCTCATGGCTAACCACTTGTATTTGTCCAGCAGGTATTAATTATCCAAAATATATTTTAAAAAAGTTATAAATATGTTAATTACACAAAACTGAAATTTCAACAAAAAAACCACAACAGCATCTCATCGAACATCCTTCACTTTTTCTTAACAGCTGAGGTATTCAATTTGAAAGACAATTTCTAGGATTGAAAAAAACAAACCTGTTTTGTGGTTCAATATCTGAAGGTGAAGAAATTGGGCAAATCTGCCATTGCTGGCTCAATCACTAGATGTACAGTACAAGTACACTGTTGACTTACCAAACTAACATCAAGGTAATCAACAATAAAAGGTTCAAAATAGTACTGTATGTAATTGCTTATGAGTCAAGCCAAACTGCAAACAAAGATCCAAATCTGCTGTAGCATAAAGCACCCAAATTCACGGTTTATGTTGTTTGTTCTACTCCTAACTGCACTGCACTGACCCAGATCTACCAGTGCATTATGTGATGGCAGGTCTATGTCTGTCCAGTTACAGTTGGACTCCACTTATAAGTGAGCATATATGGCAGGTTTCTGGCACTATTGCACATAAATCAATAAAACCAGTAGAAATATTTTAAAATAAAGTTCTCTAGTTAAAATTATTTCAGAAATAAATAACTCGCCCCAAGTGCCTCACTGCTAGTATCTGGCAACCGCTGAAAATTTTAAATAATTCCAATCAATATAAGTAAGGAATATAAGTAAAAATTAATAAACCTAAGATATTCTCTGCTAACAAGGTGAGTACCTATTAATGAACTTCTACTAGAAGTAGATGTCTTCTTTCTTTGTCGAGTTTTCAGCTTCTGGAGTTCCTTCTTCACTCCCCACTTCCTGGTACTGATCAGTTTCATTGGATCGTTACTCTTTTTCCTTTTTGGTGTAACTGAAAATTTAGCAATGTTGTAATTTCAGGAGTGCATAAGAACAAATTAAAAAATTTTGTCCAAGTATTTTCTTATTACTCATGACAAAAAATTTCATCTGTTTTTGGGTCAACATACATTAAAGAAAGTGTGACTGCCAATTAATAATTTACATCTATGAAAGTACTTTATACACTCAATTATAAGCTGAGCTAAATTGCAAACAAAGAACCTCATCTGCCATAGCATAATGTATCTGCAGACTAGGGTATATGTTTCTTATTCTACTGATTACTCCTAACAAAATGCACAGACCCAGATCTGCTGGCACATCATGCAATGGCAGATCTGAGTCTGTGCAGTTTGCATTTGCATTCAACTTGCGAATATAAACAGTATTAATAATCTCCAGCCGTCACTGTAAACATTACTTAGTAATCTCCAATAACCACTATAAACATTATCACATAAACTGAAATTTGCCTACAGTGATCTTGGCAACCAAGTGTAGGCCTCTTATCTTGGGATCGAACAAGCACACATATATTGTGTGAGAGGGAGTAAAAGACACAAAACAATGAAAACAGAAGTCTTTGATACGATATAATAAAGGTACTATAATGAGTTGATAGCAAGCATTCCTCAGTGGGACTGCAGCTGTACTGACTGAAACATTTCCAGGAATTTAAGAAGTCTATTTTTTCTGTGTTTTAATATTTTTAAACTGATGAGTACTGGAACAATCTCTGACATTATACATAAGCCAATGGCATTTCTTACATGTCAAGCCAATGGCATTTCTTACATGTCAAGCCAATGGCATTTCTTACATGTCAAGCCAATGGCATTTCTTACATGTCTAGCCAATGGCATTTCTTACATGTCTAGCCAATGGCATTTCTTACATGTCTAGCCAATGGCATTTCTTACATTTCTAGGTTAACATGCCCACAAGATATCTGTGCAATACAAAAAATTTCTGTCGTGACCTCTGACATAAAACTTGATGGAAAGAAAATCATAAAACTTGACAAAGACAATCCCAAGAAGTAGACAAACTTTAGTTGAATCAATAATTCATATCATTGATTGGGGAAGGGGGATTATTCAAGAAAATCTTGTGCTATATACACAAAATGGGTTGGATAAAAATTCATTCACACAACTTTTAGGTTAACATGTTCATAAGACAGTACAGCTAAAATCTGGGGTCATCACCTCTGACCTAAATTCAAGGTCACAATAAACTAAATACAAGGTCTGATTAAAATTCACTTCCATAAGTTCCCAAGCTTCATTAAGTACAAAACAATGCAAACAATTACCTTAGACTTGACCACAATATCAAGGAAAGTCTGGTTTTCAAAATTCTTTCAAAATAAATTTATAAATATATACTTGTGGTCAGATCCGCCCCATTTTTGTTTGGAACGAGTTAAATATCCAAGGCAACTTTTAGCGAAATATGCATATTAATCTACCATTTATGCACAAGGATAAGATTTGTAGATGCCTACTATGACATAATGTTAGGTCAGATTAGCACAATTTTCAATCAAAAATCCGAGTTCCAAAAAAATTATACCCTGATGACAAACTAAATCCAGATTGGGCCACACTCATAATCTGTCTGAAAGAAAACTTATGACCACTGACAAAATTCTGCATTTTTGTTTTAAGTTCATCAAAAACTGTAAATTATTAAAACTCTGCTCCTGGCTGGGCCACCATCTATAAATTTCTCCACATTATGAAAACTGTCATTTCAACTGTATCACAAGCTATAAATTTTGTGTGTACAAAGTGAACCATATCACCTATGAATGGGTAGCAGTACTTTTTATGTTCTCTATTTCATTGTTTACCTTTTAATTAGCACTCACTTGTATGGCATGAATAATAGTAAACTCTCCCTTCCTAAAGCCAATCTGACAATACATTGTGATCAAATATATCATGCAGTACCTATGCAACTGACAATTAAGCTAAACAAGGGAGATAAGCAGATAATAAAATCCCACAATGCAATGTATCATCATCCTAAGAATCATTATACAGTAGTCCCCTCTTGAACGGCCCCCATCACCAGCAGCCACCCGCTTCTTACGGCCAGAATCTGAAGGCACCGACGAATTTGTGTTCAAAATTACCCCTCACAAAAGGCCACCCGGCTAACACGACCAGCGGCCAGCATATTTTTGCAAAAACATAAAATTTACCCCTCACAAGCGGCCGCATATTATTTTGTAGTATGTATCTAGAACAATTTTTTTTCTAATTGTGTTTAGTAATCCGATTTCTGTTTCCCGAAGTCAGGTTTTCGTTCTTGAAAAAAGTGTTCTACATGTACCACTAAGGTTAATATTATATCCTTTACACCTTATGAGAAGCCACATTTATTTCTTAAAGCCGAGAAAGACTCAATCCATATGTAAAGGTAATCCATATATCCTTACTGCGTGTCATCATAGATGTCTGGTTTATCCACTGATAATTGTTAAGATTACACTTATTAATAGTAGTAACATCGAAAAAGTGGCAATATTGATGTACAATACGAATGTCTGCGCGGAAAATGGTTTGATAGTCTTAGTGGCTTCCCTTTGCAAGATGTTGAGCTTGTTAACTTACATAATTAGCGGCTATTACGCAACAATTGTAAAGTTTATAAATATTAACGGCCGTGATGAGCTATTGTTCTGATCAAATCTGCGTACGTATCCAAGTCGTTTTTCACACTTAGAGCAAAAAAATATATATATATATATACAAAAACAATAGGGTACCAGACTGCGACTAATGAATCACGTGAGAATCGCTGACTTAAAAATATACGGCATCTTGTTTAAATGCAGAAGAAAAAAAAATTGTTTCATCAGTCTGGTAGTTGCAACATTGATGATTATAACTGGATGTAAGGTCAAGATCACATGGTCAGCATTGGCTAAAAATAGAAACAGGGTACTAGACAAAGACCTAAAAATCACGTGACAACACAACTTGTCGCTTCTTTAAAAAGAAAGCATTTCGTCCGCACAACAAATGTATCGTCTGCATAATTAAATCGCATACAGTTAGCAACATCGGAATAAATCATTACCAAACATTAACATGTCATTACGTAAACGAAGATGATTATTTCAGAAAATGTCGGTTATTATAGTCTACGATATCGAGTGAGGTGGGGAGGGGGACTAGTCAAAGAAATTTAGGTAGAAAAGACTCGAATAAAACAATTTTATGTTGAAAAGACTCGAATAAATAACAGTGTAACCAATAAGTTATTTAGCAGCAGTGGGAAAATGGAGCAAAAGGAAAGATAATTGCGTATGTACCAAGATTCAAATGAAGTTTTTGAATGGTTCTGCTATGTGCATGACAACACCCGCTCGCATATCGCGCTTACGCCAAGAATAAGAACTATTAATGCATATTCAGTTGAAATAAGTCAACTATTATAGCACAAGAACCGTTTAATATTTAATGTTGCTTTTAAAGGAAGATATTTAATGCTTTGAAAAATGAAGCTTTCTTACTACGTACATATACTTCTCACAATATATTTAGTCCCCCTCTGGAAAGACCACCCGCCTTATAAGGCCACTTTCACGGTGCAGAAGGGGTGGCCGTATAAGAGGGGGACTACTGTATCCAAAACAGAAAAGATTGCCAGCTTCTACCAAATGATCATGATCCCATATACACTTTGTTGTTTAAATGAAAATGCCCACTGCTCCTTAATTAAAGTAATCCCTTCAAGCGCATATCATATGTTGAAGTTGATCCTCCGTATAGTCAATAAATAGAATTAAGTCTCATTACTATCATTTAATCAGTTTGTAAAAAATGTGGACACTTATGTTAGTAAAGTGTCTTTCAATAACTTCATTGCACTGACATTTAATTTTAATCAAAGGGTGAACCAATTGCCCATATCTCAATCGAGAAAACACAAGGTGATTTAAAACACTGCCTATCACACGAATTCAAGCAGTAATAGAATTAATGCGCATTTGTCAATTACCACTTTTTGTAGCATTGTAGGATGTAAATGAAGAAATGATGAAAAGCTGGATTCAAGCAAACAAAATACCCGGAGAGCATGAAGAATGGACAGATAAAGATAAATTGATCTAAGTATGAAAACTAGCCCTGGTCCAACTTGTTTTGAAACAGGAAAACGTAATTGCTTCAGATTAGCGCTAAGGAAAATTTTGTTACTCCAACTTTGAAAACGAATAGTCTGGGACATTTGTCTATGGGATTAGTCAGACCAAATGTTGTAACTTCAGGAAATAAAGAAAACTATGGAAATATATGTACTTTACTTATACTCAATATTAATTTTATCACTGACAAGGTTGATAACATATCTCTACAAATATATGTACTTCACTTATACTCCATTGATATTTTGTCACTGACAAGGTTGATAACTCTTCTCTACAAATATTTTATGATGCTAACACATGCTTACTATGGTGCTATAAAAAATTTCCTGGGAAGTTACTGTGGCTGTAAAATTAAAGTGGGGAAAGTATTTTTCCAAACAGGAGTGATTTTTGTTCATTGTCTGCAATATGTGTCACAACATTCTGCAAATTTACATAACTTATGTGTTGTACCCACCTGAACCTATGGATGTACATATGTTTTTCTGTTTAATTTATTTTAGAAATATTCAAGCTCCACATTTCAAATACTCGGTGAAGAAGAGTTTATCTCTCTATATATTAATGAAAATAAGACTTTTCCAGGAACCTGAAAAGAAGAGGATTTAGGCTCACTGTGAAACATGAAATCATTCAAGATAAAATATGAACAAGATGACAAGAGCACAGGAGTCTGCAGTTTTATTAATAACGCATAATAAAATTTCGGACAAGAAATCACCGTAATGGAATTATAAATTAACACAAAGAATGCAAGCATGACCACAACCATCCGCTGCTTTTGACTTTTCTCACAAATTTTATTTACTTCAGAATCGTAAGTAGACTGAAAATCTACAAATATCCATTCAAAAACCAGTAACGTACCAATGCATCACTCTTGGACAACCATTGCATGAATCCAATCCAGTGAATTAACCTTTATTTTCACCATCACGTTCACAAACAATGTCAAACAAAACTCGTCACAAAAAGTAGCCCATTTCTACTAGTTTTTTACCCTGCACAGAGGTCTCGCTAGGCTTTTAAAACTAGGAGTCTAGAACTCCTAATTTGGTAAAAATAGGAGTCCCACCAGCAAAAGTTGCAGTCCCCATTAAGCCAAAAATCACATACTTTCCTACACTTGGCTACGGTCACATCCAAACTATAAATAATAGCAACTTTAGCACAGTTTTGATTCTCATTGAAATCATCATCATTTTTCTGTTTAACTACAAAACACTTGTATTAATTTGCAAATGGCATTTTGTCCAAGTCTCTTGATTTCGAGTTCACAGGCAATATCTATAAGGCAAAAACCGGAAATGAAATCAATAACAGTGATTGTGCTGGGCTTCGCCAATGTCGCAAATTGCAATTGTTTTACATCTTGGTGACAAAATATACCATCTAGCCATATTTTTGGCTACAACATTTTTGGCTGATAAAAATGGAATATATAGTCTTGAGATTGGAGTGGAGAAATTCAAAGACACCATGACAGGAAGCCGCAAACTTGGATATGAAAATACAATGGAAACAATTCTTACATATACAAATCCTTATTTCATATTAACAAGCCACCCAAACAGTTAACTGCTATGTCATAATCCGCTTATGCGGATATCTGGCTTTGATACAGTATACTGTAATATAATCAAACTAGCCATGCAACTGACTTAGCTAAAATCAACCTCTTATGAGGGTAGAAATGTGAAATGACTACAGTCCACCACACGACAGCAATTTAAAAAAAACAAACAAAAAAAAACAGAAATAGTAGTTTTCTGCAACTTCAGTGAAAACTGACTTCCTCTAAAACACAGATATATACTAAGGAATTTTTTTTAAAAAATTGTGTCAATGTTCTACAATTCATTTTATGTTGCCGCACATGAAAGTTAGACATGGTATTACGATTCTGAAGTGATAAAAGATGAGTGAGAAAAGTTGAATGGAGAGGAGGGTTGTGGTCACGCTTGCATTCCTTGGGTATTTGTTTTGTCCTTCGAAGGGAATCTTTAGCGGTGCCTTCAATAACACATGCACCTTCATCAAAGCAAGCTGGTGAACTTTGATCAAAGAAGTCAGCAACAAACTAAAAGTATTACTTCAGTTTTCACAGTGATTAGAACATTTATATTGCAGCAAAAGTTTACTCCTTACAAAAAAAACGTGCATACGGAGGACTCCTATGTGGGTGATTTTCTGCATTTCAAATAAAAAAATTGTGTCTAAATTCATGTAATTAAGCGTTTCTGAAATCACTGCCTGCAGTAAATATGAGTTGGGTCTAATAATTGTTCCTAACACGCACAGAATCAGTTCTGTCCCATATCTAGGTAGCATACATGTTTATGAAACATCATTTGCTTATTTCTGCATGAGAGAGAGATAGTGAGAGAGAGGCGATTGAAGAACAAGAAACATTTGTGGAGAAGCATAAACTTAAACAGATAAATGGACTACAGCATTATCTTATCTTTGAAAATCATAGATAAGCACTTTCCCAATGGAATGCACATGTCGAATGAGGGTGGCCTTGAGATGCCTTATTTATCAGACTCTGTACCAACTGGGTCAGTGACACACACACACACGCGAATGCGAGAGATAAGGCACATAATACAAAATACTAAAATTATCAGGATTAATGTGTATACAATGTGAGGACAAAATGAATGCTATCAGCATTTGTATGTATACATTCATGTAATGCGCAGTGACAGCATTTTTTTTTTTAAATTTTTTTTTGGCATTCATTATTCTGAGCAAATTCAACTATCTGACAGTCTGCAGTATTAAATTTCCCTAGTATTAAAAGAAAACAGATTCTGTGCCATGTTCAGACCCTAACACATATTTACTGCAATGTAGAAACTGCGTGTGATGATCATCCGAGAGTGATGCACAGGTAAGTTACTGTTTTTTAAACAGATATGTAGTTTTTCAGTTTACTTGTGATTCTGAAGCAATAAAAGACGCACGAGAAAAGTTGAATCACGCTTGCATTCCTTGTGTCAGAAATTTCGTCATGCTTTAATGATAAAACTATTTATTGATAAAACTGCAGACACCTGTGACCAAAGTTAGGGGTCTCCAAGAAATAATCTGGCTAAAAATTATAAGCTGATTAAAGAAAGGATAATTTTGTCGATTTTTATAGTATTATTGATGTTTTTTTGTGTTTAAAATCGGAAAGGTTGTACAAACAAAAACGAAGATAAGAGAATACTTTACAATGTCACTTTCATATAAATGTTAATAGTTACCTATCATCAATAACACATCACGTCCGTGATTCGTGCTCTTGTCTTGGAAGTCTGATGGCATGCTTTAATTAGATTAAATTAATAGTAGCAATTATTAACAATATGTTACAACAGTTTGTTTGTTTGTTTACCATTTTCTTGCTTGAATTCCTCCTCAAAAAGTGCAAGACTTTGCCGCACATGGAAGTTAGACATGGTATTAAAGATACCCACACATGCAATTCCGTTGGAGGGGAAGGGGACAATAATCTCTAACCAGAGGAAGTAATTTTCTTTGATTGATCGACAATGCAAAATCTTTAATTGGTACACTTTTTAAATAGTTATTTTAAATGAATATGTGAAAATTTTTGTTCTTACATTTTTAATTAAGTAAAAAAGAGCGAGGAAATAAAGTTTACTTTGTAGTTGGGAGTCTTTTTGGTTGATCTCGATTTGTACGTACATATATATTTACAGGTCAGTAAGATTCCAGTAAAAGAGCGCCAAAACACAAGAGATTACATTAACAAAATTTGTAGCAGTTGTTGCTTTAATATAAAATATGCAAAACCTGGGAGAAAAAAAAGCGTAGCCTCATTCGTACATGTTGTGACTCAAATATCGTTTAAGTATTTGACCGACCATCTATCTATCTACCTATCTATCTATCTATCTATCTATCTATCTATCTATCTATCTATCTATCTATCTATCTGTCTGTCTGTCTGTCTGTCTGTGTGTGTGTGTGTGTCCACCAGGCATGTGTGCTCAGCACACTCCTCTACAGTAGTGAGGCATGGACCACCTACACGAGCCACGAAAGAAAACTCAATAGCTTCCATCTGAGATGCCTGCGGCGCATTTTGCGCATCCAGTGGCAGGACAAAGTACCCAACACGGAGGTTCTGGAACGGGCCAGCATCGCCTTCGATCGCTCGGCCACGTCAGGAGAATGAATACAGGCCGCATTCCCAAGGTCCTGTTTTACGGCGAGCTAGCAGAAGGCACACAACCGACTGGACGGCCACGTCTGCGATATAAAGACGTCTGCAAAAAGGACATAAAAAAGGTCAACATCAGCGTCAACAACTGGGAGAGCTGTGCTAACAACCGCTAAGAGTGGCAACTTGCTGTGAGACAAGGCATTCAGAAAGCCGAAGAAGGAATAATTGCAAACCTCGCTAAAAAGAGAGCCAAGAGGAAGGCGAACCAACATCAGCCCCCAAAAGAATCCATCTTCACCTGCAGCAAGTGCAACAAAGATTGTCACACAATGGTCGGACTCTTCAGCCACTCGCGACGGTGCAGATAAGGCACCAAAACAGGGAGCTACACCATCGTTTCTCGAAGACGAACAGATGCCAACAATATATATATATATATATATATATATATATATATATATATATATATATATATATATATATATATATATATATATATATATATATATGCAATAAACTGACGACGAACAGTGCGAAACTAGTAAATAACTAGCGCTTTCGACTCTTAATTAGTCTTTTTCAAAGGCAAATGAAAAACATATACAAAACAAACAAATAAAAACAAAATCGTTGTGTTTGTAAAACTCTACATGGCTGTCTCTACATGAGTTAAACCTATAGATAAATTAACTCAACCAGCCTGTATAGACTTGTTGCGAATACTGAAAAATGTTTATAATTCCCTAAAAGTCTGGGGAAATGAAAACAGGCTAGTTAGTTAATAGTTTGGCACTGTTCGTCGTCAATTTATTGCATCTATCTTAGATGAGATTGTTGCTAATATCTCGTGCAGGAACCATTCCGAGAAAGGAATACCGTTAAGAACAACTGGGGACGGAGACTCTTTTCAACGCTGTCTCAGTCCTTTTGTGCGGTTTATGTCCTTTGAACTTGCCTACAAGACAATTGTAATGCCGATGCTTGAAGAGACAGTAAATAAGGGCATCGACATAGAGCAAGTATTCAGTTGCTGAAGCCAGATTATTCCGTTGCCGTGTTAGACTGCCCTTGCCATGCTTACAAAACGTCCATTACGTAGCGTTTATCCAGATGTAAACAGGAAAAAAGACCTGGCATTTTGTGTCCTCAACACAACCTTCAACTATCCTTCAGAAGGATGGATATTTAGTAATGTGGAGCAATGTAGCCAAACCAACCAACGCTCTTTGGGTACAAAACAGGAAAGCATAGACCCATAACCAATCCGTGCCTTTGGTCGAAAACAGTGTAAATGACACACTCATCAATAACCTGACCTTAGTGAAAAATCAATCACTAACCCAACCATCAGTACCGGTACTGTCAGCGAACCACTAACTATCAGTGAACAAAGCAATCAGGAACCTGGCCATCATTACCAAAATTGTCAATGAGTCTCTCTAACCTTCAGCGAACCACCAATCAGTAACCCTACCATCAGTGAACAACAAATCAGTAACCCAACCATCAGGGACCCTCCAAATAAATTCACAGCATCAACCAGTATCCTGGCTACCAACGACTAACCTAGTAATTACACACATAAACGTAACGTTAGCACGGAAACGTCCACGCCTAAGCGCGGTGCCATTTTTAGGCATAGACACGTGATGCACGTGCTTAGATCCCCGCGCAGCTGGGGACCTCACGGTGGCCCAAAAACAAAATTTCGGTGTCGGCTGTGTTAGCAGTTTAGTACTATATTAATAAATTTAACAATATGACACACATGCACATGGAAATGCAATGCAATACTCTATATCTGAGATACTGAGGGGCAATTCTGGTTACTTTTAAAGTTAGAGTTTGTGTCTAGCCCCCCACCCACAACTTCTTAAAACGGCTCTGACTAAGAGTCAATTTGTAGACGGTGACTGACAAACTCTGAAATGTCGTTATTGCTCCTCTTGGTCAGCCAAGAACAATGCTTCAAAATATGTCAGTTGTTCGAACAGATATAACAGCCTATTCGACAAAGATGACGTCACGTCTATGACCTTGCACTGTAATCAATAAAGACAAACAAGGTCGATTGGGACAATGCTTCTTTTACAATTTATGTTGTTGTTGGGCTTAACGCCATTTTTCAGCACACGATAGGCTATTCATGGCGGCCAGTATTAATGGTGGAGGAAGAAACCGGGAAATCCCCGGAAAGAACCACCGATCCACGAGAAGCTACTGGCAAGCTTTCTCACATATCCACATTTGCCGAATCCTAGACTCGAACCCACGCAGACAGAGTTGAGATGGCAGTGATCCGTAACGGACAGCGCTTTAGACCACTAGGCCACTCGGGGCCCTATTACAATTTATGAATCAGAATCAATTATTGAAAACTAGGCTAAAGTAACCACTGCTGGGCCTTACAGTGAGATTTTGAAGAATGAGAAGTTTATGGTTCGAACATGGAATTAAAAGAATTAACGACTTAGTGGATGATATTAGACAGTTGTTTCATATGGTTCAGCTCCAGGTTTCAAACAAATAGTCTGGTTTTAAAAAGTTTAATAGGAGCAATAAATGAGATTCAAACAAATGTTGGTATTTAGTTGATCAGTTCTATCAGTTCTAAACTACTTTATACCGACGTTTACTGAAAGAGTTGCCAATAGATTTATACGAAACTGATTAAAAACTGGATAACTTACTTCCTCAAGATGCACAAATAAGTTTGGTTTTTTTTTACATAAAGATATTGGACATAATTATTGTTACAAATACAATTTTTACTTGGTGCAATAGATAGTGTGTGTGTGTTTGATTTAAATTTTTAACGTAGCTTTAACAACTTTTCAGTCATATCGCTAAGATGTCTGCAATGTGGCAGTTTATAGTGATGCTAGCACTGGGGCATCATGTCGCAGACATGTAGCATGATGTCCCACCCAGTCACATTATCCTGACATCAGGCAGACCATTCCTAACACCAAACTCTTAATGCTGAGCGCCAAGCGAGGCAGCTACTGGGATCGAGCCCACTACCTCCCGCATCCGAGGTGGACGCTCTGACCATTAGGCCACCGAAGCTGTCTATAATAGATAGTAATATGTGTTTTCTGTTGGCAGTTTCCTGAATCGACATGAAATTTGTTGAGGGGGAGGGGCGGTAGCATAGTTCAGAGGTAATGGGAAAATCTTGTGTCAATGATTACTAATAAATTGTACTTATATACCAAATTGTAATATATCAATCGGCAGAATTCGAATGATTGTTATTTTTTATCTTACTGTATTCAAAACATTATATTTATTTTTGCAAGTATTGTAATTCTCATCCTCATATATTGCATTTTAAATCAGCTTTAGACAGCAGTTATGTTAGTAAAAAAAAATATATGCAATGCCTTTTAAGCGTTTTGGACGTGAAACAGTTTTGAAGAAGTGGATGACCTACATAAATTTACTCCAGCAGTGCAGTAGTTTATCATCGGAATAACATTATGCTGCATGATTATTTTTATTTTTTTTAAAAAAATATCTGAAGTAAATTACTTTATCAATTTTACATCGATAATGATGCATCGTTCTTCATGACAACCTAGATTTTGCCAAACAAAGCGATCGAAATATCGACCCTCCACCACAAGGGTGACGATCTTTTGTCAAATACTATACATTCTGCCGTATCTTGTACAAAAATTTCCATCTGCAATCGATTCCTTGATAAACTGAGCATGAACTAGTCCAAAGTATTCAAACTTTACTAGAGATCACAAAAAAAATGAATTTTGCCCTAGTAGGCAATATCAGCATTTGAAAGTGAAATAAATAAATCATAACATATATCAAGATATCAATTCTAAAAGAAAGAAACGAAAATATTAATTTGTGTACAACATATTGAAATCTCTAGTTATTGGAAGATAAAAACATCCAAATTTAAGATAGTGCTTTGATATTGATTGGAGTGTAGGAGAAGCGTGCTCCAATCAATAATTCATATCCTGAATATAATAAGGACATTGAAATGAATTTAGATTAAGCATTTATTATTGTTCAGCTTTCACTTGGTAATGGAAAAAGCCTAATTAATAAGCCAGTTCAATAGTTCAATCGGATAGAAGCCAAATAATGTTTTATCGCACCATTCAATCAATAAAACCTTATTAAATTTCGTTGTGAAGTTGGGAACAAAGTAATTGATAATCACCATAGGGAATAATTAAATTAATTAGGTTTACAATGTGAATGACCACTGGAAGGTTATGGACATGATCCAAAAGGTCGTTACTTGGAACTATACCGTCCATACACTCACACTCTACCCCCCCACTAAAACTTGATATAAAGTTAAAGCTGTCCTTGGAAAGCACGCAAGATGCACGCGTGATTTTTGGACAAACATCTTTTGAGACTGGATGTAGCACTTGTGATCAGGCATCTTCCAGAATATAAAAAAGGCTTTGAGCTGTTTTATTCTCAGTGCGATTCCATGCTCTCAATGAGTATCATGTCTATTTCTTACAGGTAAGAAACTTATGCTTTATACTCGCTTTTGGAAGTTAAAGATTTTATAGTGAGTTGTGGTATTCTTCTGAATTATTTTTATTTCATTAATATAATGTAATACTGAATTCTCTTTTCTACTATGAAATATTTTACTGATTTAATATTTTACTGAATTGATGTTCATTGTATTTATAATATAATATTATTGAGTTCCCTTCTTCCACAATCATAATGTAATGAAATATTTTACAGCTTCGCTGTTCATTAGTATTTGTTTGAAATAATTACTAGCTTCATGTTATAATTTAATTGAGAATAAATATATATTCCTTAAATAATAAGTATAACATTCACAGATCTTTTTCAGGTCTTTACCTTACAATAAATAAAATAAAATACATTTATTACAGTTATTGAATTTTAGGCTCTTTAAATATTTAAATCACTTGTATTCAAAAATACAGAAAAATGAATGGACAAATGAAATACTAGATTGTGGAAGAACTATTTAATAAGTATTGTAATATGTATTGTATGTATTTTCAACATAAATAAATTTACATGTTGTATCTTTAGAATATGTATCTATATATATGTCAATAAAGTACGATTCCAGGCTCTAGAAGTATCATGTCTATTTCTTACAGCGATCCCACCTCTTCGCAGCCAAGCATTCCCCACAAAAAGATGTAACCGTATCTACACCATCATATGTGACACCTTATTCTTATGAATGCTGAACTTCCTGCCTTTTCGTAACTAGACACGAGAAGAAGGTTATGAAAGAAACGTCTAAAAACAACATCAGACAGTTCCTATCATAATATAGTACAGCGATCCCAATCCAAATCAAATTTTTTCTATCATAAAAGTGGTGGATGAATAACATGAATACAGGTGTCGAAACACATAATTATGATCCAAGAGGGAGACTCTCACCACATCCATTACGACCAGCAGACTTCGCCAAATTATGGTATTGACTTGCCTCGGAACACTACAATACGACCCTATGCACATGACCGTTTCTTCATTACACCTGCTCGCTCCTGTTCCACTTGTCCGACAGCTATCTACAGACTAAACGCCGTAACTCCTAACACCATTAGACTTCACTTCGCCCGGCTATGCTACATCAACTCCAGAAGCGACAGCGCCGCCATATTCCAAAGAGAAAACCCAGATTCGAACAACTTCTCACTCATTTTAGAAACTACAGCAACCAGAAATATCACAGCGGAACGAATATGATTACAACTATGAGAGGATCGCAACAGAAAATGCATACATCGCCTATGAGAATTCTTTTTCCAGTAACACCTGGGACTACGACATTTCGAATGCATACAGTGCTAAGTCCAGCTCCAAATTTGACCTAACTACAACCCAAAATGAATTGCAGCGACATCTACGCTCTCACAGATCAGCGACAACAGCATTAACAGTCCCCTTCTCAGTGAAAGTGACTTTAACATTTTGAACTCTTTCGGTATTAGAGGCAATAGATGTATTGTTTGCTATTAGTTCATATCAAGAATATTTCTTTATTGTGGTATATCACACAAAGGTATGATTTTTCTATCTCTTATTTTGATTTTTTAAAATGACAAATTGAAAGTTAGTGCGTAAATTTCAAACGATTAACAACACTAATCTAACTTATGCTATATTTCATTTTTTATTGAGTAAATAACATTGTTATACTTACTGTCATTAACATACATCAGAGTTGCTAAGATTTCTACTACAGAGAATGTGAATGAACCTTTAAGTTTAATTCCGTGCCCTAAGCATTTATATCAAACATCAAACCTACTCGTCTTGACACTTCAAACTACATTATACATGTTTCGCTACTATCTATCACACATAATCGATCGTACCGTATTTGCCTATCTTAAGGAGCATTGTACTTTCCGCTATGCCGTTTCAAACATTGATGCAGAAGTTGTTTGTTTTGTTAGCTCAATGGTGTTCGATAATGTTATTGAGAATTTCTCTTACGTGTTTCATATGAAATCATATGAATGTATACCATAATGTATAATATATGGTATTGTCTTGGCAAAACGCCAAATGTACGGTTCTAATGTCTTCAAACCAGTCAGAAGAGAGTTTCCTTCTATGGTTTTGCAGCATCAAATGATGTTGTAGTGTTATTATGTACGTTTTTCTATAGCTAAAGTGTCTGAGCGATTGCCCAACACAGAGTTTTGTAGCAGCTAATGGCCTGCATATTGAATTTTTGACGCAGAGAGATTGCTCTGCATATTGAATTTTTGAATGCATAATGCATTTTGAGCAGCTATTGCCTGCATATGATCAACTTCTGAGTAAAGTTTGTTTGAAGGATAACGGTAATATATTCCCTTTCGTACGTCATAGGTAATGTTAGTAATACACGCTCAGTTTTACAATTTTAATAATGCACTAAATCATGTCGATTCAGTTTTACGATTTTCATGATATTTTCACTTACCGCTCATAGGTTCGATTAAATGCAATTTCATACACACACAGGTCAAGGTTTGATTGCAAATGAACATACGTTATGGTTATTAGAGTAGAATTAACATAACACTAACATTTTCATCTTCATTACTCATGATTAATACCAAATTCTTGCAAGGTTCTCTAAGCAAACATTCTTACCTCAATGTCGCTTGTATTTAATGATATTATGTATGCACTAAGAAGATAAATTCAATATTGGTTTACAAGTACTATCCATAATAATGAGAGTTATTTTTACAACACGTCGCTGAAGCAAAATAATAACCGTAGTCACTGATAAATATGTTATGCTGATGTTATGCAAAATATAAAAAAATAAAAAAAATAACAAAAAAGAGTAAAATAACATTTAAAAAAAATAAAGAAACCAAGAACTACAAGCTAATATTAACTTTTTATACTCGTCTTACAGGACTAGTATTAGCATAGATTATGTACACCTACAAATCGCACACAATCGAATACACGTCGTACACGACTAGGTCGAATAGTTCGTAATTGAATTAAATACGAAATTCAGAAGAAAATTTGTCGTATATTGGGAGAAATGATTATAGTCCTATCCTTCATTCCATTCTTTCTTCATACCTTCTATCTCGTTTTCTTCTTTCTGGGTGTCCAAACCTCTCAAGCTCTTTCTTTTTCTTTAAGGTATGGATGGAATATGGATTTGGTTCATGGGATTGTATTCTCTTTTTTTAACTCTGAATTCAGTATCCGCAGAAACAGAACAAAATCAATTTACGCTAAAGGTTATATCTAGCCACTCCCACTATTTTATGATTCAGCCGATAAGTGGACTCACACTTTCAAATCAGGCTTTTAAGGAATTATTCAGTCGAATGTATCGAACATTGACACAGAGATGTCAACAGTAGCTACATATATGATATTCTTTCACACTTCAAGTCAATACGAATTACAATGAATATGCAGTTTAATATAACAATCTCATTAATTAATTAGTTAATTCAGAAAGGTGTTTTGCATTCTTCAAATGTATTATGAGAGAAGTTTTGCCTTCATTGATAAAATAGGTAAATATCTATTTGGAATGCTGACAATGAAAACATCACGACATTTAGCAAGTTATACAAATATGCTAAAGCAACAGAATAATGAAATTTAAATTTTCGGTATTATTGCTCGATAGGGAGAAGATTTCTTCTCCTATACCTGACAAATTGATAATAGAATTAGAACATGTTAACGGCTATTGGTCCACACTCAAAAACGCTTATACTATTAGAGCAAGCGATGCTTGCTATTGTCGAAATAATTGTGCAGGATATTAGACAATAGAAGAAAGGATTGCATCTCAGTTCTCTTTTTCCAATGTCGTGCCGACAATTTTTCTTCATGATAAATTTTCCTCTTGTAATTTTAACATTTATCGCATATTATCAAATGTACTTTCGTTGTAATTTTTTCCTCTTGAAATTTTGATATTATTGAATATTGTCACATGGAATTTCGTTGTAATTTACACTATTATACCCTTAAAATTCATTCACTAGTGTCATGAGTGTTTTCGTTGTACTTCTCACTATTGTACTTGAATTTCATTGAATGTGTCAATTGTATTTTCGTATGGTTCCTTTGAATAAACTCTTTCTTTACCATACAGATGTCACATTACGTATTATCCGTCACATTGCATATTTTAATGTTTTCTTAATATATTGTTTTTCTTCATTTCTCATCGAGGTACTACACGGTAAATTGTTTTTTCCTATTTCTTAACTTTTGTCAGTGCATTGTATTTTGGTCTTTTTCCTATTTTTACTTCCTTGTGTAATTGTCATCACTTTTTCAATTTATATTGGCTCCGTATTACACATTTTATGGTACATTTTTCTATGTATCTTTTATCATATCTATTTTGGTGCATTGTCAACGTATCTTACAGTTTATTGATAATTATACATTTTACTGTATTCTTTTTTGAATTTCACAATATGTACTGCAATGAACATTGTTCTCATTGCCTTTTTGCAATTTATTAACTTACCAATGCATTATAATTTTTTAATCTACCTAAGCATTGTAATTTTTGATTTTTAATATTTTTTTTCTTTCTTTTTCCTCGCATACTTATCAAATTTTTTACTAGCCTCGAGGTCTCGGTTAATTTAACCAAGAGGTATTTATCAAGATATCAATTCTAAAAGAAAGAAACGAAAATATTAATTTGTGTACAACATATTGAAATCTCTAGTTATTGGAAGATAAAAGCATCCAAATTTAAGATAGTGCTTTGATATTGATTGGAGTGTAGGAGAAGCGTGCTCCAATCAATAATTCATATCCTGAATATAATAAGGACATTGAAATGAATTTAGATTAAGCATTTATTATTGTTCAGCTTTCACTTGGTAATGGAAAAAGCCTAATTAATAAGCCAGTTCAATAGTTCAATCGGATAGAAGCCAAATAATGTTTTATCGCACCATTCAATCAATAAAACCTTATTAAATTTCGTTGTGAAGTTGGGATCAAAGTAATTGATAATCACCATAGGGAATAATTAAATTAATTAGGTTTACAATGTGAATGACCACTGGAAGGTTATGGACATGATCCAAAAGGTCGTTACTTGGAACTATACCGTCCATACACTCACACTCTACCCCCCCCCCACTAAAACTTGATATAAAGTTAAAGCTGTCCTTGGAAAGCACGCAAGATGCACGCGTGATTTTTGGACAAACATCTTTTGAGACTGGATGTAGCACTTGTGATCAGGCATCTTCCAGAATATAAAAAAGGCTTTGAGCTGTTTTATTCTCAGTGCGATTCCATGCTCTCAATGAGTATCATGTCTATTTCTTACAGGTAAGAAACTTATGCTTTATACTCGCTTTTGGAAGTTAAAGATTTTATAGTGAGTTGTGGTATTCTTCTGAATTATTTTTATTTCATTAATATAATGTAATACTGAATTCTCTTTTCTACTATGAAATATTTTACTGATTTAATATTTTACTGAATTGATGTTCATTGTATTTATAATATAATATTATTGAGTTCCCTTCTTCCACAATCATAATGTAATGAAATATTTTACAGCTTCGCTGTTCATTAGTATTTGTTTGAAATAATTACTAGCTTCATGTTATAATTTAATTGAGAATAAATATATATTCTTTAAATAATAAGTATAACATTCACATATCTTTTTCAGGTCTTTACCTTACAATAAATAAAATAAAATACATTTATTACAGTTATTGAATTTTAGGCTCTTTAAATATTTAAATCACTTGTATTCAAAAATACAGAAAAATGAATGGACAAATGAAATACTAGATTGTGGAAGAACTATTTAATAAGTATTGTAATATGTATTGTATGTATTTTCAACATAAATAAATTTACATGTTGTATCTTTAGAATATGTATCTATATATATGTCAATAAAGTATGATTCCAGGCTCTAGAAGTATCATGTCTATTTCTTACAGCGATCCCACCTCTTCGCAGCCAAGCATTCCCCACAAAAAGATGTAACCGTATCTACACCATCATATGTGACACCTTATTCTTATGAATGCTGAACTTCCTGCCTTTTCGTAACTAGACACGAGAAGAAGGTTATGATAGAAACGTCTAAAAACAACATCAGACAGTTCCTATCATAATACATATATAAAATGAGGAAAAGAAATTTGGCTCAATATTTTTACAAAGTTCTTACAAATTTATCTTTAAAGTTCAGTGTGATGGTGTGTGATTTGGATTTTTAACACTGTTTTATTTATATCTCTACGACGTCTGCATGAAGGCAGCTTAGTGATGTCTAGCACTGGGGCATCATGCCTCTGATATACAGCATGATGTCCCACCCAGTCACATTATCCTGACCGATCTAACATTAACCCCCTAATGAGCAATGCCTAGCGAGGCAGCTGTTAGTGCAGTTTTGTTGAGTCTTAGTTGTGACTCGACCAGGGTTCGAACTCGCGACCACCCACAGCTGAAATGGACGCTCTAACCACTAGGCCTCCCGAGCAGTCCCTTTAAAGTCCAGTAAGTGAAAATAACCAAGCAGAGCTTGCGCTCGTTTGAAGTAAGGCAAAGTTCTATAATCTCCAACCCAAATTGCACCCATCACTAAAAAAAAGGAATTAAAACTTACAAAACTGTAGGGAGAAACCTTGCATGTAGAATAAACTTCGTAAGTTTTGGATTTTTAAATTAAAAAACATCACTTTTATTTCGGCATCATGGGATTGCGAACTACATGCAAGATTTACTTACCTCTGAAACTAAAAAGCAGAACTATGCACCTCTGAACTGAAGATTGGACAACGGAACTGCTCCAATAGGCATGGGTAATTGTACTCTGCAAAAACACATGTTAACACGTTTTGTTTGACGAAGAATTGTCTTTAGTTTAAATTAAAATGAAGAGATATATTAGACTTAGCATATCATGAAAGTAAACAAAGTAATGGAGCCATGTTTGGAACTTATTTGTTGCTCTTAACCTACAAACGTGACCTCTGAGTTGTTCGGCAGAGAGCAAATATCCAAAACTGGATAGAAAATCGCCAGATAACAGTGTCTGTGCAGAATGGACTCAAGAACTGACAAACAATTATGAATTAAAAGAAATTGCTCCAAAATTAATAATTTCTGGGTTAAGTTTTTGTTCTATAAATTATTGAAGTGGTCCTAATGACAGATATCGAAACTTTGGAATATCCTTCCTCGCCTCATTCCGATAGGAGTCCAATAACTGTGACTCTCTGGAATAGGACCAATGGACTCATATCTCTTGTCATATGTTATGCAGCGGTTTTTTATTTTGTATTTTCTTTTGGATGCACTTCCTAACAAAGCGTCGTGCGATGGGTCACATATTTCACAACCAGATCAGTATCAGTGCATCATTACTCAATATGAACTGTCACCGAAATAAAGTTAGATCAAATTTCAGAAGTTCCGGTGTTTTCAAAATCGATCATGATGTTAATTCTGAGAGGGACTACACCAATAATCCGATCACACACACACACACACACACACACACACACACACACACACTGACTAAAATCAGATGTACACGTGAAGATATGATACCTACCGCTCAGAGGTCATGTCCTGGTCAAATTTGAATTAGCCAGTGGAAACGCAGATTTCAGAAATCTGAAAGTTAAATAGATCGTTTTGGCGCAAATATATGCTATTAGCAATACTGACCAGTTTCTCAAAATGGGATGATATAATACTTCATATGATTGGCTGATAAAATTAGAAATTATAGTAATAACAGGTCACCAGAACATAACTCTTAAAAGGTTGCTGTCAGATCTTCAAATAGGACATTGGAGATATGATTTGAATCGAATTGGACACACACACACACACACACACACACACACACACACACACACAGACACACAGAGAGGGTCATTTATATTTCGGCATCTTGGAATTGATAACTCTATGCAAGATTTGCTTATATCCGAAACCGAAGAACTTAACGTGCAAAACTACGCACTTCCGAAATTGAAGAAGTGCTGCAATGAACTTTGTTAACTTTATGTAACGCAAAGACTCATGTTAACACGTTTTGTTCGCGATGAATTGAACTTAGTTTAAATAATCAATAGATATAGTAGAATGACCTTAGTCAGTCACAAAAATAAATGAAGGAATGGAGCTAAGTGTTTGGAACGGTTTTGGTAGTCTTACACATAAGTGACCGCCGAGTTGGTCGGCGTAGGGATACAATGCAAAACTAGATTGTAAATTGCTGATTAGCGGCGACGGCGCAGAATACACGCAGACAACGACACGACAATGCTCAAATTCTAATAGACAATTACTTTTAAATCAGTACTATGAATACCAAAATGAGAGAGGAACAAAAATGCTCTAAAATAGTCGGCGCTACGGTCGTAAGTTGCATTTTTTGTGACTCTAGTCCATACGTAATGGTAGTGACAATTTTTAGTGGACAGACATCGACTAGATGTACCAAGAAAAGATTCGTTATAAACCACAAGTGTTGAACAAAACCAACACCACTGAAAAACATTTCAACAATCAATGAAATACCCGCACTTCTATGTTATAATGTTATTCATGTAGATTTGTATGGAAAAAGAAATCGTTTTTATTTAAGTAAAAGTCATACAGGTCATGTAGGTGCTCAGCACTGACTGTTTTAGTAGTAGTTCTAATTTTCTATGTCAAATATTCACTTTTTTGGATCTTCCACGCTCCGAGAAGTACAAACGGCTAAATCAATATTAAAGTACGTCGACGTTTTTGGTCGAGATCAACCTAAAGGTGTGATCTGGGCTGCGCTCTATGACAACACTATGAAAGCTACGTGTGTTGATAAACAGCTTTTTAAACCCTATATTGTGATGACATAGTAGAGGTGTTTATTTCTTTCACCCAGTTTAGTACCTGGCCACCATTGTAAAAGTCCTAAGCGATCGATAATTTTCGTCTGGAAATTCAGGGCCGGAGAGAGAGAGAGAGAGAGAGAGAGAGAGAGAGAGAGAGAGAGAGAGAGAGAGAGAGAGAGAGAGAGAGAGAGAGAGAGAGAGCAATCATGGGCCCTGGGGTAAGAAACACACAGACCTCTCCTAGTTCTTGTTCAAACAAAATTTTTCTTTAATAAAATTTTTAAAGTGTTGTTTGGCCTTGGCCCCCTTACGGTCCTGGGCCCCGGGGACACATCTACGGCTCCCCCTTGTCAGCCCTGTGGAGATTTATGGATGATAATTCATGTACAAAGCATAAAATTATAATGGTTCAATAGATTTTAGTTAAACATAATTAGTATTAAATTTTAAAACAACATCGTATATTTAATTTAAGATGAGTAAATGCGCATACATGACATGTATGGCTTCTAATATCATTCATATATTTACCACAAACCACTACAAACCACCCCACCCCACTGCAAACAGCATTTATAAATAAATTGATATCCATGTCTATATTTCTTGTAAATTCTGTTACATGCTTTTATAATTTGTAGTAATAGCTGTAATTAGTACAAAATACCTCTTATCAATTTTGCTTCGGTGACCTGAATATCTTAAGAGTTTAGTATTGCATAGTATCTATAAATAGATGTAATGTGTTGATAGTAATTAATAATAATCCTTATAATAAGACTTAAATGGAGCTTATGACTTATTTGTCATTGTCCAATGGGGTTCGATGTTTCTTAAATAATTCTCTAACTTCTGACTGGTTGGGCTAGATCACATGAACAAGCCAATTCAATTCAAAATGAGTAGTGTATTTTGTCACAAGGGATCTAATATGAAATGCAGTCGCAATTGACAATGTATATAAAAACTGAAACTGAAAGTATAAATCATTTGAATTAAGCATAGATTCCAATATCAAAATTTGCTTCTACTTCCAACTGATCTTTTGATATGGTGTAATTTGCGGAAGTTTATGACGAATTGTAATCAATATGCCAGTCTTAAACGCTTTATATAGTATTAATTTGTCCATATGATTTAAGTCTAACTACTAAATTTCAATGATAGGAGACACGCTTTTTATGAAAACTCTTACAATTTATATTTCATCTGTTTAAAACAATCACAGCAAAAAAAAAAAAAACATACTCTGTGAAGTACTGTTTAAATAGCCTCTCATTCCTATACATGCCAACATTGAACGGCATTTTTGGGAAAATTGTCGACACTATATCAGCACAATATAATTTGTTGGGGAAAAAATAATTACAATAAAGAAAAAAGAAATGCACATAGTAATAATATTAGTACCCAGCTTCGTGGACGTTGAGAATACGACATCTTAGCTTATTACTAAAATGTGCTGAAATACGGCGTGGGGCCCATATGCCGGTGCCTACTCTGCTTATTAGGTAATCCAGGACTGCCTCCAATATATTCAAATAAAATGATTTATTTCAATTATTCAGTGAATGTGATGGGTGTTTTCATGGCTATGAAAAAAAAAATGCATGTATCGTAACAACACTTTACAGTTGCAAATCGCACTCGGTGTAAAATTAAGTCTCATTTCAAAATTTCTTCACTTATTATATGAAAAGTTTCACATTTTATTTACTTACAGCATTACTTACAATGTGGCTTGTGCTAGGTTTGCGGTGGTTTTGCGGTGTCATGCGATAAATACATGGACATTCGAATGTCTGTCAGTCATTGTGATGCTAATGGATTTATTTTTGAAGTAGGCCTAATAACAACCACAGGCTTGAACAAATTCAGAATGGTCTTTAATTATATATGAGAGTTCTTTATAGTTTTTGTCAAGTATGCGATGAAAAAGGTCACGGATTTCCCATTCCCTCAGAAGACAATCGATTCATTTGATTGATCGAAATAGTGAAGGCCTTTAGGTCTAGTAGAATCAGGTTCTTACAGTTCCGGAAGTGAAGATTGTTTGGTCTATAAATCTTACTCCACATGGAGAAATAAATACACCATATTTTGTATATGACTGCCATACGCGTGTTTGCATATGGTATTGTAAGCTTTTCTTTCATCCACGATATATGACATGGTGTCATTTTGAGTTACTGTTTATTTATTTAAAGATATACAGGTTTTTACATTATCATAATTTGTATATTTTCAATATATCGATAACTACACATTGTATATATAGTCTGTTAGCAAGTCTATAAAATAAACGAAAACAAACAGTTGCGAGGCAGTTATCGAAGAGTAGAAAATTTTCCTTACGGTATTTTTGGCACTTTAGTTAGCAACACGAACAACATATTTCATGAGTCAATGGATATTACTGATTTCGCATTTGTAATTGAGTTTGTGAATCGTGGCTTGCATACGTGCTTGAGGAGGTGTGTGAACAATACGAATTACTTCCCTTGTCTGTTAGATTGGCTTGCCACTTTTGATGGAACTTAAGTATTTGTTTGGAGTTGTGTACATTAATTTTGCCAGTACCATTTGTATCCAGTTAAAAATGAAAGTTTTCGAACTTTTAATCAACACTAACAAGTATTTTCCTTACATGACATTGAACCTGCATACATATATACATACACTAACATGTATTTACATGTATTTGGGGAACCCCATGCAATGCAGTGTTGGAGGAGAGAGTGGAGGGAATTCTAAGATAAATCCACATTTCTCTGCACAGCCTGATGGAGTTGCTTTGGTGGCTTACAAAGAATTGTACTGAGAACTATGCTTTTTGCAATGCAAAGTCATCATAGGTTAACACTATTGAGTGGATGTGGTCTTTATCATATGGGCTTGGTATACTATTTACGACCCCAGCAAGCATGCTGTCTAAATAATAAACTTTTTAGTTTATTTATTTATATCTGTTAAAAAAGTGTGTATCTTTTGATTCACATATGTTAGGTATGTTTTTGCAGCTATTTTCAGCACCTTTTGATAGAACCTCAGTATAGATATCATGTTGTTAAAACAACTTTATTTTTGTGATATGCTTTCTTTCCTTTTATACCTTGGGATCAAGGTCTCAAAGTTTCATTAAGTAAATTCATACTGCAGCTCTTTTCTATTATGTTCTGGTATCAAGGTTACAGTTGAAGAAAATTTCCATGAGGTTTAGGTTACATGTTTTTGTTTTCGGATATTTCCTAAACCCCATGATGCAGTTTCTAAATATTTTGAATTTTACAGTGACATGTTTTAAAGCAATGGTTTTAACCATGAGTCAATAGGCAGTCTTTAACCTCATTTTCTCTTCCTGTTTAATATAGTATTTTAATTTAAGATTGCTTGTTTCAGTGAGTAATAGAGAGCTTTTCCAGTCCAAATAAGACAAAAGAATGTCATCCACATCAAATATACCACAGACCCAGGCAGCTAACAATGATGCTATATCTGGATCCCCTAATTCATCACACAGATTTCTTTTACCAAGTCCAATACCAACTCGGAGAGATAGAACATACTCAGCGTAAGATTTCCTGTTGTTTACTAACCATTATATATAGATTTTGAGTAATTGGCATAGTCCCAGAGCTACAGGTACATTATGCTTATACAGGTCTGAGTTAATGTTGCTTGAAGGTATGCATGGATAAAAATTGTAGCAGTTTTTTTTTTAAAAAAAAAGAGATGGCATTTAGTTTTCATATGATCTGTGAAGTATGGATGAGATACAGGCACAGCATAACTCAGTCTTTTTATTCTTCACACTTGATGTTGGGTGGAGAGAGTAGAGATTTGGATGTGGTCTTCATAAAACAGGAGTGGTTTATTGTTTATGAAACTGCAAGCATGCATAAAAGAGGTTCAGAGAGAGAGAGAGATCTACATCATTATTCTCTTTTTGGGAATAGTTTGCATGCTGTTTGATGCTTAAAAAACATTCAGTTAATTATAAACATTTTCTAGCTCTGATGTATGGTACATAATGCCAAATAAAATGTTAGGTTCTATTAACATAATGAATTTTAATGACAATGTATTGCAAACTGTATTAATACTATATTTTGTGCAGTGAATCAATTTTTTTCACTGCTACTTGGTTGGAATTTACAGATGCATTCATATCCTTTATTTATTTTGCAGTTTTCAAAATGTACATTTTTGATGATCATATGAAAGTCTGTGATATAGTACTCTCTATAGAAAAGAACAAATACTGTTCCCGTGGCTGAGTGGTTAGAGTGTCAAACCCCAATTGAGTCATACCAAAGACTTTAAAAAATGGTACTAACAGCTGCCACACTTGGCGCTCAGCATTAAGAGGTTAGTGTTAGGACTGGTTGGCCTGGTATCAAGATCATGTGACTGGGTGAAACATCATGCCACATGTCTGCAGCATGATGCCCCAGTGCTTGACATCACTACAAACTGTCACTGGTAATGACTGAACAATTGTTAAAGCTATGTTAGAAATCTAAATCACACACAAATCTCAGAAAGGAACAATAAGCATTGAACAAATCAATAACAGAATCAGATCCATACCTGACTGAAGTGAAACAAAAAAGTTCTGATGTTTACCCCCATTTATGAGCTCTCATTTATATAATTTTAGGTGATTAAAACTTGAGGAAACATAGTTCTTGCGGTTGCTACATGAACATACAAAAACAAAAATTTTTGCTAAAAGCTAACTGACCATGTACATTTCCAGAAATTTAAAGGTGATAATGAACTTAAGTTCATTTTCATACTGACTTTCTATATGTTGTGAAGAAAAGAAAATGTGTTCTTGCACTTAATAACAGAACTGTGTATGGGCTTGGGCACTACATACATGCATGTTCATCTGAGATATGTGTGAGAGAGAACATTAAGATTTTGTATCTTTATTTTGCTTAAAACTAATATTAAACTATCAAAGTAGTGAGATTTTTTTTATTAGTGATAACAAAAAGTCATCCTAGATACATGTAGATTCATATATGCACTTTTTGAAGATGGATGCTTATGTGAAACTAACGCCTAGTACAACTAAAAACATCAACATTGTTTTCTTTGCCATGGATATGTTAATTTCATGAGAAAACTGATAAACTAAAGCACATCAGCAATTCTTCTGCAGATTTGTGTGGTATGCCATTATGTTGACTGTAAATAATATATGGTGGCGGTAAGTGAATTTTTTTTTTACTGATGAGCATTTTGCTGAAAATTGACTGATTTTTGTTAAAACCACACTGTACAATCCATTGGCTGATTCTTGTTAAATGAAAATATTAGTGATAAAAAGAAGAACTTGTAAACTAATCAAAACAGTATTGTCTTCCATTCTGTGCATCTGCCAGATCACCTTAGTAAAGATTAATTGTTAAAGAGGAGACTAGTTGTTTATTATTCCAGACTAATTATACTGCTGTAATTTGCCAGGATTTCTGTACCGAAGATATTAGGCAAATACAATTTAATTTTGTAAAATAGATTGTTAAATGCTGAAAACAATTGTCTTAGTGTGATCTACAGTATAAAAAGAATTCTACATTTTACAGAATTGTAATGCTTACATTTTATGTTTGATATTGTTGTGCTTGAATTTGATTATTTTGCATGAGTTTATCTATCTACATTGTTTAGTCATTCATTTGTATAGTTTTCAAACATTTGTTTGCATTACAGTCATGTATTGAGGTTATGTAAAACACTATTATGTGTGTGTGTGTGTGTGTATATATATATATATATATATATATATATATATATATATATATATATATAAATTTGATTTAGGGCTAAGCTACATGTATCACCCTGTATCTGGTTTGGTATTTTAATAGATCAGAGAGAGCTCTTGAGGGACCAACTTATAAAGGAGTGGTGAAGACATTCTGTCGACAGAGGGGGCATGGCTTTATTGTTGAAGAAGTATCCAGGGAAAACCTTTTTGTGCACATCTCAGAGTAAGCATAGAGCATTCAATTGGTTACCTTGGAATTTGTTAATAATGAGAGAGCAAACTGTAAATGTCAAGTAGTTGCTCTGCTAACAGTATCCTTGTTTGGCGCTCATCATTAAGAGGTTAGTGTTAGGATTGGTTCGTTGGCCTGGTGTTAACATAATGTGACAGGGTGGGACATCATGTTTCATGTCTGTGGCATGATGCCCCAGTGCTAGACATCACTTTAAACTGCCACACTGCAGACATCATAGCGATATGACTGAAATTTTTTTTAAGCTACATTAAAAATCCAAATCACATACAGGAGTAGTTGCTCAAAAAATTAGTTTTTATAAACTTAAACATTGAAATAATGTGAATGGTCCAGCCTGTAATTATTAAGTAAGCATGAAATTACAGCAGTCAGATTAAAATCAGATCTCCACTGGCCTATGTAATGATCTGACAGCAACCACTTAGGGGTCATGTTCTGATGACCATTGAATTAGTCATACTGCAGTCTCCCAAGAACATGAAGTAATAAGACTTCATCAGATTGACTGATAAAATTATCAATTATGGCAATAACATCAGTGACTCTTGAACAGTTACTGTCAGATCTTCATGTCGGACAGTGAAGATTGATTTTAAACAGACTGGACAGAATAGGTGGAAAAATGATTTACTGTCAATTAAATGTATCTAATTTGTCAACTTTGTGTTTAATTTATGCAACTTAGTCCATTTCAGTATAAGTTGTAGGTAAATTCTAAAGTTATTGACAACGTTTGTATTTACAGCATGTACAGTTATGCAACAGTATTGACAGATATTTATAGAGAGGTAAAATTATGCTCAGATGGTAAAACATGAAAGCAAGAGAACAAGGGTGCATGTAATATGAAATTAGAACACTTGCAGATGTCCAATATAGCCATAACTACATAATAGTAGACAAATTGTCCTTCAAGAATCCAAGGGTTGATCCAGTAAAATATATATCCCCATGGAAATGGTACTTTTTAAAAAAATGTCTGTAAGAGGTTTTATTTCATCGTTTTTTTTATTCAGACAGTGGAGGGTTGGTTTGAGAAAATTACGATGGTGTGGGTTATGTCAAACAATTGTGGATGTCTGACAAAATGATATTGTATTTAAAATCACATCTAAACTCCTCTGTAGTCTTAATTTGTGGCAAATCAACATACAGGGAAGAGAACTTGAAAAGGTGTGCAGTTAAGTAAAATATTGTAGACTAAACTACTTCAAAGATGAATTACATCGATTATCACCATCCGATCAAGTAAATACTTCTTTTTGGATCCATTTCTGTTCATTTCATTGATTCTATCAACCAGAACAGTATAGGTGAAAAAAAAATCGCAAAATTTAGAGATCAGAAAAGCTATTGGCAGTTTATAATTATGCTTCTGCCTGACAGACTTGATAATTTGATTTCTTGGTTTATTGATTCTTGTAGTTACTTAATCCAAATACATCAATTGAAAATCTTTTTGTTTTACAAATATTTATTAGACTATGCACATTTTGAGATAGGGCTAAATAGGGCTGAAAAACTTATTTTCTTACAAGAAATTGTACATTGTACAAGGTGATAGAAATAATGCAACATCACTTTCACATGGAATAATTTTGTTCCTGACAAATCCTGTAATATTTCTTTACAAATACATTTATTAGATGCATACTAAAAAACTAAAAAAGAAGCAGCATCAGAAAGTACATTTAAAGCAATACAAGATATAACTCTCATGCTTCACGTCAAAGAAATTTAAGCAAAACATTAGCAATCACCTTTATAGCTCATTCAAGTGATTATGGTTAAAACTTTGTCTACCTCAAGTTCTGTAGGTTACAGTTTCTTATTAGGTCATTTGCTCTGACTCCTTGTATGGTCACATAAATTGGTTGTTAGATGCCTCTGGTAGAGTAGTGAACTTTTAATTAAAATTAGGTCCCCATTATTTTAATTTCAGTCTTGTGATTTTGGTTAACTTTTGCATTTGTGGTCATTTCTTTTTCAAGGTACTATTGCCTATAGAGTCACATGATATGTGATTGCATCATGAAGTGTACTAAGTAAATATTAGGTCAGTGTAAAGTTTATTTTACATTAGGTCAGTGTGAATTTTATTTCACAATCAGTTTATATTGGTAAACCTTGATCTCTGTTTCACTAGGTTAGGGTTTGAATACAAGTCACTTTCTTAGATCTATTACATGCAGAGTCACATAAGTTAGTAATCAAAGTATCTCAGTATGTCATGGTGTCGTGAGAACAACAGCCATCAGTTAAAGTAGGTCACTGGGACATATATTCAAGAGTCCTGTGATGATGGTTAGCCAATGTATTTACATCATTTCCGGTGGAGGGGGAAGGGCGAGTGGTCTAAAGAGCTTTCCAATATGGATCACTGCCATCTCACCTTTGTCTGTGTGGGTTTTTTAGTCTCAGATTTGGCCAGTGTGGGTATGTGAGAAAGCTTGTTAGTAGCTTCATGTGGGTCGGTTGTTCTTTGCAGATACTGGCTGCCATGTAAAGTCTATCATGTGCTGAAAAATGGCATTAAATCCTATAACAACAACAACAACAATCCCTTAAGAGTGCAAGATTGAGTCTGAAAACTCCATGGTTTTAGAAATGGGGAGTCAGGTTGAGCATACAGCAAACCTTGTTGTTAGAATTGTGGATAAAGAGAAAAATTTGGTAGTCTCTGATACACAATGAGGATAAAGAAAAACGGTGATTTAGTCCATTTTCACAAACACTATTAGCCTGGTCATTTTTCAGACTCATACTCATAATCTCATAAAATTATATTGTACATATGTGAATCAGTGGTTCAATGGAAGCTAAAAATCTTCAAAAATTTATACCCATTGAATAAAAGGTAAATTATCATTTTGTAGTTTTTAAAACAGTGAAACTGATAGTGGTAGTTTTCTTCTTTTCAATGTTTAGACATATTTTAAACAAATAAGAAAGAAACAAGCATGAAACACTAATATTTTCAGGACCCCAGCAGATCACTTTGCATTTCAGACCATGTTAATTAAATGTTATCAGTAACGAATCTATTTATGGTCATTGGCAATCATTGGGTATATATTTTTATGTAATCTTAATGGAGAAATTGTATGATGATGTACCACCTGAAATAAAATCATAGACATTTTTAGGGAATGTGATTTACATAAAAAATTGTGACCATGTTTTCAGGGTTTAAATTGTGTTAATGTTATCTTTTATATTATTTACATTTTTCAGAATTTTAATATTTTTGTATTTTGTTTAATATTGTACTTCCTGCTTACATTTATCTGGAATGGCTTATCTTCCTAAAGTTTTGTAGAATTCTTCATTTTTAACATTTTCAAGATTTACCTTTCTGTTGGCGTCATATAGCCACTATTGTGCTGATGTGCTGTAACATAGATCTACATGCTTAATTTTCAGTGTGGAAGGAGAGTATGTGCCCAAGGAAGGTGATGAGGTCACATTTAAAAAGGTTTTGATTCCCCCAAAGAATGAGAAGTACCAGGCCTGTCATGTGAAGATCACACACCTGGCACCAGGCGTCAGCCACGAAACATGGGATTCACCAGCTAGCAGCCCAAGAAGCTAGGCCCCACCAACAGCTCCTAGCTTGTAATTTATTTTCATATGTTTGGAAATTCATATTTTTGTGTCACCCGTTAAGGATAATTCCTGACACAAAGTGCTCTTTTAGCGTGTCTCCATCAGTGGTGGTGTTGACATTAGTGATAATATCATTACAATTAAGAAGAGGGTATGTAAACTGATTTGTTGCTAATTTTTTTTCTTCAGATAGAATTGTGAAATGAACCTCATAGTGGATCTTATAAAATATTCATGTGACCACCCTCAAAAAAGGGGTAGAGATTATTGTTTTCATTCATACTCCTGAAAGAACTTACTGCTCGTTTCTCCATCCTTGTAAACACCATAAACCATTTAACTGATAAAGGTAAAAAGCACTTGTATTGTTACAGCTATTCACATATTACTTCTGTGTCATGTTTTGATCACTTTATACCATTTCTTTTTGCTGCTTCTTTATTGTTATGTTTTATGTATAATTAGATTCAAAAAGTTACCCTTTAATTCTTATCTAAATGATACAGGCCACAAGTGGCTGTATGGTCAAAGGTGGTCCCCTTTACTGCTCACTTTCTATTTTAACCTCTCTTTGTGCATTCAAATCTTTGGTTTGGCCAGTGTGGTTATGTGAAAAAGCTTGCCAGTAGCTTCCATGGTCAGTTGTTCTTCCTGGATTTTTTTTTTCAGATTCCTCCTCCATCAGATGTACTGGTTGCTATGTATAACTTGTACCTGCCAACCCTTACAGATGGCCTTAAGTCGTATGAAAATGACTCTTAAAATACAGACTTATGGAAAAATACCAAAAGTTATGGAAACATGATTGTTGTGGTATAATCCAGATACTGGCCTGTTCGTGTTTAATTTGTATCCTGGTTTCATATTAAAATCAACAGATTTGGCCAGGGAACTAGCTAAGACACTTTAAACTGCACATTTCTGCAAAATGTCTGCATGATCAAACCGTTGCTTTATAGGATTTTAATGTTTTTCAACAAACAATACACATTCAGAACATAATGGACAACAAAACCCTTTTTAAAAAAGTTTAAATAGTTAACATGGACGAATAAAGTGAAATAGTTAGAACTCTTTGGCAAAAGGCAAGAGGGGCAACAATTACATTTTTGGATGCTCCATGCTTATTTAGTATGTCTTGTCATGGGAGAGTTGATTTCCATCACCACATGAAAAGAAAAGTTGAGAGATGTATGAAGAAGAAACCATTGAACTTCAAAGGTTTTGGAACTGCAGTTTGTGAAACTGTACTGGAGGTCATAAAGGTCTAAGTGTACTTTGCAAACATTTTAGTTGAATTTAATATTAAGTCACTTCACCTGTCCCTGATTATACTTCTGAACTTTTGAAATGCATGTTTTCCAAATTTACATTATCAATCAGTACATGATAATTTATTACACTTTACTGAAACTTTATATGACTAACAGAAGAAATGTCTTGTTTGGGTTGGCAGGTCCAATAACATATCATGTGCTGAAAAAAAGGGTTAAAACCAATAAAATCTATCTGAATGATAAATTGCAAATTTGTTTGAGGACAACTGTATGTAATATGTGACCTTTTCAAGGGTGCTAACTCTTAAAAGGTGAAGCCAGCTCAGCTGTTCATATCACTCTTTAATCTTGCTGTATGGATTCCTGTTTCCTTGATGCATTAATTGGTTGCTCTTTGATTACAAGAACAGTAGAGGGAATGATATATAATTTGAGAGGCATGAAGATCCATTTTTTACTATTTCTGAAGGACTGTTGCCTTAATGCTTTTGTTAGGTGCAGCATGAGGAGGGAGTCTTGGTGCTTTGTTAAGTCTTGCATGATCATGGAGCCTTGATGCCATATGAAAAGAAGTCTTATTTTTTTTGGCCTTTGTCAGCATTGATATTACTTCCAGACTTGGATTCAGTTACTTTTGTCAATTACAATTATGATATGTCAATTAGAATTATAGTTTTAGTTACTTGAAGTATTCAGTGACAATTATAATTACAATTATTTTTGTCACTTGCAAATAGAATTAACATTTTCCCCATAAGTAGAAATAAAAAGACAACTGATTTTGGTTGAGTATTGTGTGCATCTGCTATATCAAAAACATTTATTATAAGCAAATGTAAATATATTGACATGAAAATGATTATATTTGACATAAATTATAATAAATATTTGATAATGAGTACAAATACACAAATTAGTTACCTAAAATGTATATGATAGTTTTCTTATCTAAGGAAATAGACTTATTGCTTATTCAATATTAATTCCTATATTATTAGCCTAACACCTGACAGATAAGATGTATATGTTTGTTTTGTTTTTCTTTTTAATTTTTATAATTTGGAATTAAAAAATAAATTTCTTTTCTTTTGTAATTGTTATTGTCAGAGCAATTATGCCAATATAGAGCGTAAGTTAAGTTTAAAGTTACATCATGTTGGTGATGTTTAGTTATAATTACAATAATGAATACATTATAATTGTAATTAATTACTCAAGTATAACAATTACACTATAATTGAACCTGTCTGCTTACTAATGTATATTTCTCATAAAGTAGAAGAGTGTATATGTAGGTTATTCATTTAATCATTTCTTAACATGAAGAAATATGCTATTTCTACAAATCTGAATTTGCAAAACACAATAATGTACAGAAAAAGATAATTTTTCCAAGGGTTTTTTGTTATTTAAGGATGGTATATTCTCCAAAGATTTAGCTATTGAATTTGGTTAGAAAACATTACCACCACCCCTAAAATAGAAATTGGTAGTCTAAGTTGAATGAATAAAGTAAGGACTTTTCATTAATAGAAATCTAGTACAAGAAAAGAAAGGAATCATTAAACTGCAGCAACAACTATTGTACTTCCAGAACAGGAAAAATATATTATTTTTTGATTAAAGAAATGAAACTTGCAAATGCTGTTAGTCAGCAGTGTCACACAGTCAGTCAGCTATGGTAATAATTTCTTCTTCCCCTCTCTACCTTACAATTTCAAATTGGAATCAATATTTGTAACAATATATTATAGTCTAAATGCATTGGGTTCAAAATATAATGCATCACTGTTCAAACATATTTTGAAGAGGAAACCTGAATCTCCTAAAATTACTACTAAATTTGTACATTTTAGATTAAGAATGACCATGTTAAATATTAGTCAAATTGCAGTTTTTAGATGTAGGAAAGAATTCAGTTTGGTTTTGTATATGAATCCTTCATGTTATTATCAATGTGGACAACAAGCACTTAACCACCATGTGGTATTCGACAGCTCATTACAATCATTTTGTTGATGTCAGTTGTTGTGGAATCCTAATAATAAATAAATTTGTATTCTATCTTCCATATATACTTGTTTAAAGATGAAGTACAACTGCCAGCTGCATAGACCCAGATTTTCCATTGCATAATGATCCAGCAGATCTGGGTCTGTGCAGTTTGTAAGGAGTAATCAATGGAACAAACAAATAGACCCAGATCCACAAGTGCATTATGCTATGGCAGAATAAGATCTTTGTTTGCTGTTTGATTTGTCTTGCAAAGTGAGTATTTACAAAATCAGTTTTGATGAATGAAACTTCAGGCAAACTGTATTGTATGCCATTCTTTGAAGACTGAAATATAGTTTGTGAAAATGGTTTAAGTTGTTACCTAATGAGTCTTCAGTTTGATCTTAAGAAAATCATGACTATTTCTATATTGGCATTTTTTTTGTATCATGTATTTTTTTTATTGCATATATATATATATATATATATATATATATATATATATATATATATATATATATATATATATATATATATATATATACACATGCAGAGGTATACAGTCATCATCGCTTTTGTCTGTCTATCCATCCTTACATCCAGTACTTAAAAATGCAGTTAGTGCAGTCATGACAGAACAAAGCTTTTACTTCAAATCAGGAGGATTTTAAATTTTTTTTAATATTAAAAATGTGTACATAATCTTATCACATCATCTTTTTACAGTAACTTGCTGCCGGTTATGTTCTCCATGTCACTAGCATATTTAATATTTCATGGTAGATTATTGCCATGTTTACATTTGTGTCAGACCTCATTATTATTGATCTCAACACTTAGGAAATGATTTATCATGACCAGATCCAGGTTTCCTTTGGCGAATTTTCCTCAGAATGGAAAATGTCTTTCCAGGATCTGCATATGGCAATCTTAGTACAAATATACCATGCCCACCAAGCTGATTAAATTGTTTCCTGCCTGTGAGAAGATTTAGGTTGCGGACTTCCTACCACAACTGCCCATGATTGGTGTTTTATGTGTAGAATTTATGCAGTACTTCTTAAAATCGACTTTATGGGAATGGTCAACTGCTTATTGATATCCATTTGAACTTGATTCCAACAACTGAAATTACTGTTTTCATTCATTATTTAATTTCGTGCCATATTTCAGTTTAGTTTTTTGGTATTTTAGCATTTGGAGACAACACAATCTTAGATATCTGAACAAAACCTAAATACTAAAAGTCAACTCTTGCCATTAATAATCCAACCATAATCCATTAGTGCTTTTAGTTTTTTCAGAATTACTTCTGATCACACATACTGTATTCATCTCCACAAAACTAAAGTTTAAGACTAAATCCAAACCAGTCATGCCAAAAATTACAAGTAGAATGCAGTCAGGAGATCTTTATGCTTTAGCATACTTGTCAAAGTTTGTAGTATCAGTCAGAGGTCCCACTTGTTTTCGGAAGTGTTTGTAATATTCATCAGCATTGATTATCTGATTTTTCACCCATTGAATTTATCCTGTTGGTATGTCAGATAGAACAGTTTTGTATGAAACTTGGCAGTATTTTTTAAACATTGAGAACATAAATGACAATAAATTGATTTGATAATCAGTAGAGTTAGTTACATCTATTTAGTTATTAAGCTGTAGTGTTCATTTTTGCTTTGTAGTAGTGTGGATCCAATTATATACTTGTGTTATTCACTGTTATGTTTCTTCTCACATCTCTGTACATCATTTAAAGTTCATTGAACAAAGGGTGTTGTAACAAAGACTTACTTGCTTGAACAAAATCTTCACAAAATATAGAGAATTAATTAAACAATGCATAACATATTTGCAGTAAAATCCTATATTGCATAGTTTTTGAGGTACTATTGTATGCTTCTGATAGTTTTTCATTCAACTTCTGTGTTAATGGTTGAGAGGAGATGAATGTTTAAATTTCTTTTTTTGTGTAAGTTCAGACCCATAAATGCTTGTTATTCAATGATGCTGTTATCAAGACCTTGCTTTCTTGATCGGGTGATTTGTGTGTATGATCTAGTTAGTGGGCATCAAAATTAAATGCATTGAGACTGTTGGTTATATATTTACACATTGCATATCAGCACATGCATCCTAATATTCACACCTACCATTAACTGTAGAGATGGGATCATGAATTTTCCAGCGATCTAAGGCAGATGGTGCATAGATATGCTGAGGAAACATGTTTAATGTGCACATTTGCATATCAACCAGAATGTGTCATGATTCATTAGCAAGTTTCCTTTCTTCCTCTGCTGAACCAAGGAGACCTAACATGACTTGGTTGCTAATTGCTTTATGCTGTTTGAGCCCAATCATAATCCATTAACATCTGTAATCTTTCCTGAATTACAACTAAAACACATACTATAATCAAGTGACTACCTTTATATTATTGTCCGTTAAAATAGTAATTAAAGTGTTATGTTTAAAGAATAAGCCAGTTTTCAATCACATGATTGTAGGAAGTATACTCTGTTTGACGCTAGGTGTGAAAAAAACCCCAAAATAATGTTTGTTTTTAAATTATAGTTTTGAGCATGTTGGAGATTTCAATGTGTGGTGGGTTTGGAAAAGAGATGTTCTCCTCTCAGGAGGAAAACCCTCTCAGCCATGAGGTTTACATATGTGAAATGGTCTCACAGCTTTCGATTGATAAATATTACAGATATTACCAGATGTAGGTGGAGATAAATCAGTTTGTTAGTGTAATTTTTGGTGCTTATAGCTAAATGCAGTGAATGACACAAGCTAATTAATGGATTTAATCCCCCATTTATATGGATATTTTAGTAAGTTGGTACATATTGTCATCATCTAAGGATGACAAATCTTTGAGACTTGATTTGGTAAGAGTTGTTCCTTGTTTTTACCGAGGAGGTGGTGGAATGTTTGACAGAATGTTCTGAATGCAATTACTCGAGCAGATTCAAGTGAATAGCTTTGAAACTTTTTAAATATTATTATCATTGTCAGAGACATGCATGTGGATAAATCATTTCACTTGAACTTTTTTCAGAAGAGATCCACATTTTTTGGACTATAGATTTATCTCATCTTGGGGTATAGGTGGGATGTGAAAAAAGTAGGGATATATTTCTGTGAGCAAATTTATCATCTTTCATCTAGTTGTAATTGTAATATCAGTATGAAAAAGTTGGCTACGTCAATGCTACCACTGACCATAAAATTGAAAGAACTTGTTTAGTTTACAGATGGTTTTCAATATGACAATGTATTGAAAAAGTTATTGTGGCAACATCCCAGTAACATCAGTTCATGTTAATGTATATCAAAAATTATTTTTCTATACTGTTCAAGAGTTTTCAAAACCTTGGTTCTATTCACACAGTGTGTGCATGTCTTTTGTAATCTAGATTGCAGAATGAATGTAAACTCTTAAATCTGAAAGTAGAATTTAATTAATACCTTTCAATTTGTATGCATATCAGAGTGTATAAGTTTACAGTCACATTTAAAACAATTTTGTTTCTACAGTTGTATCATTATACTGTATTTTACCATAGCTTATTATCTTATTTACAGTATACTTTACATTTATCCATTGCTTGTAAATTGCAGAAATGTTTTCATTTATGAACTGTTCTTTTTCATGCTGGTTCTAGCTCACCTCTGTGAAATAGTGTCAATGTCATATAGAAAACCATGTGCATCTCAGTAGTTTGCAATTTGTTTCATAACACCAAAGGGGACTAACTTTGTTCATATGTGTACATTATTTTCACATTTTTGGTCAAGTTTTTGTATTTACCTAAAGACCCAGTGGATATTATCTGTTAGTGGTAATTGCTTTTATGATCAGACCACATATGGACTCTTAGCTTGTTGGTGAAGAAATGCATGTTAAAAATACTGCTCTCTTTCTTCATGTGGGTAGGTCACCATGACCAATATTTCACACTTTACTGACTTGGATTAAAATTTGTGTTTGGTACAGTTCATGCTAGAATCATCAAATTATATGACTCAGTACATGTTTGTTAGAACCACACCCTTGCAAAAATATGGTCACTGTGACCTACATTTCAAGTTGTAATAGATTAAATTAAGTTTTTGTATTTAATTGCAAATTGTGTGCATGTTGTGTTCATACTATCATCTCTGTAGTCATAAAATTGCTGAAGGGATGCACCTCTGTGTGCACTTCACACTCACAACAAAAGTAGGTTATAGTGGGGCACAATTTTTGCATCATATACTTGGGTTAAATCGTACTTTGGTTAAATTTTTGATTTCATGCTCTTTTCCCAGGCACATGTCAGTATAATGTCATGAAATTGTTGATAATGTGCAGCATTTTGTACCACATCTTTACACCAAATTAGAAGTCACTGTGACTAACCTGTATTTCATGTTTTACTGGTTTTGGTTAAGTTTATGTTTAACTCATGACTGCAAAGTTTTTGACATGCTATAATCATAGTATTCTACTCAGAATCCAGATCCTGACCATGTTGAGAAGTACTACATCCTTTTTCTTAAAGAGGTATTTTTGACATTTATTTGATGCATCAGTGACTTTGTTAAATTTGCATTTCATGAAACTTGATCTGTGAGCACTACATTTTTCTATCAAAAAGTTGGTATAAGCTATATTTCTTTTTATGATTTACAAACATGTTAAACGTTTTTGTTTAGCACATGTCCACAGTGATTTTGAATTATATATGGATTCTAACATTTGTTTAAATAGGTGTTACAAGAATGAACATGGTTTTCAAGTGATCTCCTTGCTGTAAGGACTGATCAGGGTGTTTACTGATGCACGAACTGTGCTTATGATAGTGGCCAAACTGACGGTAAACAGAAGGGTGCTCCAAATGATATCCATTAATCATATCTGGCTATTTGGGTTAGACAATTAACATAGTATTTAAAGCAGATTTTATGAACTATGAAATTAAAAAAAAAAAATTTCAAGTTTGTTTAAACTCATTATAGTACTTCTACTTTGATATTATAAAAATTTATGCTCTTTTTTTATTATTATCTTTTATACCCAGAAATATTTTGCAGGTCCATATTACTTTAGACAGAATTTAATTTCTGCATTATAATTAATGTTTACACTGGCAGCTGGAGAATACTGTAAACTTCATAGAGGTGAGTTATGTAAGCATTTATTTTGATGTACCAATTAATAGTATACTATTATTACAAATATTTCCACTGATTAAAAATTATTATTTGAACATATTTCTCAGATATTTGTAACTCTTTTTATCCTGCATCTATTTTTACCTCCATCTTTTTCCTTGGTGAGTATGTCTTTGAAAGTGAAATAAATTACTTTGACTCCATCAGTCTTCAGACATCATACATAGTTACAATACTGTATACATGTAATTTCTGTCAGGCATAATTTAACAAAGATAACTGATACAGTGAGAGATTCAAATATTCAACTAAAATCGGCCCCTGAGTCTGTTAACTTTACTACAGTAGAATGCTGATTATCAAGATGCCAATTATCTAGATTGTTCACTCACAATGACTCATTCCCTATTTCCCCAAAATTTAAAATTCCATATTGATAAAAATCACATTCACTTAAAACCCAGTCCCCTGGAAATTAAAATCTTACATTGATAAATATCTCTTACATAGACTCCCACCATATTTCCTTAAAATGTAAATACATTGAAACTGCAGAAGCGAACCTTTGGCATACTAGAATTCACAAGATTGAAGGGGAGGAAAACCTGAGGTTTAATATCACTATTTTGGGAAACTGAAACCCGTATACTCTGTAAACTGAAACAAATTTCAATCCAAAATCTGAAGTTGACACCAGCATAAACCCCATAAAACTAAAACTTTCTCTGGATGTCAATTTATTTTTAAGTTGCTAAGTTCCTGATATGCTAGACATTATTTATGATTAGCAAATACTGTGGGTGATAAATATCCCTAGGGCATACATAGTCTTTGTGCAATAAAAAGGTAAACTATTTAATTTCTGCATGATTGTAGATCAGCCATTTAGAAAGATTATTTGCTTGCTAATTATCTTTTTGTGATTGATGCTGTTCATTTATAAAATATGATCCATAGGATTTTATTATGGGCTTTTTATTTACCTCCCTAGCTTTATTAACCACGCTTCTGACCTTGCTTTTATTGCTTTGCCAACTGAGTCTATCAAAACAATATTTGAAAAGTCAGATACACTCTTAATTGATTTTTTCAGAAGAGAAAGGGGTCTGAGTAGCCAGGTGGGCTAAATTGCTCACCTTCACCAATCACTGTCATCTCACATATGTCCACTAAGGTTTCAGTTTCAGTCTTGGCTAATGTGGGTGTGTGAGAAAAGCTACCTGTAGGTCATTGTTCCTTATAATGATTTTACATTTTTCCTCCACCAGTTACACGGGCTGCCTGTCTTGCACTGAGAAATGGTATTAGACCAAAAAAATAAATAAATAAAAAAACGACAAAGGAGAAAAATCACTACATGTATTTAAGTAGCTTTGATTGTCCTTTGTCTTCACATGAATGTCTAGATGTCAGAATAGCCAGCTAAGTGTTGTACAGCTAAACTATCCTTGCAGAACAAAATTTGATTAGAGTATAAACCTTGGAGAAGAATTTGTCATAGGAACATTATGAACTTTACTTTGTATTTAAACATTATTGTTTGTTGTTGTTATAGGGTTTAATGCCATTTTTCAGCACAAGATAGGCTATATATATATATATATATATATATATATATATATATATATATATATATATATATATATATATATATATATATATATATATATATATATAGCAGCCAGTATAAATGGTGGAAAAAGAATCTGGGAAAACCATGGAAAGAAACAGTGACTCACGAGATGCTACTGACAGACTTTCTTTTAAATCCACTGGCCAAGCCCGAGAATCGAACCCATGCAGATAGGTGAGATGGTAGTGATCCATAACGGTGACCACTCAGCCACTCTGGAACCAACATTATAGATTATGATTAATAATTCTAATGGACAATTAGGTCCTAAACATATCTAGAAAATAGTGAAACTGTTTTCTCAATGAATATCATTGGGCAAGGCACTTTTCTACTGTTGCTTCAGAACTACATTGTTGCTGTGTGGTAAAGCACCAAACTAAATGAAACTTTTATGCCTAAAAATAGGTTTGGTTGTTGATGATCTTTTGGGTTTTTCCTCCACACTTCATCTTATAGCTGTTTTACTGTGCCACGCATTGTGAAATGAATGGATTAGGCCGTGGAGTTTCAACTTGACAGCTAATTTTTCCTGAATATCTTAAAGAGCCATGCCCTGCTGATGGCATCGAATGCCATACTGGGGTTGGCAAAGGCAGCGTAGAGTGCTTTCAGCTGTTATCTGCATTTCGCTTGCAGTTGTCATAGGGAAAAGATCACATCCATAGTTGATATGTCTATGTTTGGAACCACTCTGTACGCAAATTGTTGGGGTGTCTTGTTGATGGCCATGCAAAAACCTTCCCTGTAATGCTGAGAAGGAAAAATGCTGTGGTAGTCCTGGTCACATTTATGTATAGCATAATGATGTTGACATCATGCATGTGCTATGGATATGCTTTCTTTCTTTAACAGAGGAGGTGATAGAGATGAGGAAGCAGCCTGGACTTTCTACATTTGAGCACTGGTTAGAATTCCATCCATTCTGGGCACTTTTCCACTTTCCAAGGAGTCTGTTGCTCATTTGAACTTGAGCACTGTTGGTACCTAGTCAAACGCCTCCATGACTGTAGCTCTGTCACCGTATCTAGTGCTAACTAGCTCAAAGCTGAGAGGTGTCATTTTCATGCAAGTACAGCTTAAAAGCAGTATTCCACCAGGCAAGACTCAATACAACAAATAACTTTTTGATATTATTTGACTAATTGAGTGGTTCTGCCATTCTTGCTGTTTAACAAAATGAGTTGGTAGGTTGAAGTTAAATTGGAACTTTTATCATGGCTAGGTCTACTGATAGATACATCTGATATAAAGAGCTGGGCATTTTGCATGCTTGGTCTGTTCAGGTTATCTCATCAATGACAAGCATGCAAGACTAAATAAATAAATGATCAGAAAATAAACTAAATCTAAATGAATAAAAGTATTATGGTATTTCAGCTAAGATTATACTATAAGCAAGTTTTGTGAAACCTGTTCATATGGAAGATACAGTACTCCATCACTTAAGGGCACAGTGATGGAGTACTAGTACAGAACATACAGCACCCTTTGTTATTACATGGTTCCTGTTATAAGGTGGGTATGGTCCTCAACCCCATTTCCATATTCTATACTAAAAATCAATTATGAGGCTGTATCACCTGAAGGCTGTGTATTATATGGCTTACAAGGGCAGTATTATAAAAAGGAATGCAGTATTGGTTAAAGAATAGCAGCATTTATAAATGTCTTTTCTTTTCCACCGACATTTTTTGCACCATGTTTTATGGACGCCTGTACTATTTACCGACAGATTTCAATATATTTGTCTCCTGTCACACATTTTCTCTTAAATTTAATTTGGGGTTTTGTTAAAATTTTCAGTATTTGTTACAAGTGAAATTTTATCATCATAATATGTGAATAAATTGACTCTGTTTAGCAGTAAGAATCAGATTGAATGTTAAGAATCAGATTGAATGTTAAGAATCAGATTGAATGTTTCTTGTCTTTGGAAATGTAATTTTTTCCTGCAAAATATGTATTTGTTGTAACAAGAATGTCATAGATGAGACATGGATATCATTCATTCCAACTGTGGTGTCAAAACTTGTGTTAAATTTTGTCCAAAAATTCTCTGTATAGGCCTTTGATTGATGGGTATCATACCTAAACTTACAAATCGGAAAAAAAACTGTCCTTTCTTGTCCACACAACTTCATAATGTCCATTTGATCTTAACATCGAGTTTTCAAAAACTTTGGTAAAGTTTTCGGTTTAAAAGTTTTTCTGTTTGCTGATTAATCTCTGGGGAGGGAAAGATATATTTGGACTGTACATGCACTTCTCATCAGTGTCTGCAAACCAAAATCTTAATGCAAGGACAAGGTTATTTGTCAATTTGGTTTTGTTATTATGTTTTTATCTATGGTCAAAAGTTCACAAACCCTGAGAGGAATAGTGCACTTCTATTCTCCCTCTGATGTTTGGGTCATGTTCATTTCTCAGTACAGGGTTTGCTCAGTACCTTTAGAAGAAGCCTATTATACTTTTTTAAGTATAAGAAAGCTCTGTCCTTTCATGTTCATTTCACTACTCTCCATCCTTGGACTTGAATAATTCAAAGTGATGGCCATTTGAAAATTTTCTGTAAAATATTGATTGCTGTTAAATCTAATAGTTTAGGGTCAGAGGTATGATAAGGATGTTTGTATAATTATCATTATTTTAACTGTAGAATCGGTAAGGTCTGCCCCGTACAAGTACCTCTACCCTTCCTTTGACCATCAGGTAAGGTCAAGGTCGTAACTATTAAGCAGCAGAGCAGGCAATATCTATAATTCCTTTTGATAATGCTTATAGGTACATTCAAAACTGAATCAGATGTAAGCCATTATGAAATAAATGAAAACATATACTGAAAGAATCAGAGAACAAAGACTACCAGGAAGATATCATTAAGTGCAGCCTGTCGGATGGTTTTAGTAGTCACAATGTACTATATTTGCTTTTTATAAATCCCACCTAATGGCAAATAGGGTAGAACAAGGCCTATTATTTCATAATGTGCCAGCAAGCCCAGGTGTACACTGTTTGGTCCACTAGCAATTTCAGAGGAATTGTGCAAACCCTGATGTGCTGGCACATTCTACCTTGACATAACTGGTTCTACGCTGTTATTATCGTGTCAGTTTAAATGAGGATAGAGACTTATGATGATTAAGAATTAGGGAAATAATGCATTTCATCTTCCGTCGGTCAAGATAAGAGTTATTTTCACCTTTTGCTTTCTGTATTTGCTTGATATATAATGTTACCACAGTATTCATAACACTCAGGGTAGCATTCAGGTCAAACTTTTCTTGATATTAATAGCACATTTTTACTGTTTTCAGGTGTAAATATACCACAGCATTTTCTGGGTAGATCAGTACCTCAAAATTGTCATGACTGAAATCCTAGCAGCCTTCATTTTAACTTTAGGACATATATTTTAAGTAGTAAATGAAAACAAGCTTATTTCGTTGCTTGAAAATATTTAAGTTTGTTTCCATTTCAAATGTACATAGATGGATGTGCAAAGTTTCAAATTTTCTTGATGTCTACATGTATTCTTAATGCAGCTTTTTCTGAAATTCTTTTGATGCATCAGAATCAAAATATTCAAAATTCTAATCATAAATACTTTTACTTTTGATACACAGCATTACAAATAAATTTTGTGATATTGAAAGTGTTAATATTGTTTTTTTTATCTTAGATGATGAAAGATACATGGCCCTTTGGTAGTTAAGCTCCTGGTAAGAGCAGTTAGACAAGCAACAGAGTTTTTTGTGCTTAAGTGCAATTTATATGCTATATCTTGGGGTCAGAGATTGTGGTATTCAAAAATGTCTTTCTTGTTGTGTGATCATGAAACTTAATCATGGCATGCTTTCTACGGAGTACTATACCAAAGTAGGTCACAATAACATTTGTTACACTTCATCAATGCCGGATTTAGGACCAATGAGGCCCTGTGCAAGTTAAGTTATGAGGCCCTTTACTTTGGCCCTGAAGGTGGCAGGCCTGGTAGGCCTACACAGGTAGTCAGGCAATTTAGGAGCATTTAAAATAGCCAGACTTTTGAAAAATTCATGGTATTTTTCTTTTTTTTTTTTGCCGAGAAGATTTCTCCTCCTACATAAACACACGGGATAGCAGTGGCTCTATGCTAAGCACATCTAAGAACAAAGGTAAATCTGGCACTGCACTTCATTGACTTCATCTTTCATATTTAGGTCACTTCCTCTAATAATTAGTCATGACGATTTAGTATGTACATACAACCTAAGGAATACTATATGACCATAATAAAACTATGTCACTGAACTGTTTTAATGTTTCAATGAGTTTTCACATTTTTGTTTTATTTATGTCAGTTTCTGAGACACTTGTGTAATCATTGTATGCCTTACGTGCATGGATCATGACCTGTACACCACTCCGGTAGAAGAAAGAAGGCTATTTTTAAACTTGATAATGTTGCAGACACAACGACTGCACGTGTATTATGCTCAAATCATGTCTGAAATATGGTAAAACAAGTAGTGTATAGTCCATTTTCCCAATCAAGTTTTTTACTTTAAAAAATTTTGTAAGCCATAAAACGCTAATCTGGTATGAGAAATAAATTTAACTTCTGATAAATGCACAATGTGTTATACAGTTACATCAACAAATTCATCAAATTTTAGACTGTATCTCATCTTAATTCATCACAAATAACAACCGTATTGCGTGTAGATTTTTTCTTGACCATTAAAGTTGTTTTGTTTTACAAAATTGCTTGTAAGATACCTCATTGATATCACATTGATGTCCATTGATATCACATTTTTTTCCACAATCAAGGTAACAAACGATGCAGTTGAAGATATATTGGTAAACTTTTAATTAAAAAAAGAACTTTAGTTTCCTGCTTTCATGAACAGTGCTTGCTTGCCCTCTGTTAAACTTAGCTCTACTTGAAAGTGTAAGACCTAGATAACTAACACAATGTACAACTTTTCTCTTTTGTTATTACAGTTTAAAACATTCATTCTTGGTCTTCAGAATGGTACTTTCTTTGACTTTCAAACATTAACGTAACAAAATTTCTAGTTGTGAGAGTATACATGTAAATGTGTAGTATATCAAGATACTTCCAGCCCTGGAAGCCTGCATTTGGAACTCGGCATGGCGACGGCCTGCATAAGTTAAACTTAATAGGTGACCACTACATGTCTGTTTACACCAACCCTCAATATAGTTCTCCGGTCGCCCATGCTCCCAGTTTGTGAGTATATATATATATATATATATATATATATATATATATATATATATATATATATATATATATATATATATATATATATATATATATATATATATATTATAATATAATTGTACCATCAATCTAATATAAAATAAACAGTTTGAAACGGACTTAACATCTTAATTTAAAATACAATTTACGAGCTACATTATTCGTATCAAATCAATCGAATCATCAAATGCATGTGGTATAAATTCGGTAACACCATTTCAGAAAAAAAGAGAATAAAATGAATGCAGGATTTTTACCGGAGGTTGTCTAACATCAGAAGTGAAAACATTTGAGAAAGAAGTACTTAGGTCTTGTAATTTTTTACATGAACTTTGAAAGACATTAAATATTCTGCCATCAATTATGTATTGTTTAAACAGTTTTGTCAGAGTAGGATTATACAGTAGAAAGCCTTCCCGTAGTCCATAAATATAAATATATAATTACTTGTTTCTGTTCATTTCCTAATCAACTATACCTTTTTAATAGACAATGGTGTCAGTACTGCGATTTTTTTTTATTATTTAACTAGCTGGCTCTTTACATAATCTAGTATCTATGATATAGTGATTTAATCTGTTTTTTTTTTAAATCTGACGCAAAAAGCTTCCAAAGTAGCTGATGCTTGTTATATTTTTGTTGTCATCACTTTTAACAAGGATCACCTTTGTTTTCATACAAGGCACTAATGCAGCTTACAGGCCAACTCTTGGGATAATACCACTGTTAAACACTTGAAAATGTTAACAAAAACCAGGAGAAACACCTACTAATTAACATAAAAGTTTATTTAAATATGTAATGATATTGTGATGATTATGATTTTGTAACGTAGCTTTAACAATTTTTCAGTCATGTCGCTACGATGTCCGCAGTGTGGCAGTTTATAGGGGCATCATGCCGTAGACATGTAGCATGATGTCCCACCCAGTCACATTTTCCTGACACCAGGGCGACCAGTCCTAACACTAACCTCTTAATGCTGAGCGTCAAGCGAGGCTGCTGTTAGTACCATTTTTGTAAGTCTTTGGTATGACTCGACCGGGAATCGAACCCACGACCTTCTGCATCCAAGGCGGACGCTCTAACCACTAGGCCACCGAAGCGGTTTTTAATGAAATTAAGTGAAAGACTGAAATTATAAGTTTGAATTTGCACGCTATATGGTATCATTGGCCAACATCTCAGACAATCAATTAATCAGACCACTTTATAATCAGACATGCTTGGCAACCCTGGCATATCTCAGAACAGTCAACAGAGCCATTCTTGAAAGTGGGCAGCGGTATATTTCATGTTCAATTCCATCTGACTGACAACTAACTGATTCTATGTGGGTGGACCATAGGGTATCATCAATTAGAAATTGTACGAAGTAAAAGGTGTTATATTTGATTAATTATTTACTATTTAATCCGAAATGAAGTAGCGGGATTAAATAAAAACTCGAAGAGAAAACATAAAAAACAATGTATTTGAGCCACTCGTTTTGAATCTATATGGTACATGGTTCATTTCAGATCCTGGAATTCACACAGATCTTTGATCACCCAACTAAGGACTGGTAGGATTGTGTCCAGGTTTTCATTTTCTTCCTCCACAACTTCAGTCTTTGTATTCTTTGTACATTCGACACAAACAGTAAGTTGGGATAAATCTTGGCGAACATTAACAGCCATACCGTTGTTATCCGTCTTTAGTAATCGTCACAGACCCATAAATGCACAAGACATACACAAGGGAAGTAACCATGAATTGTAACATAGAACTTTTTTTTGTGTCCATCATTCTCGTCGATCATAACTCAGAATCCGATGTTTATTCTCCAACTCCCCCCTACCCCCTATAGAGCTATATTGTGGACATTGAAGATACGTGACTATGAAAATGTAGATAAAAACACGAATATCGCGCGTGAAGTGCCTTTCACAGAGTACAAGTTTAATTTTCAATATCTCAACCAAATTGGGTAGTAGTGGGCGGCAAACATTTAGTGGTCAGCTTTTAAGTTTACAGATGTAGTCCAAAACAGGTTTAAAGGTGGGGGGGGGCAGTTCCCCCTTGCCCATAGTTGCAGAGCGCCCATGATGCCAATGGAATGATTAAGTTATTATACAGGCACATGGAGACAATATGGTCTAACATTGCTTATACCAAACGGTGCACAGAAAACTATCTTAAACCTCTGAACCGATGTCGCACGCAGGTTCACTTGCCTTGTTATATGGTATTTAGAGACACTTTTATGTTTCTTCGTTATTCACCAAGTACACTCCCGTTCGCGATATTACAGGTATGCCGGTTTACCCAGGTTTTATTATTATGTTTGTTTCTTTTTGTTTTTGTTTTTATTTTTTGTTTTCTGGTGGCACGAACCACAGTAACTTTTCACTGTACTCGATCGTGGGTAGTTTAAGTAAGTGAGGAAATGTAAATTCCTGAGGATTTTTTTAAAAAATTTTATTTATCAACAGCGTGTTTTCATTATTCAGACTCAAAAGGAAATATATTTTTTAACAAAAGATTTGTATTCGACAAAAACAATGGTGAATATTACAAATATATGTATCAATCTTTAATCACGTGTTTCATACATGTAACGTATCCCAAAGCAGTGGCCAAATAAAATGTCTTGCCAAATCCAACTTTCGGAAAAATGTTGGCTTTATAAAATACAAACAAAAAATTCCACGTGTAATGTTTTAGTTATTTCTTAGCGTATGTGAATGTATTAAATTTAAATA